>JAFIDM010000002.1:31076007-31118544 GCA_023159025.1 Thereuonema tuberculata
AAAATTAGTACTGTAATTAATTTTGTCATTATTTTAAGTAAGACTAATGAAATAGTATTCATTTAAAAAGGAAAATAGTAAACAGTTTGCAATTGTTCATATTTTCTCATAGAGCAATGATAATTGTAGAAATTTAAGATTGTACGTAATTTTTCATTAAATGACATGCTTTAAACTAAAAAATGAAAAAAAGATAATCCTCCCCAATAGCGGACACCTCCCAATAACGGACGAAACTTCCGGTTCCGTGACTGTCCGCTATTCGGAGGTTTCACTGTACTATCATTTTTGACCTTCAAATTTTATTAAAAAGTTACTTAATTTAATTTAATATTTTAATTAAAAATATCACAAATGCATGATGTCATCAGTTTTTAATTTCTGCTTTAAAGTTATATAAAACTTTATTGGGCAAAACTCCGAACGGCGGTCCCAAATTATGATAACCTCCGAACGCGGTCCCAACGTTGTTATTAATGAAACATTTGTCTTGTTATTAATGAAACAATGTGTCAAGTGTAATGACATCCTTATTGTTATTAATGAAACATTGTGTATTGTTGCTTAAAAATCACTTTAAACTAGCCATGGCTGGTAGACCGCAAGCACCAAGAGTAATGATGCTTTAGTCATAAGTCGCACATATTCGGACAATATATATATTTTTTTGTAAATATGTTGAGCGAAAACTATATGATTTGATGTGTAATACTCTGGCTATGTGTTATCCTTCACAGTCATACTGTTATCTGTCATTAAAAAGTTTATATAATTTGGGACCGCCGCCGTTCGGAGGTTTTCATAATTTGGGACCGCCGTTCGGAGTTTTGCCCTTTATTGTATTGTCAATAAAATATTAAGTTTATGACTTATCATTTGGTAATTAACTTCTCCTAGAAAAGTTGATTGAATATTATGTTAATAATATATTGATAAAAACCCAAATTCCTGAAATAATGTCAAAGAAAAAAAACAAAACATTCCTTTCCAAATTTTTTTGGGGGGGGATTGCAAATCCATATTTAAGATTCCAAAGTCTAGTCTTGTCTTTGATTTTTTGATGTATAAATATATGTGTAAATGTGTGTGCTATATATTACATTCTGGTCGGCCCTTTACTTTCTATGATGCTTTCAGAAAATGCCTAGGAAAGAAAAGAGCTGAAATTCTTGTCGGTTTCAGATATTGAGGAAAAAAAAAGATTCATTTGTCAGAAGATCATTTAAGACAGTATGTTAGGAATTCTTGTATTTGTTGGAAGATAACGTATTTCCTTTTTCTTTTTAGCTGTTGTTACCAATGACTCTGACTTCCAGAAGTCGGAGAAGCAGAGACGCCGGAAGCAGCGAAGAAAGGAGAGGAAGAAGGCGAGGGGATGGAAGAAAAACCCGGAACGAAAACGGAAACGAAACAGGAAAGGTGATTCTGGACGCAACAACACCATGGAAATGAGTAACCAATTGCAGGCGCTTCTGGTCTGACGTCATCATTACTAATCTAACATATCTATCATTGATCTAAAGTGCAATAATGTCCAGATATGTGCCGTGACAGGAAAATAGGCTTAATTCTCACAAGTAGCCTAATTTGTTATTTACCTTGGACTAAACTGCAGCCTTTGTATCACTAGCCTTTGGAAAAAGCTGGAGGAGAATTTAATTTTTAAGAAAAAAAAATCATCGGAACTTTTTGGACAGATTTTTAACTGAATTTTGAACTGTAAACGATAATATTATTCCAAACGTATTTCACAGTTAAGGACTTTTTCACAGCCCTGGATGCTTTTGAGTTTGACCTTTGGGATAGTTCCAACAGTCCAATGTTTAACAAATATTGGACCACACACCTCAGAAAAAGGATCAAATGAAGATTTCAGATCCGAAGTTACCATTTCCATTGAATTCTTTGTAGTCTTAGTGTTTAGTTGTACCACATGTAATTATCAACTGTAATGATATTATTCAGTACACTATATACACATGTGTACACACTTCTACATTGTTACGATTCAGAAATGTATACATATGTGTCATAATGTAAATGTAAATACATTTCTTATTAAATACGAAGAGCGGTATTAGAAAACTCTAGAACTTAAATATTAAGATATACTTAGTGAAAGTTAGGATGACAAGGAAAGTAATGAAAGTAAAATTTAAATAAATATAATAAATAAAATATAAAATATAACATTGCAGGCATATGATTTAGTGAAAAATATAATATAGTGAAAATAAAATTTCTTCATAACTTCTCAACGTTAGCATATTTATAAACTGAAAATTTTGTAAAAGCAAATTTTTATAGTCCAAAAAATTAATTCTTACGATCGCAATTATATAATATACAAATGAACACTTGAGTATTCACCGAATTCTAAATAAAGTCATGTAATTCCTTTTTCAATTTACAAAATGTAACTGCTACTTTATAGCATTACAAAATCTACATTAATACTTTGCATTTAGTTGTTTTTTTATTCTGTTGTTTGATTTTGAAGTACTTTTTCATCGACAGATCAATTCCTCGAAAACATTAATCTTTTCATTCTTTTATTGTTTTTTGTTACTATTTCACAATCTTACAGAACAATTTAAAATTTACTTTCCAGTGCTACAGTAAGGTCATACTTAATTTTAATAAGAACTTAACTAGCTCTCTACACCTTCTGACTCTAATAATTTACAAATAGCCAGAAGCTGAGAGTTTACAGTGGTGGGTGCAATTTTTTCTATTAGGTTAACACCGCAGAAGAATTGCTTATTAATGGAAAGTTGAGTAAAGTAGCATTTGAATAGGCTTGATTTATTTAAGCTTTCATCAGGCAATCAAAATTGTTAATCATCTCAATACATATAAGTTACACATAATTACTTTTGTATTTGAACTGTACTACAGTAGTTACATGTTATAAATAACACTTGCTTACGAATAATGATTACATTCTAGTGGCTCAACAGATATCACAGTAGAGATGCATAGTAGAGATGCAATCAATATAAAATAATTAATGATTAATTACTTCTATTTTATTATTAAATTTTAATTGCTAATTGTTTATCCGATATTTTTCTTTGATTTTTTGATAAACACAACATTCTGTCTCATATAACCTAATACATTAACTATCGAATCTGATTTTGCCGCAAAATGACAAATGTTTGTCATCATGGTTTTGGTCGTCAAGTGCAAGCTGACACATATTTTATCGACTGAAATTGGTCATAGGAAAAACATTATTACATGAAAGTTGGTTTTTTTTCTATTTCTCAAGAACTATTTCTCATCAGAATTCATACAAATAGTATATACAAACATAAAAAATATACTAGAACTTACAAATAAATCGAAATATATAGGCTAAACGTTTGCAAAATAGATATCCGTGATTTATTTCTATTGTTGTCCGTTATTCTTTATTTATCCGGTTTTATTCGATAAATCAATCACAGTTTCTGTACTGTTCCTAATTAACTAGATAAGATTAATTTTATATGTTATCAAAGCATTTTACTGTAGGTGATGAAGATCCTTCGAGTGTTATATTACATTAACACCAGTCGTTTTCATTCGCACTCCTTGTTTATTTCCTGAGACTTTCAATATGGACATGTTTGCCTCTTGTTATAAACTGCTTCTTTGAAAACTGGATGAAAACATATTAATGATTTTTCTAAGACGCTCTTTGTATGTCAAATATCTTTCACTTAGGGAATTAGTTACAGAAGTTTTAGATACAATAAACACGGTGATTAATGATGATTTTAATGTGATCATGTGGAATCTATTTGATTATTTTATAGTGGATATCATGTTGATGTTTTGAATGTCTGTGACGTAGAAGGTTAGAAAAATGACATTGTTCCTAAGATGTCCTTTAGATCAGCATAAATCTTTTATTCATAAAAATGCTTCAAGTACTTGTAAATGTATGAGCTTCCCTCGTTTTCAAATCAGTTATCAACCTCTGAATATTCTGTCTCTTCAGTAAATAAATAAATTAATCCATTAGAACTTCAGTGTCTCTTATTGTCACAACTGATAATCTGGTAAATAATTTCAGCTTTCTTGGTCAAGTGGATAAAAATCTTAGATTTCGAAATACGGAGACCTTTGTTGTTTTACTGGTGACTGCTCCTGGCTGATGATCGCCAAAGAGCGTAAAGCAGCTGTTCCAGGATGTCACTTGGTAAACAATTTGGTCTCTCCAATGTTGTTTATTAATAATTCAAATATGCAGTTTGAATTTTTATGCTTTAAAAAATTCATTGAGGCCGGCGAATGGCTGCCACATGAATTTTCTCACTAATTTTTCATTAGTGAGTTTTTTTATTGTTCATTTTTTTTCTTGAGGCACCACTGCGCTTCCGATAATCAAAATGATTTAGTTCAAAAATATATATTTCTTTCGCTTATGCTAGGATTTCATGTTCGTCATACAATTTTTTAATGTTATCACTTGCTTTTTGAAAAATATTGTAGTTTTTATTGTAGATATTCTAGTTTTTTCCTTGATGGTATTTATTTCTATTCAGGTAAATTGACTTAATAATATAAAGATTACAAAAAAAGTAAGATAATAATAAAATCAAAATCTACCAAGAATAACAGGGTTATATTAATGACGTTCTGAAGATAATTTGAGTAGATAAAGAAGTAATGTTGAAGATTAAGAATGCTTTTTGTACAACTTTTTCCATATCTTTACAAACTTATACAAATTATAGCATCAGAATTTATGTTTCAACACCTGACTATTGCTGTTGTTTCATATTTCATAGCAGATAATTTTTTTATATATTTCTAAATATATTTATATTTGATAATTATTAATGGTAAAAATGTAGAGCTAATCTACGTGAAATTAGTGAAAAAGATCTGCATCATAAGTTAAGCAGATGGGGGGAAAAAAAGGCAGTAGTTAAATTCGGAAACACAAAACATTTTACCTAAATAAATAAATAAATAAATAAAATAATATTTGAATTTAATTTATAATTTGTAGTAACTTGATGATTCCATTCAAATGAAAACTTAATTAAAACTTAAGTAAATTATTTATTTAAATAATTATCTTTTCGATATTTGGAAAAGACTGACTGTGCTAATCATCAATGACCAATACATAAATAGTGTATTAAATTTTCTTTATTGTTTACAATTTACATAGTTTTTCTTTTGTAAAATACTACTAATAAGCAAGCATTTAAAGAAAATTCAAAGTTAATAACTTAAAACTATAATTTGTCGAGAAGATTCAGAATATTCAATTTTAGGTTTGTATACTAGCATTTTAAAGATTTTTAGGTTTGTATACCAATATTTAAAAGATTTTTAGGTTTATATACCAATAATTAAAAGATTTGGGAATTTTTGATGAAGATATTCTTTGTTTAATTTTATTACATTTTTCGTAATTATATGTGGATTGATATATGTATTTTTTTATGTTCTGCTTTATGTACTGCTGTTTTTTCAGCAATGGTGTTTGAAAATATGTCTTAGATAATTATTTGAAAGCCTTGTGATATATCAAGATTCAAAGCTCAATTTCAGCGTCTGTAGCAAAAAGCTGTAAATAAAGCAATACTTGGGACTTCTTAATTGTAGGCAATTATTTATTATTCACGGTTTTCAAATCAAGTTTAGTTTGATATAAAAAACAAAGAAATAGAAGGGCAGTGAGAGAATAAATTTTCTAACTTTTGGCACTACACTGCAGAAAGCTGACTGGTGAAAAAAAAAAAACAAAAAAACAAAAAAAAAAAACGTTTTAAAATATTATTTACTGGTGCCAACTTTTCATTTACAAGTGCTATAGTATTTTTAATGACTTATTAAAGAGAGGCTTCAATTTACGACATATATATCTGTTTAATCGTTGGTATGTAAATATATTTAGTTGTTAAATCGTTTTGCAACATGAACAATACCGTAAGGTATATTGTAAAATTTTATAGACGATTAAAATGGTATTTTTTTTTAGTGTAAGATGTCATGAAGGATAAAGTGTAGTACTATGTTGGTGCAACATTCTTTTTATTCTGTATACCATCTCCTTTAGGAAAAAAACCGGTGAAGTTGTTCCAAAGTAGATAGATCCAAAGCAGAGAGAGGTTAAGTTATCCTTTAATTGTATATTACAAATTTCATAAGAATGCTCTAAATGATCTTTGAAAGCTATAACAATACTAACAGCCAGGCTTCTGATGTAGCTTAGAGCCATTCGACAAAGATCTGTTGTCGGTATCAAAGCTACCACCAACAAAGGCATTTTCAGTCAGCAGGAGCTTATTCGGAACCAGGCAATTTTAGAGATGAAAGGATAGTTCGTCTATCCATCAGGCAGAGTACAAATAAAGAGATAAAGGACAATACAACGTGACATTCAGACCAGCACTACAAAAGAAATAATACATGGACTCGTTCTATCAAGCATAGGTTCGCCTCAGGTTTTAGATATTTATGTAATGGCCAATTATTCGTAAGCATATAAGCACTAAACAAAACTACCGTAATATTTTTGGAATGTAGAAAGATAATATCGTTTATCTACAGTTTTGATTTACTAATAATTAAATGAAGTGCATTTCTAAACCTTACTCCTGTTTTATTATTAATATCGCCATTTAAGTAATAATTTTTAAATTAATAAAATTGTATAATAATACATAATCTAATATACTACGATTTCACTATTATATCAGTTGTGCTTCGTTTTGTCAATTCCATTTATAGGTGACCTGAGAATTAAGAGCGATCACAAAATTAGGAGTGCAACATTAGAAATATATTACGTAAAAATATTAATTGATTACGGACTTTCTACAAATCTTTCATTAAGGAAAAACATATTTCCAAGCATTTAATTGAGAAAAATCTAATTCATTTTTAATTAATTTTTTTCTTGTTTTATTAGTTTTTCAAGATTATTGGTGATGAAATAAAATAACTAACCATCTAATTCTTCTCATTCTCCATCCAGGAAAAGAATTTTGACTGTGCCAACATCACAGAAGTAGAACAGAAACCGAAAGCCAAAATTATTTAACTTATGTGCAATATGTAGGTGCAATATCACGACTGAAAACAATTTCGAAGGAATAATGTCGCCTAAAATAAACTTTTTTTTGAAGGAATTTCCAGAATTCTTTTTTGCTTTTTCCAGAATTGATTACAGTAAAGAGTGTATTAAGAGACCGTGTCTAAGGATGGATTTGAGATATCTCGGAATTGTAAAATTATTCGTCCCCATGCAAATGATGCTTTTTTTCACCACGGAAACAAGAAAAGACAGCCCATGAGGAAACTTTAACCATTTTGAAGAGGATAGCATCTAGAGAGATACCACCGACGCAGAGTGTAAGGCGAAGGAACTTGGGTGCACCAGTCATTCTTTCAGATTGCTCTCCGGAAACTTAAGGAATCTCCGTAAGTTCCACATGCGCTCCTTCCCTGTCATAAGGTGGAAAGTCAAAGAAACTGCTGTAAACTACGAAACATTCTTATCAGGTTATATACGGCGTTATGTGACGACTGGATTTATCTCTCAGATTGAGGCAAACCAAGAGTCTTTGCATATCTTTCAAGTGATGCAAAAGGGCAGTTTGAAGCTGGACGCGCATTTGTTAACATCAGCTATATGCAACTGACATGAGCGGTCACGATAATCTGCGAACAGCGAGCGTATCACAGCACGTCACAGGAACGGTGACAAAGTCGAAACGGTATGTTAACAGTAAACCTTTTTATTTGGAATAGGTCAGTATAGTCCAATATAAACAGTTCGTTACAAATTAAAACAAAGAATAAAAGCAACATATTAGAGTTTATTCACACCACTTATTTTAGAAATCGTATATAATGATTTTGCCGGTGATATCGGCGAGAAACGAGACGCAAATCTCACCAATGCCCTTCAAATTTCTTTGTTTTCTTTATTTATATGTATAAGCCTCTTAATGTCCATCTTACCTTTTCTTATACATGTTTACAAAATATCTTTACTTCAATAGTTAAAAGGTTTTTGATTTTCACTCAGAAATTAAATAAAGAAAATTTGAATCGAACGAGAAAATGGCTGCCGATTGATCTCAAGCAATGCAAGTGTTTAGTTAATTGCTGTATGAAAATGACTGTTCCCGCCACTCTCACATGATTAACGTGATTGACCTTCCCTTGTTCTATCTTTGACCGTAACGGCGGACTTTAACGTCACAAGCTGCCACTGATATCCGTTCTTCTGTGACATATGCGCACCAGGCTTGACTGGGTTCGTGAATGCAGAGAAAGCTTCCCGAAAGCATTCATGATCGTCACAGTTTACTGTTATGCAGGAAAAGAAGAAGATTGATTCCAATGCCAGAATTAATGCTGCCTATTATCAAACAACTTTTTAGAGGAACTTTTCAGACTGAGGCGAATCCCGGCTTTTATGGCAATGATAGTGCAAATGTCCGTTTCCATCAAGGCAAAGCATAGTCATAACGCTCAAAGCAACTTACAATTTGATGAATGGATGAAAGCTGAAACAGGAATAAGTATTCTGCCCTTCACCCACATTCCTGTAAAATAAACCTACACTAGTTCCAGGGATTTTTGTGTATATGGATTGGTAGAAAGGACAATAAAAAGCCACCGTGTAACAACTCTTCCGGAGCTCTGAAATGTTTGTAACCAGAAACGGAACAGAAATGACTACTCGTTTTAAGCAACTCATTGTTATAGTGGAAATTGAAGTTATATCTATAATGGGACTGTTTGGAGAACATCTGGTGCAGAATCGGTGGCGGAGAAAAGGATTAATATAATATTTACATATTATATATTAATATGTTATAATATTTTATAAATACCTTAATCACACCTAAGAAATCTGTTTAAAAGAACCTCTTAGGTTCTTTTTAACAGCAGACTACATTGCTTTCAATATCCTTACACCACTTACTTTTTTTTAACATTTCTCTGGGGAATTTTATCAGTTTGCGTTGAATTTGTTATGTTTAGAAAGTTGAAAAAAAATTCAGATTTCTTTAAGGATTAGATAATCCTCTAACTCAACTCCACAATTTTTTTGTTTTCAGCACATCTTTTTGTGGTCATATTGCAGCAAAGTTGGAAATAAAAAACTTACCTAAAAGAAATATGTTATGTAATGATTGTTTGTGGCAGGGAAGCCAAGCAGTGCGACCAAGGTCTATTGTATTAAACCCAGAAGTAAAGACAGATGAAGAGAAAGACTCAGAATGTATGGTGGGAGAAGTGCATTGGAAATGGGAGAACCCCGAGAAAACCTGCCCAGGGCGGATCATCCACCATCACGAAACCCACATGAGAACCGAACCCCAGTACTCAGAGGTGAGAGGCCAGTGTCATAGCGACAACGCCAACTTAAAATAAATAAATAAATGAATATTATACGAGCTGTGCCCCGAGGTGTCACGCCCCCGTTAAATTCGGCCCTTTCGGTAATGTTCGGTTCTCGTCGTGCAGCCAATCCACCCGTCGCCGCCGCCGCCGCACCCGTTGATTGACGTTTATATTTACTGCTCCGCTCCTATTGGTCGTAGCGTGATGTTATATAATCTATAATTTCCCTCAATAAACAGGTTATCTAACGCAAAAAGAATTTTTCAAAAAGGACTGGTAGTTCCTGAGATTAGCGCGTTAAACACATAAACTCTTCAGCTTTATAATAGCAATATGAAGATATATCACCACTGTCAAGCCATAGTAAAGCTTAGATTGAAATGTAATGCGTTCACTGAGGGTCATTAACTGATCGCATTGTCGTATAACCAAACAACTTCGACATTCCTTATTCCCACCACATCATTTTCACTGATATTTCTGAGCTATTTTTATATTTCTACAATATCTTACAGATTTACTACCAACCGAAGCTGGGTTTCTCTTTGGTTCTGTTTGGTTACGGATCCTTTAAGGTAATGGGCAGAATAAGCAGTTAAACAAGAACTTATTCCAGCTCTAGGAGATAATAGGTTCGAATCGGTTATAACATTAAATAAAAGATACAGAACAAGATGTTCCAGAAATCAATATTTCTTCTACTGCATTTTTCGACAGTACTACACCCTGCAAAGAAAGTATAAACTCATCCAAGTATTTCAAATAACTTACATGATTTGTTTTCTTCCAATTTTTTTTCTTAGTCTATTTAAAAGAAATTAATTCATGTACCATTTAAACATCTCAAACATTTTGAATAGTTTTTAAATTAAAAAATAAAATCAATATTCAACTGTAAAGAAAATATAAACTCACTAAGAAATGTTTTTATTTTGACATCTGCAAAGTGATTGGAATATCCCAAATTTGCATTAAGATAAAAAGTGGCCAAAGTATGTAACCATTCATTTCGCAGCAACATACGCTACTACTTTATCATGCCTCTTGGAAATTCATTAACTGACAAAGAAATACGAAAAATTCATTTTATCCTTGGTCATAAAAAGTCAACAAAGACCACTGGACCTCGGGACCACTGAAGAATTCAAGATATTGCTGCGTCTGATGAAATGTCCACCCGTGAAATTGCTCGTGTGTTGCCAAAGACTGTATCTCACTAAACTGTATGGAAAAGCTTAACGACAAATAATCACCAGAAGTTTGTGAAACTGAAATCAAAACTTAAGCTCACTGCCACTCATCGTTCCAGCCGACCTAAGTGGGCTAAGAAAACAGCGAAATGGCATCAAAGGTGGAACGAAATAGTTTTTTTTCTGATGAAATACGTTTCTGTCTTGACGGACCTGACGGATATTCCGCGTACTGGCATGATGTATGCACTCCGTCGAAGATAAGATTAAGCAGACAATAAGGTGAGGGTGGAGTGATGGTGTGGGCAGGAGGTAAGGCAGATATATCGTTTGTGGAAGGCAAGATGGACTATAAAAAATATCAGAACCTTATGTACGACCATTTAATACCATTTGGACCCCTTTTAGGAGGGACAAATTGGCAATATCAACAAGACAATGCTTGTATACATGCGTCAAAATCCACCAAAGCATGGTTTAAAAAAGAGAAAATTGATGTCATTCCATGGCCTTTCCGTTCACCTGACCTCAACACAATTGAAAACGTGTGGGGTTGGATGGCAAACATTATATATCGCGGAAACAAACAGTATCATCACTTGAATGATCTGAAGGTTGCAATTTGGAATGCTTGGGACCAGATAAAGATGTCCGCTTTGAAAAAAATTAATTGGGACTATGCATGACAGAAAGATAGAATTTATAGAGAAGGAAGAGGACCAACAAGTTGTTAATTTCAATAATTTTCGAAATATTACGTTTTGAGTTTATATTTTCTTTACAGTTGAAAAGTGATTTTTATTTTGTAATTTAAAAACCACTCAAAATGTTTGAGATGTTTCAATGGTACATCAATTTATTACTTTAAAATAGATTAAGAAAAAAAGGGAAATAAACAAATCCTGTAATAAAAAGTTATGTGAAATACTTGGGTGAGTTTATACTTTCTTAACAGGGTGTACTAATACATGAATAAAATTTAAGTTCCTTTTTTTAAAAAACACTGTGTTCATATGAATCGATTAATTGTTTCTTTGTGTCGATGCTTATTTAATTCTTTTTTAATTACCGTAATATTCATTTTTGTTTCTACATTTTTAAATAAAAATACAGATCTTTAGAAAAACACGAATGAAGAATATGTCATTGAATTTTCATGAAATTTAAAATTACCATATGAAAATGGAAGAAATTGATATCAGAACTACATTGGGTTTTGCTTTTCCATAACATTTAATGTAGTTCAGGAAACATAAAAATCGAAACTATATACAGTTTAAATTAGCTACGATCTAACTTCAGTTAAATTTAGTTTTGAATTAAAACATATCTATCATTTTGTTATTTATTTCTTATTAATCAATACTTTCATAGTAATTAAATGTTTGTTCTTTTGTTTGTTTTTTTTTATCTATGTTCTGTCATATGACAGGTCTAACGGCAAGTCCGAAACGTCTTAACTTGCTTTGTTTTTGCGTAGTTCATGGAACAGATACTGAGGTGGTGTTCCATTACTTTTCTCAGGAAACCATGATGGTATTACTCCGAAGCTGAAGAGAAATTCGAAGAACCAGGCAAATACACCAGAAAAAGGAAACCTTCATGCCGTTTCCGGGATTCGAACCCAGCTTCAAACACATCAATCTCGTTGCAGGCGGATGCCTTGATCACAAGGCTCTGTCTGAACGGCAATTAAATGATATAAAAAAAAATCAAACTAATTTTCTCTTTTTCCTGCAGACGAGTTATTTAAATGACATCAGATTCTTCCGTCTCTTAAATTTTGATTGTTTTAAAATTTACAATCTTGATGGAAAAACAAATTCAGAATTTTAATATTTAATTGAAAATAATAATTTACCATTCAGTGATTGATAAAATGCAGACAAAACATTCAATTTAATAACCGATAACAGTTCTGTTGAGAGCTTCACTGGAACTATTTTGTTGGCGACATTACACAAAGTAGTAAACTCCTGTCAATCCTTCCCGAAATGAAATATAGACAAGGACAGTAAGCATTAGGGACTAATATATTACATATACTCTGCTTTTATTTAAATCGAAGCACAATCTCATTTATGATTAAATAATATACAGAGCTTTCATTAATTATTCGACTTTTAAACTAGTAAAACCTTCATCTCTGGTTATACAGTATTAAATAAATAAATGTGATTTTAGCATGATATTTCTTTGGATACTAAACTAAAATATTTAAAAAGTTGATGTGATGTTAATAATTAAAGTTTTTGCTTTTGTTTACAGACATCTAATGTTTAATTTATTTTGCATTATAGATAAATGTTTCCTAAGCTTTTAATTTCAAGACCTTGATAAAATTAAAAAAAAATACATATATAGACCAATATAAATATTTCCAACTTTTTTTAAATGAATTATAACGCAAATGTAGTATTTGATAATAGCAGTTATAAAAACTTTATTTATTTATTTATGTATTTATTTTACAAAGTTTATCGTTGGACTGTTAAAATTTCGTCGATAACAGTCAAAAGTGGCACGGATCGGTCTTTAGGAATCACTGGATTAGATGACTAAATCATTTAAGTAATTAATTTCAAACATTAAATTTATTATTAGAATACTATTAACTATTACGCATAGTGAACCTCTTACTAACTAAAGAATATTCATTACTGTTTTTATTGAAATCTACACAATGTAAATTACGGTTTATCAGACCAGATATCTATCCATAGAATTGGGTGCTTTCTTTCCTTGCAATTTTTTAAGCCTATAAATAATATGAACTATTATCTCGAATATATTGTCTACACTCGTCCTGGTCTGTAAGTTTGGAATTAACAAGTTTTCTTGACTGCACTAACAACAGTTTGTTTTAAAATAATGACGTCATTTGGTAATAGACTCTTGCGTCTCGCTATCGATTGGTCTGCTTGGTGAAACGCAGCCATGTGCCAATAATTGGCGGCAGTGAATCAGTCCAAAGGCACCTATTCCAACAGAGTGATGGAATTTCTCTTTCATGGAGACGAAAACAATTGATATTATAGAAACTTTGATTTAACTGAAGTTAAGACGTTTTTAATTAAACTTATAAATTAGTACTATTAATCCCTGTTTTCTGAAAAAGCGAAATTTCACTTCAAAATGTTGTGAATTTACTCTTAAGAAGTTTGGGTTAAAGCCAAAAACAATTTGTTTGTAATCAAGTGAAAAATGGCGGCTTATCATAATGCAGAAGTTTTGGAGGATGATCTGATAGGAAGGTTATTTTTTTAGTCCTCAAATGGGCTACGATGCAGAGAAATTGGATGGAATAAGTTAAAATTGCAGAGAGTACCTGATAATTATTGTGAACTGGTCTGGCGTTGGTATCCATTAATATAATTTTCATCGCTAAATAAAACGACAGCTGGTTTTGATCCAGAAATGTAGTCACCATCTGTGACCTCCACATGCTCCATTTACAGCATTGCGTTTTCAATGACTGCAGGTAACAAATCATCAGAAGCAATGAAAAGACAAGTGATGATTTTCTCTGTTCTATAATGATAGAGAAATATACATTCCTATTGAAATATACATTCCTTTTCAAAACAGCATTGAAAATGCAAGTTCAGTTTAGTATTTGTAATTACTTTAATGTATTGTTTAAACTTGGTCATTAGTTTCGTTTTTGCGAATCTAATGATGAAGACCATGATGTTATTTACAACTTTTTATATCTTAGGAAACTATAATTGAAACACTGTGCTGCCTTTTTTTTTTGTACTGAGAATTTCCTTTATATAATATTCAATAAGACACTATTTCATAGTTGGTAATGAAATCTTCTTTTAGGAAATAATGAACATTTTTGAAAGCTAGTTGTAATGTATTCTTCTCTGAAATAGTACTGTTACATTATTATAATGTTAATGGTGTTAAATAGTAGTGTGCGATGGCATTTCAGGATGACACCATGAGTCTACTTTCCAAGAGTGTATAGTTTGAGATTTCTCTGCACCTTCTTATCTGGTCGATGCATGATCTCTCTGTTAGATTACTGGAATAAGTTTTAAAGAACACTAATTATTGTTATGGCCATCTAATAGACTGATATCATACATCAATAACATTATTATTCACTCAACAATGTTCCAGAGAATTCGAAACAGACAAACAACAACATCTTTGATTACTGACAAAACATATTCACTAATTCTCATGACGCATACCTTAATGACCGAGTTATAAATTACTGTTTCTACAATACAAAATTAGATTGTCTAATTACATCTTCTTCTTAAGTGTAATTCTTGTTTGCTTTAACAGGGTTTTTCTTAAGAAATATCTGATATTACAGGAAAGTCTCCTGTTTGATTTAATCGAAACTAATAATTGAGAATGATGAATCCTACCAAGGAAGAAACAACTGTCGCAGATTCCCGTCGATGATAGCTCAAGTTATGAAAGCTAACCAATGTACAACGTCTCTTTTTTCGTCTTTTTTCATGTCAAATTTTATGCAAATTAAACTTTCGCAATTTGAACGTTTATTAGCAGGTAAGTTAATTAAAAAAGCAATCAGTTATTGCGGCAGCTGCCATGACATTTAAAAACATATATATTCCTCTTAAAAATTAGAAGTTATTTCAGAGAAAGTTGAATCATTTATAAAGACAGAATTTGATTGTCCTCTATTTGCGATAAGTTCTTGGCTTAATTTTCTGGTGATAATTCAATTTATAAATCACATTATAAATCCGTAATATAGTTAAATCAAATTCCTGATACATATTCTCTACAAGGATTTCTGGGTTATTATCTATGGTCTTAATAAGCTTAAAAAAACATTTAGAAAAAAAAAACGAAAAATATATACAATGTTGTTCGAATTCATTAAATGGTAGGCCTACTACATATTTCAACATATAGGCATACTCCGCACTTAAGTTCTTAAGGGATGAAGTGAATTAAGATGGATGTAAGTTGAAGCACTATTTTATATCTCACTTATTGATTCACACGCTATCATTATATTATATAAGTTAATAACTAAGTTAAATAAAGTATTTATAACTAAAATAAAGCCTATTAGGGAATAAATAAACCAGAACTAAAAATATATTTAACGTACAAGGAAATAAAGAATTTTACTTAAAGTACAGTAAAGCCCATGTCTTTTCCACACCCCATAAAAGGAAGTAGCTTTTAGGACTCGTTTGCGTAGATCGCTTCGCAATTTGTCTGTTCTATAGAACTGCTCTATAAAGACATGAAGAAAATGCAAACTGACCTTAACGTTCTTTTTCTTACTTTGGCTGACGAATGTGGGCGACACGAAAAAATGGAGGTTGACCATTTTTAATCAGACGTAAGTACGAAGCAAGCTGATGCTAGTCCGGGGCATGGTGTTAATTGGAAGAGGACCCTGAATCTGAAGCGACGTAAAAACGACGTAATTCGGGTTCTGACTTAATGTTGAAATTTAAAATCTATGTTGTGCCTTTGTAATATAAAGTCATTTTTAATGATAACTTTTTCTTTTGTTTATCTATGTCTGATGAGTATTCTTAAATAAATGAGGATTTTTCTAAAACCTTTTTCATTATTTTTACAGACGAGACATTACAGAATACGCTGATGTTTTATTAGATAAAAAAATGATCAAGAGAGTATATTTATAAAAGGCAAATGAATTTTGGAAAAATAAATATTACGCAAAAAAGTACATATCGAATTCTAAAATTCGATACAAGAAAATCTTTTGTGCTTTGAATGAAAGAAAGTGCTTTGAATAAAAGAAAGACAAAAACTTACTGTTTAAGAAAATTTTATTGAATTTTTTTATTATTGGATTAACTACAAATTAGTAAAATTTAGAACAGCGTTTCTTTAATTAATAGGAGAATTTTATTAAAATAGTGAGCGATATGTTGATTGTAAAAATCAATTTATTTGTAATTTATTTCAATTCTTAAATTCTATTATGTATGTTTCTAAGTTTTCTTCTTTTTGTAGTTAAGATTTTGATAATTAAGGCTCGAAAATTTATTTTATAAAACAGACTTTGTATAAAAAACAATGGGTGAGACCAAATTCTTTACAAAGTGACATCCTGGAGCAGATGTTTCACGCTCTTTGGCGATCGTCAGCCAGGAGAAGTCACCAATACAATAAGTTTTATTTAATTCGGAGTTTCTAAAAAGATAAATTTTGAAATGAAAATTGCAGACTGTAAATTCAAATTGGCCGTACATCCTTCCTCTTCTTTAAATAATTACATCTGTAATAAAAATGTACTGTGTAACAACAAATATTACTATTACAAATATTAGTATTACATATTAGTATTTATAGCTGGTGTGACATAAAAAAATGCTGGTGTGACAATAAAAAGAAAAAAAAATCATAAAAAGGATTATGATTGAAGTTTATTAAGAGTGCACACCCTAAAATGCACACTGATAAAGTTTTAATTGGGGGTGTAGGCTAAACAAAATTAGGAAAAACAAGAAAATTGAATCATACAGTGAGCGCATATAACATCCTGAATCAAAAGAATAAATACCTCGTATTGGGTATAAACGTCTCTTAATGCAATTAGCTACCTTTGCAATTTAGACCTGGAAAATGGAGACTTAATTGGAGATTTGTGGGTTACCACAGTTTAGCGAAAATAGAATTAAACTATCGAATTCCCATGTAGTTTGCGCATTTTAGGAATCGGACCTGCTTAATGAACTTATTTTCGAAAATAGGAAGCGTAAATATTTGTAATATGAAAAACATTAAATATTTAATTAAAAATTATTGAAAAAGAATTTTAATTGTTATGTTTATGATAAAGTATTTGGCAACTTTTATGAAGGTTGTGTGTGAATTTTCACATAAGAATATTCAGTCATCAATTCATCACCAGTCATTTTATTTGACAAGACAAACTGATACGCACGTATACCTCAGTTCTCCGACATTTCTTTACCAAATATGTGGACTATATATAGTTTAAATATTCAATTTTCTTGTTTTTCCTAATTTTGTTTAGCCTACAAACCCACATTAAAACTTTATCCGTAAGTAGGTTTAAACTCTTAATAAACTTGAATCATAATTCTTCTTTTTTATGTAACAGTAGCTGTGACGTTTATGTAAAATCTAATTTGATGAAACTTTTTTTGGCTTTGAGAAATTATGCATTAATCTAGTCACTATTCTTATTATTATTATTATTTTCAATGACTGTCACTTTTTTCAAAATACTTATGTTTTGACTGTACTCCAGTATCACATAGCTAAGTTACAGAATCAGTATGAAGTAGTAATCATCCTAGAGTATAATGAAATTAAAACTTATTATCCTAGAGTATACGCATCAAATATTAACTTATATAGCACATTTGGTAATATAGTACTATTGCATTCTCCCTACCTTAACAGATGAGCCCGGGATCAAGTGATAAATGCCGATTAGGGGTCATAGTGATCACTATTCAAATCATTTTGGCTATTTTCCCAAGAAATTTTTGTTTATAATCAGTGGCGGATTTAGCACTTGAGAGGCCCTAGGCGCAATTCAATTTTGAGGCCCCCTCTAAATATTTTTTACAACCAAAAAAAAAAAAAAAGGAAATACTTGGTTGGATAGGGCCCTTAGGCTGACTGGTGAGGCCCCCTAGGCTTGCTTTTACAACCAAAAAAAAAAAAAAAAAAAAGGAAATCTTGCTTTTACAACCAAAAAAAAGGAAATAAGCTAAATAATTTTTAAATTTTGAGGCCACCTCGATATGTGAGGCCTGTGGTGCGCGCCTCCTGCGCCTATTGGGAAATCCGCCACTGTTTCTAATATGTTTTAATCTAACCACAATTATTATTAGAAATAAAATAAAAAATCAGCAGTGTCTATCCTATACTTTTAGATGGTCCTAACATTTTGGGAATATCTCGGAAAACAGTTCAGATATAAAAAAAAATGCACATGACGAGGGCACTCCGGGCAATAAGATGAATGTGATAACATGTCAATCTTAATTGTAGATGCTATAGTTTTGACTCTAGGTCCGGCCGAATAAAGGGTAACAAAAGAACAAGATGTGAAACAAGATAAATTAATGCTTTTAGACAGTGTCAAAAGCAAAGCGGCCCCATAACATGCACAATTTCATATACAAAATGTGTTCAGAAGGGTTGATATTGGGGGGACGTCTATCGCCGTTTTCCGCTTTATCGGAAGCGACCTTTTTTGACGCCCCCTCTCCCCCAGCATCCGGTCAGGGAGTGGTCCTTGAGGTCTGATTTTTTGAATGTGTTCACCTACTTTTTGATGCTGAACACAATGGTGAAGGTTTCATTCTAATATCTCTAAACGTTTGGCCACTACATAATGTGACATCCAGCAAGCATAAAAGCAAGAGTGATCCCCAATGTTTTACAGGCAAGATGTAATCTAGGGGCCGCTAAAAATTTCTACTCAGGTGTTTGTTTGTTTTTTCTTCTCCAGGGAAGAAACTTACATTTTGAAACTTACTTGTGGCTACGGAAAGTCATCCAGAAATGATATTAAATTTTATTAACCAATCACAGCCATTTTTAGAAAGACGATACGTTATCAAGGACTCATCAGTGAAGTTCTGTCAGATTGTGTTTGGTCCACAAATTTTTTTATTTGAAGACTGATTAAGCTTAACGGCTCATCAGTTGATAACTGATTGGACAAAACGTTGGTGCACGCCACCCTTAATATCAGTATTATAATAATGAAATAATAAATTTATAAATTTGACTATCTTATGAACTTGTATCACATAAAAGATAATTTTGATTTGAAAAGATTATTCCATCAAAACTTCTCAGTTTGGATTAGAACATGCAAACGCAAATGAGCATTGAACATGTAAATTAGAACATGTAAATTCTCTATTTAAATAGAAAATATAATTCCTCGTTGGAATAAAAAAATCGATTTCAAAAGGATATTTCAGATACATAAATGTTTCCTAATAATATGTAGCATCTGAATACGTTACAATCTTTACTTCTTGAAATTCTAAGTTAGAAAATTTTTCGAAGTTTTACATAACTTCTTTATGAAGCCAATTATTGTATCTTTAAAAACAAAAGCAAAAATGTAACAAAGATTATATTGGGATGACAGGGGTTCAGATTATTATAACATTTGTCGAATAATTTCGTACCAAATTACTAAAATATCATCGATATAGCGATATACTTCGATCAGATATCATCGATTCCCGATGGATTGCCTATTTCAGTAATTTTGTGTAATTTCTTTTCTTAAACGTGTTAGAAAAACATTATATTCTAGATAAATACAGCCTTAGGTACTGAGACCTCGTTGTTTACTGGTGACTTCTCCTGGATGATGATCATCAAAGAGCGTGAAACAGCTGTTACAGGATGTCATTTGGTAAACAATTTGGTCTCACCCATTGTTGTTCAAATACAAATATTAGTTAGAAATCTGTACTTATGTAAAGGATATTAGCAATTTGATATGGAATTAACAGACAATTCGACATATCTTGATCGAATTTTTAATTTATTTATCAAAATATGTGGAATTGTCTGTCACATAAGTTGAGCAATATTTCGAACATTTGCTTGTTTCAGAATTTTAAGGGGAAATATTACTTAATATTTTCAGATATATTACAGATTTCTATCTCTCTAAAAACTGAATCTGCAAAAGATGTTATATGGATAAAAAAAAAAAAAAAATATTTGAAGAATTATTACTTGCGTAATTATTGAAAGGCATTCTGTAAATTTTCTAAATTTGATTTTCTAAATGTTATTCTAATCTTGAGCATTCTTTATATGATCATGAAAAACTGTAAACATTGCTTGGTAAATTACTCAAGATTTGTTTTCATTGTTTTCATTGCTTTCATTGAAGTATACGTTTTCGATTTTTGAAGATTAAAAATAGTTCAAATTTCGGCAGCTAATGGTGAATTGTTGCGCTGCTGTCCCGTAGTTTCCATACGGCAACGTAATCGAACAACCTCCGCCTATAAGAGGAGACACAAAGCATTTTTCACAAATCCATGACTAGCGAGAATTAATGAAGTTCACCTTACCGAATCGCGCGTTACTTGTTAAACTCTTCTATCAACGAAACAGTAATGATTCTGCTGTTAAGATTGTTAGGCAGTTAAAAGGTTTACGTAGAGATTCACTGACGATTAGTAATCTTCGGAAAAGGATTTTTCATTTTGAGGAGAGGAACTTTTGCTGTAAAACCCGAACGAGGTCGCAAGCCAAGAGGACTGCAAAGAACAGACGAAGTTGCAAAGCAGTAGTGGATCAGGGAATCGCAAATGCACGTGGTAGCAGTAGTTCACGTGCAATATCACGGGAATTGGATATGCCGTATACGAAAGTGTGGAGAGTTCTGCGAAATGTCTTGAGGTTTTATTCCTATAAAATATCCCACAATCAAGAATTAGTTTCTGGTGATTGTGACACGCGGAAAGCATTTGCCTTCTTTGTTCGAATGCTGGTGGATGATGAATATTGAATTGGCGAATATTGTGGAGTGATGAGGCTCATTCCGTTTTAATGGTGCTATAAACCATCATAATTGCCGTATTTGGTCTGACAGTAATCCACATGTTCATCATCAAATTCCAATGCATTCACCAAAGGTAATGGTTGGTGTGGCTTCACGGTATCCTTCATCAGTGGCCCTTATTTCTTTCAAGAAAACAAAGCATCTGGGCCAGTGACATGTTCTGTGATCGGCTCCAGATATGCCGATATGCTCCGGTGCTTTGTAATTCCATCACTTAAACAGAGGAATCGTGTTGACACCAGTCTTTACGCAAGATGGTGCACCACCTCCCATAACATCACCTACAACTTACTATGGCGAACATTTTCGAACGATAGAGTAATTAGCAGATCATTTCAAACGGCATGGCCACCCCGATCACCAGATAATAACTTCTGTGATTTTTGGTTGTCGGGTTACTTAAAGATCTTCATTTATCAAGGCAATATTCCTAACTTAGCTGTGTTAAAAGAGTTTCGCAATGTGTGACACAACTCAACGCATGTGAATTGCGTTCTGCTGTCGAGTGTGTTGTACAGCGAATGCAATTCGTACAGCAAGACGATGGAGCCGTACATGTGATGTTAATATGATTCCACATTTGATTGCAATAAAGTTATTGCACGTTAACTCTTTTTTAGCCGATATTTGTTAGATACGTTAGGGAATATGAAAAGTATGGGAATAGCAGCGTCACCCTTTGCGGTCGAAATTTGAACTATTTTTTTTTTTCTTCAGAAATCGAAACTGCATATTCAGGACAGCATATGTACGAAATTTGGTTGCCATTCGCCCAGTAGTTTTTCTTATAGAGAGGTCTAAACACCTCCTCTTTCATTTGGATCACCCGGTCTACAAAATTTGATTCTATTTTTTTTAATTAATTTAAAATTCTATAATGAAAGTATTTTAAATAATCAAGAAAATAATAAATAACATTTATTATTATTATTAATTATTAAGCCACTAGGCTTATCTCAAGGTGGACAGCGATTTGCACCGTAGGCACCAAATTTGGATAGGAACACAATTTTTTGGATGAAAAAATGTTAAAATTCATTTTACAGTGAAGTTCGAAATCACTGTTTTTCAAAATACGAGTTATACTTTTTTGTAAATGTACTTCTATACCAATGCAATTTATAAAATAAAATGACAGTGACAAAGAAAGGCATGTTTATAGTTATTTAAAAAATGTTAGCAACAACATAAGAGTGTTTGTAAATAAACGTCCCATATTTCGTCTTGAAACCTTTTCTATTGTAAAGTATATTATTAAACATCTTCCACGACACCAGAAATAAATGTAGTATTTTAACATTTATTTCTGATGTCGTGGAAGATATTTAATAAGAGTGTTTGGATTATTATTTTATATTACTGATATTATATCGAATAACCAGATGCAATATGTAAATATACTTATATCTATCTCTCTGTATATATTACAAAAGAATATTTGATTTATTATTTTAAATTACCGGTATATTTTTATTTTCTTAAATTTTTACAATTGCAGCACTACGAGATTCTTTATTGAATCTGTATAGGTTCTAATGATATTTTTTTTATATTAATTATTACAGAAAACATACATAAATGATAACTTTGCAATTATGTTATTATATTATTTCTATGATATAATGCTAGCATAAAGTAATTATTACTTGAGGAGTTACGAAGACCAGTGTTCAAATTATTAAATTAAATGTATAATCATAATCATAATCATAATCATGTAGTAAAAGCAGTATAGTAGATGTTATCATTTCAAATTACATTAAAATTCTCCATAGTTATATAGCCGTGCTGGCGTGGCCATGCGGTCTAGACGGCAGGTCTGCCGTTGCGACCAGTGTGCCAGTTCCCGGGTTCGAATCCCGGTCGTGGCATGGATGTTTCTTTCTTCTTCTGTTTCTCCTTCTGTCCGTTCCCGTTTCTTTACCCTGGCAGTTAGGGTTAAAATGCATCTCCCAACCCGCAGTTGAAAGTCAGCGTAGGAGATTAGACTTTCATCCCCCGAGACAGTGCGCTGTCTGAGGGAGGCCTTTGTCCAGCAGTGGGCTGTTAAAGGCTATTAGATAGATAGATAGTTATATAATCATTTGCAAAATTATTATATTTAAAGAGTTGCTAAATTTGAGGAGTAATGATATTTACACCAAAATCAAAAGGAAAACATTAATATAACGAAGGATTTACTAAGATTTAGGAATAAACAGATTTATTTTACAGAGGTTTTGCTAAATTTCAGTAATAATAATAATATACTGTATATACAAGATTGTTTACTTATATACCAATGTTTTTAAATTTTAATGTAAATTTATAATATTAGAATTACAATAATAAAATTTATAATATTTATGAATCTTTATATGTTCCAACTAATATTGCACTTATTATTTTTTCTGTAAAATTATATTTTTTAATACACTTATTTTTTTAATTTGGTTATGTTTAAAGTTGTCTTCTATTTACATAAATATTTTTAGTAATATTCTATTTCGGTTTCTGTGGTCGTAATTATTTTTTTAGGTTTTCATAATACTAAATTTGGATTAATTTGTTTCTTGAATTGTTATTTTTATTTTAATTACTATATAATTTTCTTATTTCATAAAAAATTTTAATTATAAGGAGATACTAATCTTTTCCTAGGCATTAATATTTTGTATTTTATTCTTAGATCTATTTTTGTTTTGTTTTGTTTATAAGGTAGGTTTCCCAAATAAGGCCCGGTTTCAAATAAAATGCCCATCCTTCGTTTTATTAATAGAACGTTGACAATTTACCAAGATTAGTGATGTTTCAGACAGGTTCTGGCTTCTAGCGGCTACACCAAAAATTAGGTCCGTTGAAGTAGATAATTTACCATGTTGTTTCAGATGAACAGTAAAAAACAACCGAAGCTTTTGTCGTTACTATTTCAACTTAATTTGATAAATCGTCTGCATTTTTTGGCAACTTAATATACGTAAACATGTTTTATGCCATTTTAAAGTGTATGATGAGTAGAATAAGATACTGTATTTGATATTTTCCAGTTGATGTGCATTTAAATACTTTTTAGTAAAACAATGCATGAAAGCATGGGTTAACAGGGGGTTCCAAATAAGGCCCTCCATTCTGTAAAGTAATTATGTATAATGAGAAAAAATATAACAAACATCATCAAAGCTAGCTTTAAATTCACAATTTTATAAATTAATTCCTAATTAATTATTAATTTGTAGCTTAATATTTAGTCAGAACTAAATGTGGGAAATTGGCTGTTTTCACTGCCAAGCTCTTGTCCCTATGGGCGAGTTTGCCTGTGACTATTAGTGGGCCTTATTTGGAAAAGGGGCTCCTAATAAGGCCCTTCAGTTATATTTTCAAAACTGTGTTATTACAGAAAGAATTTCAAATGCCACTAATTCTAAATTCACTTTTTCATAACGGCACACCTTAAACTATCTTTCAAGACAGTTTTCAGAATTTTCACTCTTGCAGTAAATCTTTAAACGTTACGTGGGCCTTATTTGGGCAACCTACCCTATATTATAGTCTGTTATTATCTAGGTAAATATTTTATTTAGTATTCTATTAATAATAAATAATAAATTTAACGTGCTGTGAATAGTATAAACAAAGCAATAAAAATCAAAAACAGCACAAGACTAAACAATTGCCATTCTGAATCAATTATCGGGGGGAATTGGGGGAATTATCAATTTGCAATTGTTTAGTCTTGTGCTGTTTTTGATTTTTATTGCTTTGTTTATACTATTCACAGCACGTTAAATTTATTATTTAAAATATTTTTGAACCTTTAGTTCGCTTATTAAAAGCCTTTTACACCTACGAGTTGTGGGTTAAGGCTTTTGGTGGTGTTTCACAACACACCAATTTATTTTCTTGTTTCTTCTGTTGTCGGGGGCCACTGTCAGGAGTGACGGTGGCTTTCACTTAGGTTTTTTGCCGTTCTGGGTCTTTTGTCGGGGTGGGCGGATTGGGCTGAGGAGTCCCAGGAAGGACGAAACGGGCCGTCCCCAATTCCCCCCGATAATTGATTCAGAATGGCAGTTGTTTAGTCTTGTGCTGTTTTTGAATTTTATTGCTTTGAGTATTCTATTAATGTTATTCAAATCTGCATGATTTAAATGCGTCCAACAACATAAATCATAATTTATTAAGTAATCAATAAATGATTTGTATATTAATAACTTACATTTAAATTGAGCCGTGCTGGCGTGGTCGTGCGGTCTCGGCGGCGGCCAGCCGTGGCGACCAGTGCGCCAGTAACTGGGTTCGAATCCCGGCAGTGGCATGGCTTGTAGGAAATGTATTTTATTATTGTGCAATAAGAACTTTATTTTAGAGTGACTTGTTATTGTTGTTAACATTAAAAATGTGAGAGAAAGTGACTTGTTATTGTTGTTAACATTAAAAATGTGAGAGAATAATACCATTGTTTGAAGCGATGAGATGCTTGGACTGCTTTGTTATGATTGTATAGTGTTGTTTACGGCTCGAGGGAGCGGTTTGTATTATTGAAGATTGGAGGATGGAATGGCGATATTGATCTGATCCGCTGAGTTATAATTCTTTTCTGTTTTTGATTCTAGATATAAGAATCTTACAGGATTGAAATGGACCAATATTATCCTCTTCAATGAATAGACAGGAGTCGATTATGATATGTTTCCTGGAGAATACCATGGAAGATAAGAATGTTCTGATAAGGGATAAGTTACCTTGAGAATTGAACATTGCCCTGGAGATATAATATAATTGTATTGAATAATATTTTGATATTACCTAGAAAAACGGTGATACTAATATCTATAATTTCGTTTCAGCAACATAATCAAATAGATTAATGGTCTTGAGTTCGGGAACTTGGAACCAGAGTAAACAGATTAATGGAACGGAAGGAGATAGGAGATATTAGCGAGCAAATACTGAAGACAACGTATAGGTAATCGAGGAGCGTATGTTGACTCCACAGTTGTGATATATAAATATAGAAGAATTTCCAAGTAAGTGAAGTTTATTTTAAATAACACAGAGAACATGAGAGTTATCATATTTCTGGAAGAAACACAGCGATGTTTAGGATTTAATAGTCAAAGCGGATAAATATTAATAACTTCCAAGGACTACTTTATTCGAGTAATTGATAAAGCGGACTAATAAAAAGATTCAAAGATAAACAATTGAACTATAAACATGATAGATGATTATTCACGATGAATAGTGATAGGGTTAAAGTACTTGTATATGAAACTTCATTAAAAGATTATGAAGGTATATAAAAGTCATCAGAGTCTATTTCGATAAAGTTTGAAGGCATTGTGAACATATAATTCAAGATAAAAGTTAAAACTTATAAAAAGCAAGAAATAACTTTTATTAAGAGTTGATCTGAACTAAAATCTAGTGTTAGATTGCAAATAGTGTAACTTACACATAAGGTGATAAAACCAAACGTGTATTAGTGCAAGTGTGCGGATATATTCCAGTGATAGACAATTATATATTATTTTTCACATAGGGTGAAAAGACCTACAGTAGTTTATAACTAAACTAGAAGAACTCTAATCGACATTAGAAGCCTTTTATAAAGAACTTTTGAATCTTCATAAAGATTTTAACTTAATTCTTTGTATAATGTATTTCAAATAAGAAAGTTTTATAAACAATGTTATTAATGAATGTGTTTGGACAATAATTTATACCTAACTGGTATCTACATGGGATAAATTATTATTAAGCTCTCAATTAACATCTACATTACAAGTTCGCATCCTGCTAGATATTTATAATATCATAAACTTATTTCTATTATCAAAATAATACTTCATGGCTGTTTCAATTTCCTTTCCTGTGTTGTCCAGCCTCTTCTTCACTTTCTCTTCGGTCTGACGTCATTCCTTAATGGCGTCCTGGGGGCAGGCAACGGGAAACTACCCCCAGTATCTTTCCTCAGGTGTTTCTAGGAGATCCATGTGAGACCTCCATAGAACTGGACCTGTCTTCGGACAGAAAACTATGGATGGATGGATTTAAATGGAAAAATATTTTGTATATGTTTGAACATGTAAATGAAAAGAGTTGATTTTGTTTAATGTATATAAATAATGAGTTTTCCAAGTAAAATATCAACTTATATAATTGGCTAAGTTCGACTGTCTGTCTGTCTGTCTATCTGTCTGTCCGTAACTCGCTATAATTAAGCTATTAAGATAGATCCAAGGTTCTCAATGGTACCATTGAATCAAGGGTACTCAAATTGGATGAAATATTAGTTCATTTTGTCATTCCATGTTGTTTCCATGAAATTTTATCCTTGGAAACTGACCTAGACAACTGAAAATATACGTTCAAAACCAAATAATTTTGTTACCACTGCACCGATTTTAATGAAATTTGGCGTACTTACTCAGTTTTTTATGCTGATTTTGAAACTCAAAACCATTTTTGCCGTAGAAGCTTCGTTCACAAGTTAGCGCAGTATTTAGATTATTCAAAGGTGAGTTTTAAATTCCTTTCGGCGTTTTGAGTCAAAAATAATAATTATTCTTTAGATAAATTAAACTTTATAGTTGGTTTTTCGTTTTTCTTTTTGGGTGGAAAATGATCCTTTAGATTAAACTCTTAGAACCTATATTACAGGTGTACAGGTAAGAAGTACACCTAAATAAACTTTATAAACATTAAAACATTAAAAAAAAAATTTCAAATCAAATCATCAATCGAATCAAATATATATATATATATATATTTACCACTGCACCGATTTTAATGAAATTTGGCATACTTACTCAGTTGTTTACGCTGATTTCGAAACTCAAAACCCTTTTTGCCGTAGAAGCTTCGTTCACAAGTTAGCACAGTATTTAGATTACATTTACTTCATATTTGATAGTTGATAATAAAATGATTTTTCAGATTTTTTTATGCCTGTCGTCCGACAGGCTCTGCTGCTAGTTCATTGATATACGTAAATTATATGTACTTATAATTTCTGTTCTATTATTACTTATAATTTCTATTCTATTATTATTTATAATTTCTATTTCTTATAATTCAATAATCACATGATTGCAAGTTTGAATTTTTGTTTATTATGCAGTTAAAATTGTTAAATTTAATCAAAGGATTTGAATGAAGCTTTTTACTTTTAGTTTTAATTATCATTAATTTTGTTTATGGAATATTTAGTCCCATTTTGTTATAATGCGTCAATTTAATCAGTTTATTAAAATCTTTTTGTATAAGCTTATTTTGTTCTGCAATATTATAGTTTTCATTTAGACTGTATTTATCAATATGATATCAGCATAATCATATATTTCCAGGTAGAAAGTATGTTATATACTGTATTTAAGTATATTTTAAATAAAAGTGGTTTCAGATTTGAGCCTTGTGGAATTCCTGTTTTTAATTTATAAATTTTGCCAAGTTTTGAATTTAAATTTATTCTTATTTTTCTATGTTTGAGATAATCTTCTGAGAGTTCTAATGTTTTCCATCTTTTGCCATTATTATTAAATAATTTTTTTATTAATATTTTATAATTTATACTATCAAATGCTTTTTCAAAGTCTATAAAAATTATATATATTTTTTCATATCTATATATCATTATTAAAGTTGTTATCATTATTGATTGTAATTTGAAAATTTAAAAAACGTTTTTTTCAGTAATTTTGATTTTTTTGATATGGAAATTGCTCTTCCCTTAACATTTTATATTTATTTAAGAAATTGTATATTGTATTAGTTAAGAAAGTCTCAATGATTTGGACATATCAGAGAGAATAGATATTGGTCTATAGTTTTTTATTTTTTATTTCTTGTTCAAATGAATATAATTTTTTCAGTACAATTATTTTTTATTCTATTCAAATATCATTCTTCAAAATCATTGTGCGTATTTTGATTTCTTTGGTTTATTTCCTCATTCATCATAACTAAGAAGTAGTTGTTGTGTGTGTGTTTTTTTTTTTGTTTTTTTTTTTTTGAGACCATCTTCATTCATTATTTTTATTATATTGGAATCCTCATCTCTTCTAACCAACATATTATGAAACTTTGTCCAAATGAATTATTCTTTTCTCTTGTCAATGCTCTTTTTTTTTCACAATAATTTTGTTTTTCTTTTAGTGAAGTTTTTATTAGTTTACATTTTGCTTGTGTCTGTATTATTATTATTATCATTTCTCAAGATTTTTTTCTCTCAATTTTTTCTAATCAGATTAGTTTATTTTTACGACATAAGAATTTAATTATATTAGATCTAATTTTATTTTTGTTGAAGGACTGAATCCTATGCATGACTATATTTTGGAGTTGTTCTTTTACACCTACCTTGTCTACAATTCTTTATACAACATCTTTATTTGGTTGTTGCGCTATTCGTAATTCAAGGTTGTTCTCTCGTAATTTTTCTTCACACTTATCCAGGTCAAATTGTAATTGATTAATTTTTTTTCCTCCTGTGTTTTGTTCCCTTTTCCTATAGTTTTGATATCCTCTTCTCAATTTTAATTTGTTTGCGGTCTATTATTTTGAATTTTTCAATTATTTCATCTAGTGTTCATTGATATAACTTAGGCTATTTTTAATGCCTCAAATTTCTGATTTGATTTCTTTTACCTCATAATCAAATAGTCTATTCCTGAAGTTTGCTGGGGTGAGCTGCTTCTTTTTCCAAATTCTTTTTAACTTTCTTGTTTGCTTCTCGAGTTGTAATCTTTGTTCTAGTTGTTATACTATTACATCTATCGCATCTCCAATTTCTTTTTTTTTTCTTGACAAATGAAACATCAGCTTCTGTTTGAATATCCATGCATTTTAGATGGAACTCTTCACTAAATCCTAGACAACGTCTTTCTTCTTCTTTCTCAAGTAGTATTTTTTATATTTTTTCACAATTGATGTTTTTTTTCCTTACATGACATCTTTACCTATTTTTGAGTTGTAATATTAATTACTCCTAATTCAGTTCTTTTTACCATCAGTTTTAGTTCTTATTACTATTTTCTGTATAAATTACTAAAATTACTGAGTTAGGCCTATTTTTAACTGAGCGAAGAAGAATCATGCGTGCGGCCGAGTCCCGCACTAAATATATTATATCGATAACCAGATACAAAATAAAAATAAACTTTCTATCTTTCTATCTTTATATAATATATTACAAAAGTGTATTTGGTTTATTGTTTTGTAATTAAATTATAACGAGCAAGCAGCACCAATATATATGTAAAAAAAAGTGTAGAGAAGTATGCTTGTCAGATTGTCTCCTGAATCGAATCCTCGGTTGTGAAAAACAGCCCTGCTCATATGTGTAGTCTAATGGTAGCCTTGGGGTAGATGTCTCTCGCAAACAACTTAGATCCTCAGTCACAAGACAGTTTCGAATCGCATCTGCGTCTTTTCTATCTGTATGTTAAAGGATAGAATGGAATGCTAACTCTCCTCAGTGGCTAACGATAATTAAACTGTCCTTAACAGTTTATCTCTTTTCGTAACTCTGCTTCAATAACGATTACTTAAATGAAACTGTGGTGTATCTTGGATTTTCTAGTAATTGAATGGCAATCGAAATTTTCAAACAATAAACAACTTTATTTCACACAAACTCAACAATTTAGACTCAAACATTTTCTACAATATTATAATGCATCAATATCACACAAATACTCAATAAATGACACTAAGTTCGTTAAGGATGTGGACTATATTTACATTGAATATTGCTGAAATACATGGTTACAGTTTCAGAATTGAAATACACATTGACATAAAGGAAAAAAAATAAATACCAAACTTTCTCTGAGACCATGGCTTGATTACTTTGCTAACTGTTTACAACTTAATGAATTACATATTTTGTTCAGTTGTAAAACCAATACGTTTGTATGCTTCAGAAAAATAGTAATCCCAAATCTTTTGGCAGTCCTAACATAATATATCGAAATTTTCCGCGGACATTTTTTAGTAGTGTTTCATTAATGAAATCCCTATGAAGTGTACTTGGAATGACATTCATTAGCAATGCATTTAATCAAACCATGTAGAGAAACTGATATGTCATTTTGATAATAGGGGATCCAGATTTAAATTTAAATTTGCCAAAAACTGGATCTATATAGATTGTAACAAAGAATATTTGAATAAAATATAAAAAATGACTGAATTATATGAATCTACACCTGAGTATACATCTGAAAAATATAATACTGTTAACAGTAAAAATAGAATGTGGAAAACTGTAATAAGGCCAAAAAAAGGACAATAAATAATTATTTACTTACTGAAAATGTTTCAAAATAAACCCGTTCAGTATTGGAATGAAATTGTATATATTTATAAAATCAAATATTCGCAAACAAAATATAGTGTTGGAAGACATAGGAATACTTTAATAACAGTAGGTTTGCTAATAACCCACTTAGATGTTTGGTATAGTAACATTATATCATGTGATGTATATAGTTTTATATACTAATTTGTATTTATAATTTTTTGATGTGTTCATTTTATACATGGAAGACTGACTGAATGGTAACTCACGGAATGTATATGACCATCCAATGATAAGATTGTTTTGCTACGAGCAGCAGTAATGCTACTAAATCTACCTGAAGATGAGAAGTTAATTTACTACAGGATTACGAAATTACAGCTATTTAACTTATTAATATCATTATGACATTATATCAACATCATTCAAAATAGAGATCTTCAATATAACTTACAAGAGGGCCTACAACTAATAATTCCAAGAATGTTGGCAGATATATTAACCAACAGCGGAGTGTTTATATTGAGTTTTACTTTAGGACACTTAGAATTAGTATTTTTTCCTAAGAAACCGTTGAATTTTTTGAAAAACTGTTGAAATAAAAGGTTTTAATTCCAGCTTCATAAGCGTAAACGTGAAGGCAGTTTTAAATTACAGCGTTAAATAATCATGATTTTTTTTTTATTTAATTTCGAATAATCAACTTAACTTTTTTAAAATTTTGTTTCGAAATAAATTGCTAATTTATTGTGCTAATGGTGTGATAATGCCATGTAATGATAATGCTTTTAAAAAAGCATTTTTTTTTTAATTATGAGAATGTTAATTTTTTTGAAGAAATTTACAAATTTATTAGGCCCTTTGTGCCTTAATGATTGTAAAAAGAAAAATCCTAATAAAAATTCTTGAAAAGATTTTCCTAAAAACGAGATTTTTTTAAAATCTTTAACTTTTTAATGTCACATTGCTTTTTTATTATTATTAATATTTATTTTATAATCACATAGTTTTTACCTAGAAATTACATCTAATTAAGATAATATTTATGTATCACACTAAAATAAACATATATTCATTTCATGAATAACATTATTCATAAATATAAGTAAAGATCATGATTTATTTATAATATTTTTTTATAAAATATATGATTATTTTAAATAATTATCAATATTATTAAAACAATAAACTCAGTAATATTCTTTAAACTCACTTATAGTTTAGTTTACAAAACACCTACGTTCAATTGAAACATTAAAGCAAAATGTTGTGTTTTTTATTAATTTTGTGCTGAAACTATAGCATTGTAAATTGCACCATTTATTCTGGAAGACTGACAGATATACATGCAAATTACATGTATATCTTAGGTATTTGAACTACTCTACAACAATTTCAGTAAAAATAAACGACAATTGTCTATCTTTAGCTTAATTTTTGAAATTAATTTGAGATTTTCTTATATCAGAAATTTTTAACTAAATCTGATTTTTACATAATAAGGTAATTTACTTACTTCAAAATAATATAATGTTTCAGATATTACAAATAAACAATTTCATGTATACATTAATATCTTATGTATTACATAAATATCTTAAATACATAAGAGGATTAAGTAAAATTTTGCATTTTCATTACAGAAATAATTCTTCTTCTGGAAAGAAGAATTCAAAAAGCAAATAAATACAGGGAACCAAACATGTAGACACTCAACATGAATCCATATTACATTCAGACAAAAATTTCATAAGTCCTAAGAATTTTTTTAAATATCAACAGCACTAAAATGTCTATGATTATAATATACAATTATATATCTTGAATCAGATAAAATGTTATGATATTTCAGTTTCTGAAATAGTTGTTTTTTTACACTAGTTTAATAGCAGCACAAACAGACAGATTACAAATGATACATGTATCTATCGTTTTCAAAAATTAGTATTCTGATTACGGGGACGTCCCAGAATAAGTAAGTACAGATTATTATACTGCACAATTTAAATTTATTTCCGCACAGAGACTAATTGGTAAATATCCAATTCTCTATTGAGTGTAGATATATGAATTTTTGTTAACTAGTCTGCAAAATTTGCTTAAGGAGAAGTCCAGTTCTCCAAACCTTTCTGAAACAAAGAAATGTGTTTAAGAGTGCCCCCTTTTTACAAGGAACTTAAAATATTTCTAATTTACTAGATATATAATTCCTAATCTTTCATTAAATTCTTATAGATTACTTATCGTTTGACTTAATATAAAATTAATAAGTAGGTAGCTTATTATAGATCTATAGCATTCATTGTTGAAAATCGTGCTTTATACTTATCCATTTTTTTAAACCTATGAAACTATTTAGAAAACAAACTTAAAGATAGAACATGTTATTTTATGTTACCATTGAAATATTATCTCTTTTACATATGCAGATCCTAACATTCCATTTTTAAGCATTGGTCAATCCTTGTCTGCTTAACAACAAGCAAATATACAGTATATTTATACAACGACAAGAACATTCAACAAGTTATATGTTAAAAACAACTGGTTCACTTTGTTATTTCATACAGTAATAGAGTTTTTACCACAGAATTATAGATTCTTAACAGATCATCGAAAATAAATTTATAGGATTTTTCTTGTTGCTTTCTTTTCGTTATCTTAAGGCATAGCATCATTTCATGTTTTTTTTCTTTCCATTTATTTTATTCGGGAAGTAGGGGGAGGGGAATCCAACAAGAGCCGTTTTCTTAACAGTATATTTATACATCACGGGATCAAGGCTTAGTTTTGGAAGCACTGACAATATTGAACTAAGCTGAAACAAGTTTAGCAGCAAAGGCATTAGCACACTACAATAACAGTAGAATGGAACTGTTATTTTTGGAAGACAGTTAATATTGGACAACGTTGTGACGCTTTGGGACAAAACTTTTAAAAATTACAATTTCTTTCATTGCAAAAGAATAACTATATAAAATAATAAAACACTTTATTTTTTTATATTGTTCATTTTTTATCTGTTTTTGTATAGTTGTGGAAGACTTGGAGATTTTGAATATAACATCGATTCTTTATAACAGATATAATAAAATCTACACCAATAGTTCTAATTATTAAATTTACACTTAGCCAAATTTGTGCCTATTAATAGCTCAACATCTGAGATTTGATTGCCACTAGAAAAACCATGGAAAGACAATTCGTACTTAAATTCGCAAATAATTTTGATGGTATTTAAGACACAGCTGTAGCAATATTGGATTCTACGAAATCTCCTTAATAGCTAAAATAAATTTTCTTGTTGCAAACATAATTGATCACAAAAATTAATTTGGTTAAATTAACCCTGTTATATCTTACTTTACATATTATTATGTTTAATATTTATAGGTAAGTCCATGAACAGCATTACAAATCTTCCATCAACGAAAAGAGATATTATTGCTCGTAAAAGTGGCAATCACTTAAACAACTGGAGTACTTATTATATTACCATTGATTTTAGTATGCAATTGTTAAACAGTCTATTATTAAATATGTTTGCATAATTCTGAACGCACAAGGTGCACTCTTCGTTAGTGAACTCTAAAGAAGAGATACTTGCTGGTTGCATATAGGCCTACTGGCACAAAAGTGGTTGTTATTGTAATATTAAATCTAGAAAGACAGATACACTTTGAATATCTAGATTTCTAAAATGATCTTTTTAAACTGCGTTTACCGATGGATTTTTAATGAAGTATGAATATGCTTTCAAACATCTGTGGTACAGTGGCATTTAGTTTTATCATGACTGCAATTAAAAATAGAAAAGTTTCAAATTTGCTAGCGAGTGGAAAGTTCTCGATTCTATTTAATGTCGTACCGTCTATTAAGCAACGTATTTAAGATATCACAGACCAATAAATCAATAGTTTATATGAATAAAGTATCAACAACGATACGAATATGAAGAATAAAAATTCTTAAGGAAAATTTATAGAACTACTTTTAAAAATTTCAACCATTTTTGATAAATATATTTGAATATTATTAGCTGCAACATATTCAAATGTTATTGCTGGTACATTTCCAGTAACCATCAGAATAAATTTCGTTCTACAAAGATCCAATGAAGTACTTTTGAAGAAAAATGTTTAAACTTTACAAACAATGTTTTAATTTTAGTCATGATTATTTTTTGTTCTTCTTCAATTTCTGTAATTTTAGCAAATGCTGATGTCACAAATCAGATGTTCGAAGCATATGGATGAAATGCCGTTTATCCCACAAAATTTTATTAATTGGTAATTGGAGTCTTATATTTCACAACATCAAATATATTGTTTCTAATATTGCTTTCATGGAATGTATATATTTTGAATTCTTCGTCTGAACTGACTTGACAGAATTACACCAAGTTGTAATTTGAACTGTAGATTTACTGACCCTTACTGAATGAACCTTCCTTAAAATTTAACAAAAAAATACTTTGTTTTTTCTCAGTTAAATAAGGATACAGTAAATATTTAAAATAAATAAATAATTTTGACTTTAATATAAAGTCTCAGAATGAAAACAAGGGGGAAATTCCAAAATTTGCAATGCAACTGTCACCTGAAAGTTGTAATATTTAGTTAAGTTGATTTATTATAATAAAAAGGTACATCATCCGGATTCAGAAAACCCATATAAAGAATGTATAATTTTTTGTTGTTATCTGAATTAATTGATTAAATTCAGTGATAAATAAACATATCTTCATTCTATTTTTAACAGAACTGAATTTCTTCGTTTTTCTTATATGCATAGCTTTACTTAATTTTTAATATCACTAAAACTATTAAATGAAGAAGTATCATTAACTTATAATGAATATTTTTTAAGTTAACAAAAAATTTAGCTTTAACAATTTAAGGCAAACTGTTCTCAAACTGTTACCAATAACAATAAGTTTAGGTATTTCATTTTATTTGTTCCCCAAAATTATTATTGGAATTTTTAGATAAATATTTAATTTTATTTACTATTTTTCTTTCGTAGCTACTAATTTTATATATAACTAAAAAATTTAATCTGAAAAATAATTTCAACTGAGTATTAGTAATGGTTGCTTCTGAATAGAATATTTTGTTAGTTTAATAGAATTCGTTTCTCAGTTGCATTGAAAATTGTAGAAATAAGGTTTAGTTAATTTAGTTTTAACAGAGAACTTATATAAATAAACATCTGGAAGAAATAAATTTGTCAATATATTCAACTTTCTATTTAAATACAAAAATACACTAATATGCAAGCTATTTTTTTAAAATAAATTCTCACCTATTCAAATTCTTGTTGTTAATATGTAATGGAAAATAGCAATAAGTACTTTGATCACTTATCAATTTAAAATACTTCGAACTGAACTCGTTAGAAGTTTTATCTTTATTTTGAGGACTTGAACTGAAGCATTTGCAGGAAGATAGGAGACTAGAAGAGGCAGCAACATAGCAGATCGGAAGCCCTGGTGATAGCACTATAGCGTGATTCTGTAAGCCTCAATCAGTGCTCTAAAGGAGTAATAGATTCCTGTGGTGCCTGTCAATATGCCCAAGCAGATGATGAACACATCGAAGCTGATGATATACCACTCGAGTCGGTCCCATTTCAGCTTGAGGTGAAAGTAAGACGGCCAAATGAGGGACAGCATGGTGCCTGTGAAGCTGCCGATGAGTCCCATGAGGATCGCAAAATGTGGGATAGATACGGCCATGAGAATTGTGACGATCACTAGAGTTACCCTTAGTGCCAATCCCCACACCTTCAGTTCACCGTCCAGGGCGTAGCACGACGGAAACGTGGTTTCTGGCCGACCTTTGAAGAGGGCTGTTTCAAATAGATCGACTGCAGCGTAGAAGGGCAGAGGGTAGGAGAGCAGTGCCTTTATCACGAGGATGAAGTTCACTAGTCCTTTGAAGCCTCGCGTGGGCAGGTTGTTGGTGATAACTTCTTCGGTCTCCAGACCCCAAGTGAGGAAGCCTACGTAAGCAAAGAGCGCTTTGAAAATAGCAGCTGCGATGTGGCTCCAATTCAGCATGCAGTTGAAGCGGGAACGGTCGCGCAGGTTGCCCTCCAGTGACGGCAAAAAGATCTGTGATGTGTAGCTGAAAACCACAATCCCCAGGGAGATTGGGAAAGAGAGGATATCGATACGAATGGGCACTTTGCTCCATTTCCACGATCCTGCCTGAATGAGACAGTAACCAATGATAATTACATTGATAGCTAAGTGAACCATGGAGCACCAAAAAGATAGAAAGGAGACGGAGCGTAGATTCTTGAGAAAGGCGCAAGGGAGGAGAAGCATACCCGCTACCATCATCCATGAACGCTGATCAATAGCTCCTTCCGGGTATGTACCAATCATTAAATCCCCACAAAGTACAATGTACAGGATGCAGGTCATTAACAACTCTATTAGCTGAGCGCAATTGACAATTCTGCCACCTATTGTCTTTCCGAGGACACACTCAGCAATACCCACATAACTGTCACGCACTCGTACTTTCTCGCCATTTTCGTTAATTTCGTATAAACAGTGAACCAGGATTTTTCCTGTATGGCAACAGATGTAAGCGATGAACACCATAGCAAAAACGCCCCAGTAACCTCCATTTTTTACGGCATAGGGTAGAGATACAACGAACATCCCCTAGAATTAAAACAAAAAGAAAGTTCAATTAGAGCTTTTCACATAATTTTACGTAAAAAATTTAATACCACATGAAAAATCAATATTCTCTGCGTTCTTTGAAACAAATAAAGAAACAAATGTATGTCATTAAAGAAAAACTTCGCTGTTCAGTCTTCTGAACTCATAATTATAGCAATTATAGCAAGTATTCCACCATTGTTGTATGTATGAAATGTTATTGATCCCGTACACTGTATGTTTATTCAGACATTGTTAGCTACTTTACAAGGAGGATGACAGATGTATTCACTCTCACCCATTAGAAAAGAAAATTTTGTACCTCTGGATGGACATTCTTGAAACTTAGTACGCGTACTTATGGATTAGAAATCCATAAACTCTTCCAATCGGTTCCTTGCCATAAAATTAGCGTGAGAAGGAGACAACAATTCCATAAAAAAGTATGTAATCAATGCCTTTTCTGTCCCATTACTTTTAATTTCTTAATTTTAAACAATGAATTTTAATCTCTGTTTAGTTAATCTAGTAATTAGAAATTTTGAGAAATGGCAATTTCAGAAAAGTAGGTTTTAAGGTTTTGGAACTTCGTGTATTAATACTGACAAAATCATTTTTTAAAGAAATTGTTCAAATACAGTCGGACCTCTATTTAACGAACCTCCATTTTGCGAATTTCTCTTATTTTGCGAACTTTTCTTTGGAATCAAGAACATTTTGCTTATTTCTTCGCAAAAAAACCCTCCAAATAGCGAAGTGAATTTTCTATTGAACGAACTTTTTCGTGGTATCTATTTTCTTTTCTCCTTGAAATGTTTTTATTATCTACATTCCTTAGAGGAAATGAAAGAAATGTGGAAACAACTGAGGGAAAAAGAAGAAATTAACGATGATGTGCTGATTGATGATTATCTTTCACTTGATTTTGAAGATGAGACCTCGGAAACACTAACTGAATCGGATATTTTGGATAGTGTGAAAAATAAAAACAATATAGCAATGAATTGCGATGAAGATGAAGATGATGAAAATGGAAAATGATCATGATGAAGAATTCAAAAGACCTTCTTATGATGAAATGCTAAAATCATTTGAAAAAATCCGACGCGGATTACAATTTGAAGAAATAGCGCCTGAAGGGGTTTTTGGTGCATTGCAAAGATGCGAAACATACTATGAGCAAAAACAGTTTTTCCAAAAAAAAAAAAAAAAAAAAAAATTCAGACAAAATTAACAAACTTTATTAGTAAAATTTAAGTACGCATGTGGTATTGTATGCTTTATGTCATTAAAATTATATTTTTTAATAATATTTATTGTTTAAGTATTTTAAATCTGTTTTATATAGTTTAAAGTAATTTTAAAAGGTGAATCTCTATTTAACGAATTTTCCATATAACGAACTTTTTTTCGGGATTTAGCGACTTCGTTAAATAGAGGTCCGACTGTATGTTAGTAATTTAAATTTGTAACATACATAATAACGTACAGATACAGGAGGTGGACAAAATAGTATGAACATCTGTGAAACGACACAAAATCTTTAGTAGTAGGGTTAGCGCACCCTTCGCCTGAATTACAGATTGTATCCGACGTCGGATGGACAAATACAGATCATGCACATATTCAAGGGAATACGCAGCCATTCCTCGTGCAGAGTGGTCTATAGTTCAGAACGTGTGGAGTTAACAGTAGGAAGGAGGCAGTCAACATGAAGGCTTCTGTGGGCGTTCTCCACACATAAGCACGTCCAGTCGTCTGCAATAATGTAAAGGAAGAGTCGTCAGACCAAATGACATGTTCCCAAACTATTGTGTCCAGTGTCTGTGGTCGCGGCACCATTGCCGTGACTTCAACGTCACCAATGGTTTTGGAATAGCTCTGCCATGAATGTTCTAAGCATGCAGTTCCCGTTGGGTAGCTTGGGTGATACGAGTTCCTGGAGATGGGTGCTCATCTCGGAGTTATCTGGAATACCGTTGTCTTATCACTGTCGGGTAACGATACTCTTCAACACCCGTCTATGCCTGTCGGTGAGCTTTGATTTTCGCCCAGTGTTCTGTTTCGTAGATGACGTCTTATCCATGTTTTGTCATAACAGTTGACACAGTGCTTTTTGCAGCACCCACAAAGGTGGCTGATTGAAGCTCTAGAGAGGCGCTCCAATGATCATGCCTCTTTCGAAGTCTAGGACATAACGGCTTTTTACTGCTAGCACAAGTTTCACATGCAACCTGTACGACTGCTGCTAATCGACTGATACCTCCGTCTTCATGACAACTAGTGGCCAAGTTCTCATCTAGATGTCACGGCTCTGTTGAGCAAATGAATTAGGGCCCATTTTGTTAGGAATAACATGGGTATTCATGTTATTGTAACCACCCTCTGTATGTACAATAATTTAAATCGTAATACTGCTTAATTTGATATATGTAAGTTACTATTTTACCATTTTTCTTAATTATTCACATTTAAATTCAAAGGAAATGAAAAACGGAATTATTGAGAAAATTTACGAAAAGAAAGTTTTTTTTTAGAAGAATGAAGAAATGAATATTAACTGTTTGATTGTATTTTGGAATAAAAAGAAATATTTGAAACAACAAGATTTTTAATCGTTAATTTCAATTAACTTTAAAGTCCTGACTCAAGTAACAATAATTAATAATTTGAAGCATGTGGGATTTATATTTTCTTGTTTTAATTTTTCAAAATATTCTATAAAATTAATTAAATTAAAATTTAAAAACAGTCGATTTTCGGTTTTTTTTCAAGATATTACTCGGCATTTTCAACTCAAAAAAATTTGACAAAAACCTGAAATGATAAAAAAAAATTCGTAAACTAATGATTTGTATTTAAAATATTTATTATTAGTGCAATAGTTATTTTTTTTTAAATATAAAAATTGTCTTTTTAAAATTGTTTGAGATTAAATTATTATTTTCTTACCTGCAATCACATAATTATAATAAAATACATTTTATTTAGGGCTTTCTAAATATCATGCAGATTCATTTGATGCTGTTCTTTTCGAAAAATAAATTTCTTTTGAAGCTTTTTTTTATAGAATTAGATTTTTATTAATTCTATTAAAAATCTTAAATTGAAACCGATATTCAATTTGACATCTCAAGACAAGGCTGTTTCACGCTATTAGGCGATCATCAGTTGAGAGTAGTCAGAATGAACATTGCAGGTCTCATAACGGAGGTGACTTGGAAGCTGAATAAGAAAGGCAGTGGAACCTCCATAAATATAAACTAAAAACATAAAAACACATGGAGGTTCCATTGCCTTTCTTATTCAACATCAAATTCACCTCCGTTATGAGACCTGCGATGTTCATTCTGACTACTCTCAACTGATGATCGCCTAATAAGCGTGAAACAGGCTTGTCTTGAGATGTCAGATTGAATATTGGTCTCAAATTTTAATGTGTTTTACATATCTTTTAGGCGCAAAATTTTATTTTCTAATAATTTTTCTTTTATTTTGTTGCGCAAAAGAATTTCATGGAGTCTGGCATTTCATGAATTCTCTTTTTCTTTATTTTTAATGTGTTTTTATGTTTTTAGTTTATATTCGTGGAGGTTCCAATACCTTTTTTTTCTATTAAAATCTGTTTCTTTAAAAAAATGCTTAAAAACAAATTTAGTTTGGGAAACAACAGCATCAAATTAATCTGCATGATACTTAGAAAACGTTTTTTATTATGATTATTTGATAGCACTTAAATAAAAATAATTTAATCTTAAACAATTTTGAAAAACACAATTTTTAGTTTTTTTTAAAATTAACTATTGCACTAATAATAGATATTTTAAATATAAATCATTAGTTTACGAATTTTTTATCAATTCAGGCTTTCGTCAATTATTTTGAGTTGAAAATACCGAGTAATAAGTTGAAACCCCCCTCCCCCCAAAATCGACTGTTTTAAAAAAAAATAATTAATTACGTAATATTTTGAGAATTATAAACAAGCAAATATAAATCTCACATCAATTCACAAGTTCATATTTAAATTTTCAGAATTTTAGGTGCATTGGTAAAAGAAATATATAAAACAAATAAAAAGTTTGCAGTCGCCTGAATTGCTTGACTCAGGACCTTAATTTTTATTGTTTAATGGACCCGGCATTGCCCGGTGAATAGGAGACAAAGAAATAGCAACAAACGTATAGACATCGTTTTTGCAATTTTTAAATATATAGCTACGTAGATAGACAGAAAGAGATAGAAGGCATAATTATTATTTACAAGTAACTAATTAATTGACAATTAATTATAAGTAAATAATTAACTAGTATTTGTTGACTTAGAATTTATGAAATTAATTAATAAAAAAATAAAGAACTTTGAATAATAAAATAATCCAAGATATTCATCTAAAACATACAACTTCAAAAACGCATCGTAGATGATGATTGGCACGAGAAATTTATTATCTCTGTTT
>JAFIDM010000002.1:31121910-31165682 GCA_023159025.1 Thereuonema tuberculata
TTTTCCTTCTTATCTTATGAAACTGTTGTTAAATATTTTAATTTTTTTTTTCAGTTTTATTACTATCTTGTTATTACTATCTTAAGATGCAGGATCTTTCCATCTTACCTTATGAAACTGTTGTTAAATATTTTAAATATTTTTGTATCAGTTTTATTACTATCTAAACCTGTTTAAAAAGTTTTGTGTTTTAGCAACCCAGAGATAACAGTAAGTTGATCCAATAACAATTTAAAATTTCACGTATTTATATTTTACTTTATTTTATATATTTTATCATACTATTCTGCAATCTTTTAATATTATCTCTGATATAAGGAAGACCTTAACAACAGGTTTGTTTAACATTTTTTATAGTACTATCAAACACATTAATATTCTGTCTAATGAAAACATTTAATTTGTGACTCTTCGTATTTAATAAGAAAGATTCTTCTCAAAACTTCAAATATGGATTTGTAAATACGTTGTAGAAGACACTTGGTTTTAAAAAATCTATTAAAACTTACAATCTACAGCATTTTCTACAATCTATGTGTCCTCTACAACTATTTTGAGCTCCATTAGAACCATTTTTTAATAGTTATTTAGTTACCGTATATGCTCTAATAGAGGCCCCCGGCGTTTATTTGCAAAACTAGCCTCGGCTCCCGGAGCTTAATAGAGACCGGCTGCTATTAGAGGCCGGCCATTATTAACAAAAACCTTCAGAACGCAATATTTTTACACATAAATACCGGCTAATATTACAAACAGCTACTTTATTTGAATTTCACAAGCTACATAAAACTGTTAAAGATAAATGGCAATGTCTTTCTGTACCTTTCGCTGCTATTCATTGTCCGAATCCGCAATGACGGGCGGCTGCATCACCGGAAGTTTCTTTCGCGTATTCCACTGGGCGAATCTTAAAGGCAATGTCAAATGACCGCTTTGGCGACATTTTGTAAGGCTATGTACCGTAAGGTATCACGCAAGACTATAAAGATACGGACGCTTACACTAGTACAGGTTGGCAAATATCAAAGACCCGGCTTCTATTAGAGACCGGCTACTATTTGGCCGTATCCCCTCTGCAGCCCGGCGCTTATTAGAGACCGGCGACAATAAGAGCCTCGGCGTTTATTGGAGCATATACGGTATATTGTTATTTTGTTAATTTAAAGTCCAATATGATTTTTTTTTATTATATTCGGATTATTAAATTTTATTTTCTAATAGTGTTTTGTTATAGCTCATTTTTGAAAGGTTTTAATAAATCTTAAATAAGATTAAAACAAAATAAATTCACGTAAAAAAAAAATTATAAATATTTTAATTTTATATCATTTAAAGTAATTTATGCTTAAAGAATTAACTGATAAGTCAAGATTACCATTTATTAAATATAATGAAACGAACTTCGATGGTAAAACGTCATGACTCAAAGAGATTTGAAAAATGAACGATGAATTTGCAAATTCCTCCCAACTGCATTTTAATATATTGCACTAGGAAGATAACAAAACTGTTAGAAATGTAAATTTAAAAATATCAATTTTAAAGCTAGTCAAATTAAACGAAAACGCTTCAAGTTATTTGTAAATTTGACATTTATCATTTTGCTACGAATGAAAGAATGTTAATTATGTGAAAGAATGTTAAAAATGTATGTGCAAAAGTTGTCAGCAATGATGAGTTATGTAAATTTGAATTTGGTTGTTCTTTTTTTAATTTAATATCCTAAGGCCTCTAAAAAAGAAGCCTACAATACAATATGGAATTGTAGGATAAGCTACTGTGTAGAAAATATTATCACTATGCACCTTACAAAATGCAGATTATCAATGCTTAAAGTTACACTATTCGTTTTACTATTATTATATGTATTATCTACAATTATAGCACCAATATAGTATAATGTTTCCGGCTCTGTCTATTACACCCTGAGATGCCAAGCTTTTACTTCGTCTCTAAACTTCAATCCATAACAAAAAATCGCTTGATTTCAGTATTTACACAATTACAGCATACAAGCGGTTGTGCAGCAGTACAAGCTGTCCGAGGCGGTTATTCTTCAATTCATTAGCAGATTTTAAAAACACGTTATGTTAACCAGTGTAGGATAACATATTTGAACTAAATTGCTGTTATTTAAGGATTGCAATGAGGGAATTCAATCAAGTCCTATCCATTTGATTACGGTTACAAGTGTCAGTAGATTAGGATGACACTGATTTCTGTGATTTTTAGCACATTTTTAGTACATGAGAGAGTGACTCATCAATTCAGTCAGTCTAAGTGTGTGTGTGTGTGTGTGTGTGTGTGTGTGTGAATGTGTGTGTCCTTATAATAATTCTTGATGAATCTTCTTAAAATTTGGTATACATATTTACGGACTAGAGACAAGACAGCTTGTAATAGTTTAAATATATTCTTTGGATCTTTGTCCAAAAATTAGCTCCGAAGGTTACATTTCTATAGAAAAGTATTGGAAACTAAACAACGAAATTTAACAATTAGCTAAATTAGATTACTTTATAAATGGATTTGTATTCGATTTGACAGCATTAAAATTAAATGGTTTTAGACCAACTTAACTAATTAATCAGGATGCAATTAATTTTACAGAAATGGAACTTTCAACTGTTTATATTCAGCAGAAATTATCATTTAAAAATTAATATTGACTTTTCGTGTGTGTCGTTTTCACCCCTTATAATAAAATATTTGAGCCCTTTTCTTTGAAAGTGGTGTAAGTCCATTTTTGACAAAAATTAAGTTAATGATAACAATGAATGCAATCTGCTATGACGTTTTATCTGTAAACAGTTCAAAAAAAAAATCTTTCAAAATTTCTATCATTTTGTCAATATACATTTTCGTAGTTAATGAAATTACAAATATAATTACTTTGAAAGTGGTGCAAGTCCACATTCCGCAAAGACATAATATTTAGTTTAAAAAATAGAACCTTTATATCAACATGCCAGACCCATCACATCCGAAAAATTCAAAGATATGATGGATCTATTACCTTATATTCCTCCAATATATCATGACTATTTTCAAAAACTTTCTCATAATGAAAAAAAAATAAAAATTTAATTTAAATGGCATTACCTGAAGAAATACTGTAATAAACCTTTTTTTTTTTGTTATATTAAAAATTTCATTAAAAAATTGGTTTGATTCAATTGAAATCCTATATTTAATATTTCATAAATGTATGATTTTTACATTTGTTGACATTGAAAGTGGTGTAAGTCCATTTGAGGTCATCAAAAGTATAAATTTCTTTAAACTAAAATTTTAAAAACGATCACATTATAAACTTGGATCAATTTAATATTAAAAAAACATAAACTGAACATACTAACATATACCAATATGTTTCAAACCATTCAGATGCAAACCCTTAAATATCTCCATATAATATAAAATGGACTTACACTACTTTCAAAGAAAACGGCTCATTTCATATTTTTATGAAACAAAGTAAAAAATAATAAAGAAAATTTATTCCTGTGCTGTCCTTGTTTCTTATTTTGTTTTGTTAACAAAATTTCCAGCACATTAAATTTATTCCTTAGGTTAATTCACCATGTAGGAATTTTAATTTCCTTGTATAAAAAGCCTTCAATTCTTATTGTGTAAAAAGCCTTCAATTCCTATTATTTATTATGAAAAGGTTTTTGGATTTGCAAATCAGCACAACATTTGTTATTGTTGATTTTGTTGTTCCGGCGGCCTCTGCCAGGTGTGACGGTGGCCTTCACTTAAGATCGTTTTCTGGGTCATTTATCGGGTAAGACGGATCGGGCTGATGAGTCCCATGCAGGACGAAACGGCCGTTCCCGATTCCTTCCGATAATTGAATCAGAAAGGCAATTTATTTATTTCTGTGCTTCCTTGTTTCTTATTTTGTTTTGTTAAAAAAATGTAAGGAAATTAAACTTAAAGTTCTTTCAGGAACTTTTGTTCAAATTTGCCCTATTTATGAAAGTAGATGCCACTGCATGTTTAGACTCCCAACAACATGAATAGCAGCCAATGACTCACTATGTCGTTCAAAGAACTTCAGCAGCCGCTTACGACCACTGCAGTTTTTAAATCCCTTAATGTAATGCAGGAATCGTACGACAAGATCTTCATGGAAATTGGGTCTAAAGTCAACATGACACATTAATTAGAATGATTACGGAACCACGTGAATGATATATAATGATATATAAGGTTTAACGAAATGTAAATGGAGATATTTAAAATACATTTCTTATTAAGAAAGTGAACCACAGAAAAGAACGGAATGCAGCTAGAAGAGGGAATGGTCACAGTGCAAATGAAACTTATTTTCTTAAGTATTTAGAGAATTGAGAGGGTTGAACTGATTGTTAAAAAATTTGCATGGCTTTTGAATATAGCAAAGTTAAGGTTACAACGTAAAATGTTGTGTTGCATATTGCAGAAGACTCAGCTATGATCACATGGCAGAGCAATGTTGCATGTATAAATATTGTAATTTTTAAAAATCATTTTGTGGAAACAAATAAAGTAAAGTATTCAGATTGAAAGAGGATGTTTACTATAGAGGTAATGTCGAAAAGAACTATGAGGGATGTCACATTACACAATATCTTCAAAGAAGGGTGGACAGAGGACAAAGAAAAAAGAAATATAATTATTCATCCTTGTTTTTACGAATTACATAGTAATAAAGAGCACTGAATCGTATTTATTGGTTAAAACTTAACTACAAATTACTATACAGATAGTAAAAGAACACAAGTATTGAAAAATTAATGATTTTCTATAACAGAAAAACTTTTGTAGGCAGACATTATCTTGTGAAAAATGACTGCTATGTTATTAATTCAAATATAAATATGCTTGATAATATTTAAAGAAATATCGGTATATCAAATTCACTCAATGTACGTAGTAATGTTTATGGAAGATGTTCATCAAGTGAATAAGTACGATGTAAGATAGAAATGTTTGTGAATATGTTCAGAATCTTTCTTGGTATCTTTGTGTTAGATGATTAGAAATTTTTGAATTAAATAGTAGAAGGTTTTCAATAGTGACAAACCTAAACGTTCAGTGTTATTATCCATTTATTTTCTGCTTCAAATAGCTAAACAATGAAGAAATCCTTCTGCAGCAGAAAGATAGCTTTTCTCGAAAATTAGTCTCAAACTGAGCAAAAAGATAGAAGCGACAAGGCATGGTTGTTCTTTTTCAATTTGTGAAAAGATAACTAATGGAGAAGAAGAATAAAGAACTAAACAGAAGAATAAGGAGGAATTATTGCATATGTAATTGACAGAAACCTATTGTAGCACTTTGTTTTGAAGCTCAAGAATAAATGAGTTCACTTACACTTATTTTTGAATAAGAAGATTATGAAACCAACTAAAGCTAAAAATCCAACCAATGCCAATTTAAACACAAAAGAAAGAAGAAGAAAGAAAGTTTAAAGAAACATCTTATAATGTTCAAAAATAGCTCACTTCAAAAAATTGATTTGAATTTTGCAATCTGAAAATTAACGTATAATCCTTTTTATACATTACTTCTTCTGTATTAAAATGTATATTATACATTTCGAATCAAAAATTATGTATATTCATTTTAAGAACAGACTTAATGTCATTGAGGGTACTAACGGTAAGATTGGACATTGTAAATTTTCATTTCAAATTTGGCCCATTAATACACTAAATTTAAGACTTCGATTTATCTTTATTGATTGATATTTTCACATCTTATTTTGACAGCAAGATATTATCACATCTCAAACTTCTTCTCTTGAATGTTAAATTTGAAAGAAGTGTGTCATTGTGTGAATCATTAATAAAATGTAAAGAAAAGATCCTACTTCATAGAGTTAGGGTGACAGTATTTCAAATCCTCAAAAAGGAATTTTGGATTAATTAGATGAGCGAAGCGAGTCTCTCCATTTCCAATTAGATCACATTTTGTGAACTGTTTTATTCAAAATCTACAGTAGCTAGAAATACGAAATTTTGCATGCACACTTAGAAATCCATGTAGAACTGCACAAGCTTATTTTCAATGCTTAAAACTGTAAATTTTATAATAATTATTTATTTTGAAATGAGTAAGACATTGACACACACATGTAGGAAACAATAATGTATATTAAAATATATATAAAAAAATACACTACATAAATGGGCTTGAGGGGACGTTTCGACATCCTAAGCGGGATTCAACGGAAGCTTTTTATAATGACAATTCGCTTAAGATGTCGAAACTTTGCTTTTTGTTTCTTTTTTAATTTTTTTAATGTACATTATTGTTTCCTACATGTGTGTGTCAAAGTTTTATTCATTTCATAAATATATTTAACACATGTTACACCCCTAATTAATTATTTCTTTTTAAAAACTTAAAAATATATAAGACAGACCATAACAAAGGCGCCATTATTTCTCAAACAAAAATTTGTAATTTCTAATAATCGTGGCATTAAATCACTTTTAAATACTTTCAATATCAATCTTAACATACATATATATTTATTATTACGGAAGTGATTTTAACAGTGCCCGAGTCTACTGAAAGCCCGGCTTTCTGCTAGCAGTATAGCAAATTAAAACAACATAGAAGATGATGTATTTCTATATAATTTTCTGAAAAACAAAATAATCTTCAATTGATTTATGGACTATTTGTTTTATGTAATAAGAAGTAAAGCATCCAGAGATCCCTGAAAAAACTCGAATTAAAAAAAAAAATTCTTGGAACTAGATTAGAGGAAATTAACAATTTTGGGATGAAACGAAAATAAATATTATAAATAGCGTAGGCTTAAGAAAACGATAAAATAAAACTTCAGGGGTAGGTTAATTCAATAATCATCAATTGATCACAGGTAGAGCTCCTTATTTTACTTAAATTTCGTTTATCTTCTTCTCTGATCATTATTATAAATGAATAAATTCCATTGAAATTTGATCTTGTCAGCAATTACATCTCTAATTCCGAACTAGATGAGAGAAAAAGGATTCAAAAATAAATTTTCAATGCAGAAAACCCAGGAAAAAGAAAGTAAGACCAATTATAATGATTAATTATAATGACGAAAAATGAACTCTGAAATTCACCTTAACTATACATTAGGATAATTATACCCCAACACAAAGGTAAAGGAACATCTCCTCATTTACTCATCATCTGACTAACGTATCAACAAATCAAGAGTTCTGAAATAGAACAATATTTATTTAAGAAAAGAACATCTAATTTGTTTTGTGAATAAAAAGGATGAATGGAATTAATTTTGAGAATTATAATCCGTCTCAGAGCTTTAATCCATAATTTATATTCTATAAATTTGATTTTATAGATCCTCAATCCTGTAAAACTGTGAAAGACTTGCAAGTGGCTTTTTTATAAAAAAAAATATTAAAAAAAAATCCTTTTTTTCATATATTTCTTCTTTGTGAAAAATTATTCTTTTTTGACTAAATACTTGAAATAGGTTCTCATTTGTATTTGTATCAAGCATTTTATGTTTTTGCTAGCTTTTTCTTATCATTACAAAATTACAGATGTAGATAGAATAATTGTTTAAAGATAATTAAATAAATTCAAAAAAAAGCAAATTATTTCATTTAAGAAAAAACAAAAACGAAAGAACAATATCCATCTCGATATTTTAATCTTTTTTATTTCTTTCCCCACACTAAGCTTCTCTTCATTGCACCAAATTGTCGGAAGAAAAATTATATTTTTAAACTAGATAGATACAGGAAATTGTAAGAGACTTACTTTCAGAATAGTATTTGATATATTTTAGAAAGTTATTGATTAAACTAACTCTTAAAACTGAATTTCATAGATTTTTCAGCATAAAATCCGATACGAACAATACATTGTTTCTTAATTTTAGGATGATCTCAGAAGATGATTGATACTTAAGTATATAGATATTATTCGAAAATATTAAAAATGCGTACAATAGATCGAAAGGCATGTATATTTATTGAAGAAGACAAATCTGAAAATTTTAAATACAGAACAGTAAGAAAAAAAAATAATAAAAACTTTATTTGATTCTTGTAAATCATTTTGGAATTAATCTATTTCTCTAGGCTAAGAAAGTAATAATTAAATCTTTTCTAATATGTGAATTGGCTTTTCAAAACTCAGTATGTAGAAAATAATCCTTTTTGTATTCTTTTAACACTTTATTCAAATAATATTTCATATATTTTCCCAACAATACTCAATCAAAATAATTTAATATACCAAAAACAAATACTTTCGATTTTGATTATTTTTGGCGAATTTTGCAAAGTTTCCACAATCTTTGATATATTGCAACATTAGTTTCAGTTCATACAGATAGACGACAGAACCATCTCAGGGCACATGTTATAGTATTTACAAATTCATTAAGCATTATCAGATTTATATCTGCTATCAATTCATACTAACAATGGTTGAAGGAATTTTCTGCTGTAAGACAACATATTAGAAAACCATCATAGATGACAGCTATTCCTTAGATGATTTTATATAGTCATAGTTTTTGTTTAAATTCAATTCCAGTTGAAGCTGCTTTCAAGGAATGTTTTTGATATTTGGCTTGTACTAAATCCAAGGAAGTAACCTTTCTTGATACTAATGTGCCTAACAAAACAATTATAAAAAAATAAAGAAAATTTTTTATATTAATATAAGTTAGGGAATTTAACTCTAGAAAGTAGTGGAGGAAATAAGATGCAACTCCATTTCTATGATTTTTATTATCAAGCTGTTACGTCTTCTTTCACAGCCTAATCATCGTTTCCTTTTTATACTCATGTTTATCTCTGAAGTACCAAGTTTGCTACTAAGATGGAGTTTATCGCAGTGATTGAAAACGCAATTAAATTCTTGTCACTGAAGAAAACAGATACCTTGTTTCTTTTGAACTATAAAATTGATACATCTTAGACTAAATACATAATTAACAATAATCTTACTGAACAACTTACTATTCATTGTTGTATATATTAGCTTGCCTTTATTGAGATTTATTTTATTGTGTTATTGTTAGTAAATACATGAACGTCTATACAAAGCAATTTTTTTTGTAAAGAAGGATGTATGTTATAGTTTCAGTTGAGTTTGGAGTTGCTTTTTGTATTACATTGAGTAATTTCTATACTGATGAATTGCTTCAAAGATTTGTATTGAAATTCTGTGCAAAAGCAATACAACAAAGTCTGATTTGATAAATGATTTTGTAAAATCTTTCAAAGCTAATATGTTAAAAAAGTCACACATACGTCAAAGGAACTTATTCATTTGTTATCTGGTTCAGAAATAAACCTGTGTGCTTTATTTAAAACGAATACAGAAGTTACATTCAGTTTCCTACATTAAAATCATAAAATTACCAGCAAATATTTCAACATTTGTTAATCAGCAAATTGATCTCAAGTAGAAATCGATGCCTGAAATTAGCATTGTTAATGGAAATTTGGAAAACTGATTTATTTACAACTATCATTTCAGAACGGGTAGGTTTCTAATGAAAGAAGACGGCCTTCACTGAATGTGTCGTTGATTCACCATAAAAAGCATTGCTGAATGGAAACTGAGGTGAGATTCGCCACTTGTTATAATTTGTTATCACCACAAGTCTTCTTTCCCCTCCGACTCCCTTTCTCACCCATTCGCCTGGATGGTTGAGCCGAAATTTCACTATACGTCTAGCCTTGGTTGGCACACCGCCAGAATCGACGTGGTTGCTAGGCAACCGTTCATATCGTTTCAAATAAACGGGCCCCTGCGACATCCAGCGAAAGCAAATGGCGCTCCGTCTATGAGATTCGGAACTTCACCGTCGTTCTAATTGCTGACGATCCATTTAAGAAATACTTTGCGTGAAGATCGTTAGTTTTGTCCGTGTCTCTTCAAGAAGAAACGAACCTCTACAGACACAAACACTGCCATTTTTTGACATTCATTATTATCCACCGCTAATCCCTTTCGCCTATGACAATCAATTGGTAAAAACCAAAGACAAGATTTCACAATGAGACACAGACGTAATACCTCAGCTTTCACTAGAGAAGAAAAACTTCTCAACAACGACAAGTCATTAATGTTGCTAGGATTATAATATGAACATTTTATGGTTCTGCAAATATTAAATAATGTAATTACTTATGAGAAGCTTGTTTTCTACAAGAGAACTTTATGGTCCAAGTTCTAGATATAAGTCGTAAGTTAACTTCAGAAATATTCAAGCAAAGCTATGAAAAAAAACACGAAAAATTCTTTTCATTGTTAATTATTACTTATGAGGAACTTTACACACTAAGCAGTTATTGTTAGAATTAGTGTTATCAAGCATATTGAATAAAAATCACTAAAAATCCCCAAATCCTTCTGTCATTATATCTAATCAGAAAACTTAGATGTACTTTTCAAGTTATTACATTTTTATTATCCTAAAATTAAAATTGTAATATTCCTAAGAATATCTTTTTTTCATTTTTTTTTATATAGCTTTTATGCAAGAAACACATGTTGTCTTACTAAACTTAACTGAAACTTACTGAAAACAATGAACAACATAACAAGATTACTTATCATAATTTAGAACTTTTAATATTTTGCTAAACATACTTATTTTGTATAGAAAACATATACCGTGCACATGAACTAAACAAGCTATTTTTTGTAAAAAGACCCAAAGTTGTAAATCAATTTTTACAAATCACTTAAGTTTTTAAAATTATTATTACACTAGAACCCAGATTGATATGATCCAGCAATTGTTTTAAAAGAATATAAGACCATCAAATTGAATACAAAAAAGAAAAGAAAGAAAATTTAGCAATGGGATTGCATTTATTAGAAAATTCTTATCACTGAAGGATGTAGGAAGAGGTCAAAATTTCATGTAAAAAGATTTATTTAACAAAGTAAGAAAGAGTTTGGTAATAATGAATAGTCAAGAAAACAAAAAAAATCATCAAGATTAAAGGAATATTATCAAGCTTTATAAAATATCGTTATTTTAGATTGTATATAACTAAAATAATTTTATTGTTCTTAATTCCGTGTTAAGATTGTTAAGAATACTAAAAAACTTATTTCTCTAACATCTATAAACTTTCCCCATATGTGAATAAATAAAAAATTAGAAATTGTAGTTTTGGATTGTTAAATTAAATTAAGGGTGCTTAATAAGGATTTCGTATAAACTATTTTTTTTAAATCGGAACAATATTAATCAGTACTGTTTAATAACTTAATATATTCCTCGATTCAAATTTTTAATATTATTTTATATGTTTTATGAGGTAACTGAGAATCTGAATTGTTCAAGGTTTAGTCAAAATTTTGACATCGAAATTCTACATTGTAGTTCGTATTGGGTTAAAAGTTAAACTGTACCCCAACAGGCCATGCAGGTCCTGGGGTGCAACCAGAGGCTAAGGCTCTCACAGATTCTCGACCAATGGGATTAGTTCAGGTCGGATGGTCAACGCGACGCTCACCCTGGCTCCTCCAGTCTTCAATCCAGCTCCTAAACCATTGGACCAACGGATCCGAGTTCATTTTAATAAATGTTGTTCAAAAGTTCAAATTTCAATAGAATCTGAAAAACGTCCTGACATCCATTAATTAATTTTTGTGGAATCTCAAGTGTTTCAGAAATCTTTTAGAATAGAAAATTCTGAAAAAAGTTTACATAACTTCAAAATATTTTTAATCGTAATTATTGATTTGATGGACATCTGAATAATATGGAAAAATACATTCCTTTATTTTTAAATACGTTCCTTCAAATAAATGGCAATTAAGACCCCCTTAAATCGAATTAATATTTTGAATTAATAAGAAAGTTTTAAGATTAAAAAACACTGATGCATTTAATGCAAAAAACTTTTTTTGATCTTCAGATTCTAGAACGTACTTTATCTTAAATAAATTCTCTTTGAAAATCCATAATTCTTTTCGTTTTCATAGATAGCACCAGAAGTCGGAATTAGTAAATAAAAGCATGATAAAAATTTTTAGAAAAAAAAAGTAAGCAATCCATATAAAGCTTCATTTTTGGAGAAAATCTCTCAACTCAAAAAAATAATAGATAAATAAAGGAATAGATAAAAAAGTGTATCTTAAGTTATCCAGTATTATCTAAGCGGATTTCTTATGAATTTTGAAGAAAAAAAAAGAAAAAAAGAAAAAAAAAGTTTTATAATAATAACAATAATAGGTCTTGCACACATCTTTACAGTTGGCAATATGTGCTTTGGTCCTTAACCCGCCATGTTGTCTTTGCTGGGGAAACCCGTGGTTTGAAACTTTTACATAATAACATAATCATCATCATCATGAAGCTTTTCTGAGTACTGTCCAAGCTTTTCCAAGTCTTTACTGAATTGTTATCTGATGTAGGAGTGAAATGAGTCAGGAAAGTAATTGAAAGCTTTGAATTACAACTGGTGTAAATAGCTAGTGATCAAAGTTTTTTTTTTTTTAACTTACGACAGTTAAAAATGAAAAAAAGATTAGTGATCACCATATCGTAGTACTGCTACTAATAAACTCAATCTATCCTGTACTGCCAGAAAGTATTTCAGTCAATGTGATTAAGATCTTACTTTTAAATCAGATGAAGAATCTTCTAGTATAAGAACGAATAACTTCCTTAATAAACAACACAAATTAAAACTAAAACTACTGTAACTTATAGCTTCCAACTTAAATCTTTCTGAATGAAAATATTTTTCATATGTTTTCTGAAGATATTTACTAAAATTCCTAATTAAAGTCTTAAAAATTCAAAGCAAGTTTGAAATATTTTTTAAAATAGCCATTTTTTAAAATTATATTTTTTAATTTTTCTTCTCTTTGACTGATAAGCATATTAATTTTAACGAAATATATTTCGTAACAAAATTATTTTGACCTTTATGTGTCTCTTTAATTTTGAAACATGTACATTCTAATTGTAATTTAACATTGGGGAAGTTATTTAATAAATGGATAAAATTTTTACCTGAATAGCATTGGTGACATTCCATCCTGCTTGCCATTCTGAAATCTGTGCTTTGGTTTCGAAATGACTGACGCCCCCACATCCTTCTCCTCCGATCGGACCGCTTTCATCCACACCCCCAATACTGCCGTTCAGCTTAGGACCATCGTAGTCAGATCCTCCAAAGCTAGTCTGCCTTTCAGGGGCGTCTACTATGGGGGCCCCCGCCTCCCCTCCATCTCCCAGAGGGGCCCCCAGCGACGCCATCTCGGTGTCTTGAGAACTGTGTCCATGACGGGCAAAATGAAGGCGTTCATCGTCCCCCTCACCACACTGACCAGGCAGGTAAGAGCGGACTGTGTGTAGAGCGCTTACAAATTGATTCATCTTTAAGCAGTGGACGAACCGAGATCAAAATTACAAGAGTCTCTTTGAAGAAGACCTTTCGAGAAACAGGGGATCGTTGTTTATTTGGAAGAATTCTGTACTTTACTAGCTTTTGATTACAGGATGAGAATTGTAATGGAAGACAGTTCTAGAGACTAGAAAGTTTATGGGTACCAAGTTTTTAAATATTCAAAATCATCTTTCAAATCCTCTTCAAACTACGTCTCTCTTTTCTTTGGAAGACTGGTAAAAAAGAACCGGGCTTCTTTCTTTGCTGTATATTCCCTGAGAAATTACAAATTAACTCTTCATTTCTTGATTATTTTACTCACATTTCCATCAATATCACTATTCTTCTTCAATCTCTATAAATTCTCAAAATATTACTTCCATTTAATTTAAAATGGCTTTGTTTAATTATCACCAAAAGAAAATCCACATTAGTCGTAGATATTTTTAAGTGATCTGGAAAACATTAATTTTTCTTGAGCAGGAAGTCTAAATGGAAGACAATGTAATGCAAGGCATACTTCAACGTACTTAAGAAAACTGTTATCCAGTCTTAGGCAAACTCGTTGAAAGGAATCCCGTCTTTGAATAAGTTTCCAACCAGGTTTTATTTTTAGAATCCAATTTTAAATCAAGTTTTCCTACAGCAAAAACTTGCATACAGCCATTCAAATTCTCGCTATTAATGAGCAAGCCGTTGATTATTTCAGAGTTGAAAATATTAATTGGAGTTTGGAAGCCTTTTAACATATGGATTTTCATCTAAAATGAGCACTGGTGTATGAGTTATTTAAAGTTATCATAACTTCATTAACAAAGTAATATATGTTAGTGGATATCTCTGTGTATATTTTCTTTTACAAATAAAGAAAGGCCCGGTTCATCAAGAGGTCACAGTTTCTGATTTGAAAATATTGAGAAGATTACTGTTGTCAGTTCAATTTTAAATGCAGCTGCTTGCTCTGATTCTTCTGTTTAAAAGTCTTATCCTTCATTATGGAATGTAAAGGAGTCACTGATAATCTTCGTAGGTTGGAACAATCTGAAAAATAGAGAAAGAAAAAAGCAATAATAAAAAAAATGATCTAATTCTAAGCTGCATGGAAAATGTTTCACACTTGAAAATCAATGTTATAGAAAGTTGAATATCGTATACTGTAATGGAATATTATATTTCAAAATATTACATTTATCAGGAAACGAATTAGTACTAACACCAATGATTATATCAGATCATAAAATCACACCAAGTTTATTTAGTAAATAGATAGGTATCAAATGTAAATTGGAATAGGCTTCTACATCATAAAATACTTATTAGAAGGCTATTATTACTTTGTGAGTAGGTAGCATTAAACTGGAAAATCCTTTAACGTATGAAATCTGAAATGATGACATTTTATGATGACAAAGATATAGACCTACATATAAATGAAGTACATAACCAAAAAATCTAAATCAAGTAGACCTAATCAGGTATTGGAGAAGATATTCCTTCTATTATTATCTATTGTAATTACCATAGTTGCCGAATAAAGCAGCAGAATTGTTAAAAGTTTATTGGAGTAAATGAAATAATATAAAATTGAAAATTTGTGAATCCTAGTTCTCTTTCTTCGTCTAGCAACAGATATATTCACACAATATTATTTTAAAATTACTGAACTAGCTAGTGCAATTTCTTACAAATATTCAAAAGCACATTGTTCCATAACTTTACCTGCTTTTGTTAATTGCATTATAATTCAATATTATCTTAATCTAATCTTAATCTTGAAGTGATTGTTACAACATTTGTGATAGCCCAGACTAACTTATCCACAATAAAATAATAAGCATAGATATATACAAAAATAAATCCTTAACTTATAAAATATTAAAAATTTATCATTAAATTTTAAATAATTCTAACATTAAAAAGTAATTTCAGAAAGAAATCATCATTTTTCCTGAACGACATTAATAGATTTCCTATCATTCATTTCCAAAATAAAATATGCATTTCCCATCAAAGACAGAGCTTTTTACATTCCTAAAATCCATAAATCCATACAGCTCAGTGAATCAACTGGGATCAGAAGTGAAGAAAAAGCTGAAGATAATATTAAACTATGCTGGAGACACTTACAGAATTGTAAGTATGAAAAAAGAAATAAAAAGGACGATTTTTTTTTTATTATAAATTTCTTTATATTTCTTATTTATCAACTTAAATTAATTCCTGAAACTTTTCAAATCAAATTTTAGCAGTTGCATTTTCTTTGAATCTTTTACCATTAATTGAACCGTTAACGTTTTGGTTTGATTCAAATTACTCAATCATTACAACCTGTGACTACTGATTAGCCAATCACAATCTTTAAATTTATCAAAAAGAAAGTAGGAACCATCGTTTTAACCACTTGTAGAGTTAAATCTACAACTCTTTGTAAGTCTCATTTCCATTTCACTGTGACAGAATTGTGAGAGGTGAGGATAGAATAGAAGCCATTAGATGTTAACGTCATGTATTTCTAGAGAAGTGAATGTATTTCTGAAATTTTTCAGAATTCAACTAAGCAAAATAAATTAACTGTATTTAGTAAAGCTTCAAAAGCATATTAAAAAATTTAACTTTTCAGAAATAGGAAGATATGACAAAAGTAAATGGTTGAGAAGGAACAGTAGCTTAAATGCAAAGCACTTTTATGGAAGAGCATACATTGAAAATATATAGTTCTGTAAATTGGATTTTAATGAAATGCAATATTTAATCGATTTATAACACTTTTCTATCAAATCAAAAGAAAAATCATTCTTCTCACCTCGATTTGATAAACAAATTGAAAATATTATTTTATAAATACTCGATAAAAAAAGACAAAATTTACAAAAATTGCAATTTGAACATTAAAAATTTCCTTCCACTAAAACATGTAATGATGGAAAAATATATTCTTTTGACTTTCTTTTATAGTTCAGATTGAAACAATCATACATTTTTTTTTATATATTATTTTCGCTTTAAGAAGTTGTTGTTGTTTTTTAATATAAATTTTCATTTGTATCTATGCAGAAAGTGCATTTGTTCATGACTCCATTGTAGCATTCTGCTAAATATCCTATTATATTCTTCATTTCTTCTTCTAGGCATTCAATCCATGAAATTGAATTGAAGACTCTTTCTACATTAATTCCGTAATTTGCGATCATAAGATTCCAAGCAATTATCAGTGCAAGTCAAAGTTCTGATCGAGTGGATACATTGTAATCGCATTTGGGAAACAACATCCTTAATTAGATCCTAGTAATGGGTCAAATGATTTCAGTTGAGCAATAGCGGAGATTGAATTAAATTTTGAATAGGAAAATGGCGTCGGTCTTGTCTTTCATCAACTAATGAGCTAATAGGATTCCATTTCACAAAAGATACCGGGAATGGGACTGAACTGACAAACCAAGATTATACCAATTCCCCATCAGAGGCCAACCGCCCAGTGTTATTAACTGAAAATAGACCTCATGTTAAAGAATGAATTAAAAATTTTCACTTAAAGAACTTTCTTGATAATTACATTACCAACTCTACAGTTTTTTTAAAAGAGACATCACCGGAAGTTACTACGATCTTTGATTTAGAAAATTTAATTTTCTATGCCTATGTAAAAACGCTACGTCTTTCATTTTAGGGCCTGGATTTTCATGATATATTATGCATTTTTTCCCAATGTTTCATTTTTACTTTTAAGTAAAATTAAACTCATTTTAATATTAAACTTTTGCTCTTTTTAAAATAATAAGGTTTTTATTGTATAATAAAGGTTCATTATGATTCTTTTTTAATTTTAGGGCATTTTTCAGTATGTATAAATGGCAAGTATGTGTGGCAGGGAGCACAGCGACGGTTGTTCTGTTGTACTATCCAAACGGAAAGAAGAATAGACGAAAAGAAGACTGAGATAGAACTATGGAAGTAGTACAGGGAAAATGGGAGAACCTAGAGAAAACTTGCCCATCGCGGATCGTTCACCACCATGAAATGGAATCTCAATCCTCAGAATATTTCTCACCAAATAAGAGTTTATTTAAGAATACAGATAACAAAATTCTCGATATGTTTAGAGCTACTTCACGGATATTAGTCATCCTATTGGTCCCTATGTGAGCCGGCCATTTTTATGCGTTTGGATGGGCAGCAATTGAGGTCACTTAACATAGGTCCATATTTTGATTACCTTTTTAATTTTGTATCTTAAATTGGTTATATTTCTAACTTGACGTCATATTCAGTCTTATTATTAATATCTTAAGTCGTACTAAATGCATATATCTAAAATTCATAGAAATCCTGTTCCTATTGATCATAGGAAACTACTTTAATTTATTAACATAGCAATGCAAACATTAGGAGATGTGAAACGTTGTAAACCTAACAATTCAAGTTCAATTTACTTTAACCTTTTGCTTTAATTTATCAATAAATGTTGCTATAAATCAACGTGTAAATTAAAATGAACTAAGGATAATTATCATTTATCATTTTTCTGTTTAGACATTTTATTTATGGTCTTTGTTATTAGGTTCATTACAGCTCTGCTCAGCCATTGAAATAGATCAGCCTGGGGAGCTCAATTTTTAGGAAAGGCTCCACTTTCATTTTCAATCAACTTCGTTAATTTATGCCAAATAAATTATAATTTATAATTATGATTAATTTATGCCACTGTCTGAAAATATGGTTGTAATTAAAATGTTTAGTTAGCCATTGATCTTATTGTGAACACAATTAAAGCTATTGCTTCAAAGTATTTATAGGCAACTATTGCTAAAATTTAAACGCACAACAGTTCTGTGGAATAGGTTTGTCATTGAGTATCATCCATTGTTGTATTTTCACAGATCATTGTTACAGTGATATCCTACTCATTTTGATAATGTGAAAGGGCTATTGGTACATGCATTTAGTAGTTTCTGCCTCTAAGTCTATGTTCAGACACTATTAGATACAAATGGCCATTCAGAAAGAGACAAATAAAGAAAGAAATGAAACAAAGAAATAAATAACGTCATTAAAAGTCTTTAAGCAATTCCATTACTTTTTAATAATAAGAATTCAATAAAAGGATTTAGTAATTTATTCAAATTCGAATAAGATGTATTTATTAATACATAAAAAATTTTCATTTTTAAAATTTATTTTTGACTTTTCATAATACTTTACCTAATATTTTCATTTTTTCATTGGGTATTATTTCTACAATTTTGAAGTGATACAATTGGAAGAAGATTCACTGCAAAGAGCACCTTTTTTTTCCTTATACTTTAAAATTCGTGATATTCCTAATAAACATTTTATTTTCAAATGGCGATGTGATAACAGTTTCAATATGAAATTCTTAATTAAAATGCTACTTGACAGCATTATGTAAGTCTACTTATCTGGAAACAAATCCATTGTGATGGGTTGTGTTTCTTTTGTTAATATCTCAAAAGTCTTAATTAGTATCTTAATTTTGAGATAAGAATTTTGATTTATTAATTCATCAATTATTAAAAAGTCGCAAATGCCTTACTGTACATTGTGTTAAAGTTTTTCAAGGATGTATTCTTTATAATTGTGTACTTCAACCTAGGACTACCTATTACATAGCTGAAAAACAATAGCATTTCATATATAAAGTTATTTGATATTTAAATCCTAATTACTTAAAGGTTAAATCAACTTATTGCAAACTTAAAAAAAAGGACAAAAATTATAAAAATACTAAGCCTTACGGTTGTGTTAAGTCAACTATTCTAATAGCAATGGAAATCTCAAAAATTAAACTTACTACCAGATTAATGAGGCTGCAAAACTCTTTTATAGTAGTTTAAAAATAGCGGTAGTGAAGATGTAGATATCTTACATGATTTTTCAGTAAATATACATAGATTTTGTTTGAAAACTATACAGTTTATGCTTATTGAAATTAATTATTTTATCATAAATAAAACCATTGAAACATTCGGATAGTTATATTCTATTAAAATACTGAAAATCAGTATGAAACTCATCAGTAAAACAGAATTTATGTATTTCGATTTATGAGAGAAAGAGAGAATTTATGATTTAAGATGTCTGTAAAGATGGAATTAAAAATTGCTTGATGAAAAATGGCGCATTTTGTTAGACAATTCTCTATTTGCCTAAATAATTTTAGCTTTAGTAATGGCATTACAAATGCCTCCAAATAAATCAAATTTCCATCAATTTTTCTGGGATTTATTAGTGTATTCATCAATTGATTTATTTATCCATTGATTATTTTCTATAAATAGATGTAATATATTTTCTGATCTTTTTAACTGCAAGGGGAATAGAAAGGGAGACACTTGAGTTTGGAATTTTGTTTTAATATTTGTTTAAATGCTTTGTGTATGGAAATTCAAATTTGCTTTCAAGCGAGTTATTAAGGGAAAGCAATGTGTTAAGTTTATTGGTTAAGAATGATTCCAGAGTCATTCGAATTTTTCTATTGCACCAAGTTAAAGAATCACCAGTAAATCATGAATGCAGGTAATGCAAAATAAAAATTGTTCAGAAGTGAAAAATATCTAATAAATTGGAATAATTTGACAAAAATATACCTATAAGTATTAAGTCCATATTTCTTCTCAATCTTTTCTCTTCTAATTGTCATATTACTATAAATAACCACATCTTACACTCATAAATATATAAAATAAAATACATTTATTAAATATATTTAAAAACAGCAAATTTTCAGAAAGAGAAATCTTCTTTCCTTTATCAAGCCTATTTAAAAACAATTTCCTATGTTTTAAACAAATTGTTTTAAATAGGCTTGATAAAGGAAAGAAGATTTCTCTTTCCGAAAATTTGATGTTTTTAAATATATTGAATAGAATGTATATTTATGGTTGTAAGATGTAGTTATTTATAAAAATGAACCTATTTGATATATGTTAAGTTAAAAATTCGACATTACACCAACTTCCTTATCTTTGAAGCATTTCTTAATTTCAATAACCTCAAATAAAATTAAAGAATTTTTTTCTTAATTTCAATAACCTCAAATAAAATTAAAGAATTTTTTTCTTAATTTCAATAACCTCAAATAAAATTAAAGAATTTTTTTTCTTAATTTCAGTAACCTCAAATAAAATTAAGGAATTTTTTTGTTCTGAATCCGCTTTTCTTGTTATTGTTAGTAATATAACAACAAATGTTACGAAGTTACCGAAGTTACCGGATTCAAATATAAATAAAAACTGGAATATTAAATTATAAAACGAAATTTAGAGAAAAAGACTTCATAGAAATCATATAGCCTGTGAAAAAAATCCCCATGAGTAAAAACTCCAATGAAATAAGCTATTATAATGAATAAAGTAATTTGCATACAATTCAGTTACCACCTTAGATACATCTATCATTTATGTGAAGACGCACGTGTACCAACAAATTTACATTGTGTATTTATATTTCTGTATATCTATGAAGTTTTCACGTACTTTCTTAAAATTCACAAACGTTAATTGCAATGATCTAATTTCATTATTTTGGCAGAATATCTGCTTGTTTTTAACAATTCTACCATCAGATTGTATGATTAATTGTGCACGAAAGATATTTCTTTTAGATAATGAAAAAAAATCACACAAACTTGGGTTTAGTAAGAAATACAGTCAAAATACAAAACAAAGTGTCGGCAATTATAGTTCTAATTGCCATTTTATAAGATATAAATGATTTATAACTTAAAAATGGGAATTGCAACTATAATTGCCGAAATGTTGTGTTGTATTTTACATATATTTCTTACCTAACCCAAGTTTGTGTGATTTTTTTTATTATCTGAATGAAATTTTATCTCTCACATGTTAAATTTATTAGATATTTTCTTTATTTACGTCTAAAAGTTAAACAAATGTTTTGGTGATCTTTGTCTTCCATTTTAACACCAGAAATACAGAATTCTGTTTTCATGATCAATCTGTAAAGATCTTTATACTAAAATTATATATTTGTAAAAATCATTTTTGGATACATTGGGAACTGTGGTCGTTGTATTTCTAAATACTAAACTCACTTCGTTTTTCTAAAAGCAGTCACTGTATTTGTCAGTATTAAAGTTTCCTTTACTTTAATTTTTCAAACGAATATTTTCAACCAGAAAATTATGTCATATATTTTGAAGTAAATATTCTGTAGCAAAATAGACCTTTTTAAAATGTCTTTAATGTAAGGTAGTTGATGCAAATATGACCAATGCTGGTAATATGGCAACATTGCCAACCTGCCGTTAATTGAAAAGGTATCGGAAAGATAACGCTAGAATATCAAACTATGAAGTAGAAAGTGTACATGCCTACCACAGTTTGCAGGATAATGTCATCACAGAGCTCAGGGAACCCCGTCATTTGAGTTTTGACAACGAATCGAGAATCTGTTATAATTTTGTTGTTATTATAATATTATTGTTGTTGTTATCTTTTGTTACCTTGCATGCAATTGATGATTATTGTTCATATATCACTTGCTGTAGTTATTCTAAGCTCGTTCCAGACACCCAATGCTTCTTTAATTAAACTGATAATTAAGAGATTTTTCGAGATGGGCTGTAATCAGGTAAAATGGGCACAGTAGGCCACATTACCAAAACGAGGAATGTATTGGACTCATAAAAGACGATAAATCTGTATTTATTTGCTACACATGTACCCATGATTGATACTTTTTATATTCTATAAGCTTTGATCATTTAATGAATTTTTTTTCTAACTCTGTGGATACACACATGATCTAAATTGTAACTTTGAAATAAATTTTGTTGTAGGCCCCTGGAAAGTTAATAATTATCTGTGAGAAAATTTTAAAGAAGTCAAGACACATTTACTTTCAGCCCAAAATTATTAACAATTAACGAAAAAATATTTTCCCAAAATAAAGAGATATTTTTGAATTTGGCCACATTACTTTCACAAGGGCATATTACCTGAACAGTGCAAGCTTTTTCAAAGATTGAAAAACTGAACCTTTGGGTTTTAAAAAAAATCTTGAAATATTTTTTTACATACGCCTAAAGAGCCTTTTCTTGTCTACACATTTTTTTTTTAGTGAATACCATAATCATGAAAAAAAAATATTCAAATTAAGGTGGCCATATTATCTTTAGATACCTTATAATTTGATGCATTAATGCCGTAAATGAAAATTTCGATTAATCTTCAACATCAGTCAGCAATAGTTCCGATTTGCAAAGAAAAAAATAAACACCTTTAAGGTGCTTTGTCCATTTCCTTTTAAACCAATTGTTTTATCCTTGTTCAAATGCTTTTATATTCAATAAAGCATCAATATCTATAAATAAATTTTATTCAAGAAACTGTTATATCATAGATTTTTATGGAAATTATGCATGTATCCAAGATTACAATTTGCATTGATTTTAACCCTTAAATTCATGATTGATCTACAGGTTTTCAAATATAACATGTGATTGATAAGCTGGCTCCGAAAAGCAAATCAAACTATCTATCACAGTCTAAAACAGTCAGTGTCCCAAAGAAGTTCCATAAAAGACCATTGGATAATTATTTGTTATTATTTTTTCTCTTTTCGTGACACATTGAACATTTTGAAGTTAAGGATAAATACAGAATTTAAAAATGGTAACTAATAATCTTCTCTTACTGTTAAACATAAAATATGTCTCACTCGATTAGAAAGCTTCTTGTATTGTTTCTGATTACTGGAAAATAATCTTAAATATGATAAGAACAAAAATAAAGCTGGCACTGAAGTGACTGAAGTTTCGATTGTAATGAGACCTTTTGTGCTTAAAAAGTTACATGAAAACTGAACAGAAATACACGAAAAAGAAAAGAAGTCATTCTGGAGATTAAACAACATATTAGGCGTAAAAGTAAGATTAAGAAAGAAAGGAAAGAAGCAAGTTAAAAGAGTAGAGTAAGGGAGCATTGTACAAAAGAATGGAATACAAAAATAAATACATTTTACTACTGTCTACTTAAAGTAAAAAGCTTTAAGCATTTTAAGTATTGAAGGTAATTTGAGTTGTACCATGAATTTTCGTCAGTCGTATTATTGGAAACTTAATACTCTAATTAAAATTTTATAATGAAAACAACAGATTATCTAATCCTGGCTTACATAATACATTCATAACTTAAACATTATAGTTTCTCCTCAAGATCAGATAATTTCTCAAATCTATAATTATTATAATTATAATTATCATTGTAATTATTTTGATTTGGATCGATCAGTCAAGATTCAGAAAGAGAATCGCAGCCAATTTAATTTAAAAATATTTAATGAGATATTTACATTTGTATCCTAGAACCAGAAAGATCCATTTAATTGGAGGGAACTTATAGATTATGTAGCCTTTAGTTACTTGATAGTAAAATTGATTATACATTAAGTATGATCGACATTACGACATTTTTTTTGTATTTGATAACAGAATTATTCTTTATTTTTATTTTAAATTTGAGACAGACTCCTTGTATCGTTGGTGTCTCTTTAATTTCTATTCAAAGCAACAGTGTTATTTCTATGTGAAAAATCAATAGATCAGCATCAGTGACAAAGAAATAATACTGTCAGGATCAAGAATTGTAAAACATAGATAAATTTTATTCTATTACTCCAAACAATAATATCTATTTAATTCTGTTTTTCTGATAAATTTAATATCTCATTGAACAAAAATAGTAAGTTGAACTAAAACAATAAGTAACCACAATATAACTGTAACTAATATCATTATGATGTTATTAAACAATGCATTAACAATAGCTTTTACTTTAGACATAAGAAAATTTCCATACATGAGACGTTTAAACAAGGTACATTTGTACTCTAATAACGAAAAGATCTATCTGTTTGATTTATAAATATTGTTATAATATATTATTATATTATTATTAATTTATTGCTATTATTAAATAGTTTTATCAGTTACTCAGTAAATACGGTCGATACTTTTATAGTCTAGGTGCATAGTTGTAGGCTGTCGAATCCGAGTTTGTAGCTGCCTGTTTGCCATGCAAATGAGCAGATGATCCGTCTCTGTCAATTGGAGATGATGCTCAAGAAACATTCTCTTAGTTATACTGAGTCAAAAGTTTGTAACATTCATGGGAAATTCTTCTCATGAAATGGTTAAAACAAATATATAAAGAAAGGTCATAATATAATGTTATGATTTCAAATGATAGTGCACGTCTTATTTTGATCATTAGGTTACATAATTCATTGTTAATCAACAATGACATATAAATTCAATACATTTTAACTTCAATTAACAGATATAAGAACTGAACAGATCTTTATAGCTTATCACATTGCAGTGTTTTGTTACACTATTGTTAAAGAGAACTTAGAATCATTATCCAGATTAATTAAATGAATTTAATTTTATAAGAGTTTATAGTAATAATAATTAACGAAGACGGGAAACTCAATTTATTGGAATAATATATTTATATACATATAAGTATGAAATATTTTAACCAGATTTTGGCGTTCTGAATCTTTTCGTTTTATGTCGAAAAAAAAACCAAAACTAAATCTAACTAAAAACTAAAAATAATGAAAGTTCTAAAAATTAAAACGGCTTTTATGTTATAAATTATTGTGATAAACATTACAAAATTTCAAAATCAAAATGTTTTTATTAATAAAAATAATAATAACTTAAATCAGTATTTTATTCCAACATCTTCTTTAAGTTACTTATCACTCTCGCTATTACCGTTTTTAGTTTAATTCAAATAGGTATTGAAATAGATTCCAAATATAGCAAAAAAAGACAAATATTGAATTAAACAATAAAAGAGAAAAGGAAATCTTCCTGTATACAATTTTTTCTTTGTGTAAAAAATAAAAAAAAGGCATTTCAAAAGGTAGAAAACATATAAATCTGCTCAAATCTGAGTTAATATAAATTTAAGTATGTACGTTAAATTTATAATAATGTTTCAATAATAAAGTCTAAAAATAATAAATTGTCTTACAACTTTCAACTGAAATAAGGTTTAAGCTTGATTTGAACTGTCATCGACAACTATTTCATATTATCTAACAACACTATGCATGGCATCTTTGCTGGAATTATACAATAATTTATTCACAGTAAATGTCGATATATTCTGCTGATATTAAGGGAAGCAATCTTTCTAATATATTTGTTAGAAATTATTGCGGTATCGTCGAAAGATCTACTTCAGACACTTGTTAACTCCTTATTGTAAGGTCACGTGATGTACATTGCATTTAGTTTATCACTGAAACAATGAATTATAAATTTATTTAAATATTGAACTTACATTTTTAGCCATCTTTAGCTACTTTTATCATCTGTATGAAACATTTTCTTTATTTGAACCATTTTCTTTAATTTTCAGCATTCTTGGTCACAAATTGAGATTACAGCAAAATACTGAAATATTGAATATATAATAGCTAAAAAAACTATTGTGTATTCTGTACTATATTTATTTATAGAGCAAATTTCCAGAATATGTATCATTTATTTAAACTGGCTTGAGTAGGATTACGTTACTGCAAAGTTGAGCAGTTACTGCTTGTAGTTTTTCACCTGGTTCACTGCGACTTTTCTCACTGCGATTGCAGCGCCCCTACAGGAATGTAGAGTGACCTCCAAGAATTACAACGCGACAATGGTTTGTTTTTTTTCATCAGGAAAGTAAATCATTAACCTACTACTTTTCTAAGAAGTAGTAAAAATAATTATAAGAATGATCTCTCTAATTTCAAATAAAATCCCAATTTACTAAAAAAATAGTATATTTAAGCATGTACAATGATTTTATTATGTTTTTAACATCAAATAATGTTGAATGTCAGTTATCACAGTTGCAAATAAGTTTAATAATATTCTTAAATAAAAATTTATAAAATTCTATTTGTGTACTATTAATATTACTTTCAAGAATAAGCAAATAAAACGTAAAAAGACATTAGAATAACGTAACCTTTTTAATAAAAAATTATTGATAGTTCTTTCAATATTATTCTTTAATGATATTTTCTAACAGCTATTTTCGGTTTTTGAGTATTATAATGTTAAGATAATTTCTTTCTTTAAGGAGATAAATGAGAGTCTATAAATGAAGTGACTGCTTTGAAAAACAGTGGGTGATGTTTAACACACCCGAATTTCATTTTTTGTGATTAAGCCTTTTTTTTTTCTCTGTATACTGAATCTGCAAAGCGGCAACTATCATTTAAACTGTAATCCGGCAATTAGCTCGAAAGGGATTTTCTCACAGAGAATTGATGAAGCGAAATTCCACCCACCTGGAGGTTAGGGGCAAACACCCATTCAGCGCCTGGGGTTCCTTGGCTCTGTGGACGGATGGGTGAACGGCTTATCGCGGGGTATCCGGGGTCTTCTCTTCATTTTGTGGAGGAGTTGAAGGGGGAGTCTTCGGAACGCGATCCACAGATCCAGCAGAGAGAAAGTGCTTGCGTCGGGGGCTCTGACGACAGGAAGCAGTGCGCATGCGCCGTGGAGGCAATCTCTAGCTGACACCCACCCATCTATGGATCGGCTTTGCGCTGAACAGAGAAAAACAATGGGACAAAAATCACAGCTATCACAAGACGATACCAATAGTGAGAAAAACTAAGTCACATACAAATAACGGTTAATCTTGAAACTAAAAGAAAACTGATTAGAAATAGGACAAAATAATAATAAATTTCGACTGAACACAGTAATTTTCAAAATACATAAGGAAAAGAAAAAGAAAATTCTTGATATTCTATTTCTTGGATGTTTACTTTTGATACGATTTAAACCATCTTAGAAATTCTAAAAATAATGTCTTTTCTATATTTTTTATTAAATAAATTTTACTTATCACAGTTAACTAACAAGAAATATAGTAAGAAGTGAAATTAGTTTCAAGAAATCAAAGTAAAAGATTCCACAAAAGTTGTGCTGAAATATGTACATATTACAAATCCTGGATAATTTCATTTTTCCTTTTCCCATTCATTCAATTCATTCTTTCCTATTACTATGTTAGTGTTTACCAAATTATTATAATATATTCAATTGTTAGTTCTTTCATTCTTTTCTTAGTCTTATTCTTTTTAACAAATTTTTAACAAAATATATCCATTTAATTAATTTTTTTTTCCTATAAATTGGAACAAAGATTTTTTTTCTATAACCGGATGAAGCAAATAACAAACTAAAAATAGCAAGAAAAATATCTTTCCAAATCACTACAATCACGAGAGATGAAAATTCATGAAATTCCTAATTTCGTATTATGAAACTTGAGTGTGGGCGTCGCTGTGTAGATATTTACGTGGGAGTTATTGATGAATTTTCGCCATTAAAGCAATATCATCTTCCGTTTTCAAGGTTAAATTACCTATGTTGTTTATTCGGATAAAATGCTACGAAAAATCATAAACTAAACTCAAGATATTTCTTAGTTTAATTGAGGTTCCATTATTCTTGAATGGAGTATATTCAATACTATTTCTATTTATCGAATAAAAGCAAAGTTGACAGATGTACCATTTCAGTAAAAGCGGATGTTATCATTCAGAATTATAAGAAATTGTAATAAGTTGTTTGTTTGAGTCAAAAGTAGATTTGAAACATCCAAAATTGGGATAGTTGTTTCAAATTAAAGTTTATGAAATAAAAATGACTCTTTTCAAAATTGTAAAAATTGACAATTAGATAGAGATCGATTCATCGAAAGAAAATATTTGAAAATGCATCTAGAATACAGGAACCCAATAGAAAAAGTGCATATCCACATCTACTTTGATTTTTAGTTTTTGCTACCATCAAGTAGATCCTGTCGTCTAGTATCTATTCCATTAATCACATGCAGTTCACCATGTACTTTCACTGGTAGTTTAAATAATTACAAGTAGATACCAACTCAACACAGGCAATTAACTTTTCTTCAACTTTTGTGGAATGTGTCTCTTTTCCACTGAGCGCCTCAATAATAGGAAATAAAAACTCCTTCATTCTGAAATTTCAGAATTGTCTCATTAGGATCTACTAGAATCTTAGTGGGATTATAAATTAACTGCTGAACGATCACTATTGGACGATTTTACGCAACCCTGAGGTCTTTTACATTGTTACAAGAGAGCCAATGTAATTGGATTAAATTTACTGAATTTCTTTATGTATAGTAATTTGCAAAAAAAAAAGGGTTTGCCATATATGGTCATTACATGGTGATCGATTTTGTCTGGAACAAACGTCATCAGTCATGACGTCATCAACTTGAACTCCGAGCAGTCAGTCAAAGAAGGCGTCGTTTTGTGATCGCTTAAGCGTGACCAAGAAAGGACAAACTTTGCATAGCCAAACAAGGGGAATAGTGTAGCCGGTTTTTAATTATTTCAATTTTAATTATTATTATGCATTCGTAACTGTAGAAATACAAAAACTAGAATGTTTTCGTAATGTTTATAAGATTCAGTAATGGATTTTAGCAATAGATGGCGTTGTTACGTCCTGGAAACATCAATCTATAAGGACATTACGTCAGCAAAAGCTCTTCTTTCATGAAGTGAACTGTAGTCCCAGAGATATTTGTATCGGAAAGGTAGGACAGATTATCTTTCATGTGCTGGCTACTGAAAACTAAAGAAAGGCATCAGTCTCTCTGTTTCATAGTTCAATCGATACTCTTATACCAAATTTGTCTGCGTAAATTCTTCTTGGTCATCCAGCATGCATTGAATTTGAAAGTCTGAATATGTGTTAGACATTGCATTCCTAATAAGTAAAATTCTTATGAAATTATATACGGATTGTTTCAAAATTCCTATTACAAACTCAACCGCGTTTCAATTTGCACTTGCCGTCCGAGATCATCTGTACCAAACCTTCTGAGAAAGTTGGATAGGCCGCGGTGACTAACTTGCTTGGCCTCCACGATCTCCTGATTTAACTCCACTCGACGTTTTCCTGAGGGACCACATGAAGAGTCATATTTACGAGACCCCTGTAGATCTACCTTGCACGAATTCTGGTCGCGGCACAAGAGAATTCAACACACACCAGGCATGGCTGAGTGAATTTACATGAACATGCTTTGCAGGTACAAAGTTTACAACGAAATTGATGGTCGCCAAATCGAGCAGCTCTTGCAGTGGCTTAGAAAGCAATGCCAACAAACAACTGGAAATGTAAACAAAACTGACACCTGTTTTATAACCTCATATGACATGACATTGGATAAAATATCCTTTCCGAACAGAAAAACTAGAAACATTTTTTTATCAGAATTAGCATTCACGTCAGTATTGCTCTTTGACCCAACAGAAGTCAGAATTTTTATTGCTATGTTTTATGATTTGATTTGATTTTATTTTGCTTGTGGCGCAGTGCATTTCCGGACATGGATTGCTCTTCAAAACGTTCTCTGCTCGATCCCCTCTAAAGCCCTGGGAGTTTGTAATAGGAATTTCGAAACACCCTGTATATATTTACAATTGCCCTTGCTTTCTACAATTGCTCCTTAAAATAATGAATTGAACTGCCAGTGATCCAATCACAATATCTGTATCTCAGCCTTCTCCTTGACACAATTTCCAAAATTCCCTGTCAACGATAGACGTTACCGTACCAAGATATCATTTTCAAGGATAGAATAGGTAAGGTGATCTGGCCCAATAATATCTGTAGCTCCTTTACAATCATCAAAATTCATTTTAGAAAATCAGTCAGTCTGGAACTTGTTCTTCGAACGATTTAATTATTGAAATTCTTTAAAACATTACACATGAAGCTTTTAATTTTTTTTCTCAAAACTCTTCAGGAAAAATGTCTATTATCTAATAAAAAGTTCATCGTTATGTAATAATAGTCAGGATTTTCTGTAATATTCGACTTGTAGCTTTTTTTATTGTTTGAATCAAATAAGCTTGATGTATTCGTTAATTTAATTTAAATTATTTTCTTCTTTGAAATAAAATAATTTAAAAAAGTCATAAATAAAAGGTTATAAATAGTATAAGGATTCATTCAGTTAAGTAGGTATTACTCAATGATTTTTCAATATCTACTTATTGTTTTTTGTGCCAATTTAATCAATGGCAGTTTTTTTCAATGCATCTTTAAACTGCATACCAATTTTATGACAAATTTAAAAGTCATTTTACAACGTAGCAGAACCATAAGGACTTACAAATCATCAACACTTATACTAATTTCATGGATTGATTGTTGTACTTTAACACCTTTTTTATTTCAGTGTTAAAATTGGAAATGTTGAAATTGTTTGAGGCTTACACAACCAGTGATTACGGGGCGTTATAGAAAGCCAAATGACAAGCATTAACCTTTGTGACCCAGGGTATTATAAGGAATGGATTTCGGACAATGGCTTTTAATTCATTGCAGGAGCATTTTCGAAATCACACCAAGTTCAATCGTTGATTCCGTTCGATTGAAGAAGGGGAATAAAGCTCTAGCAAAGCTAAATTCTTCCTGAAAGGTCACCTCCCAACAAAGCCTGTCCTTACAAGAAATCTAGGATTTTATGTTTCCAAACTGTTATTTGTGTAAATTTTAGATGAATAGAAAAGAGAATGTATTTCTTACATAGAAGTAATGAGGATTGTTATAATTATAACTTATATTTAATACAAGTAAGTCTGGAATATAATCCTTATTGCTATTTTAATATTTGAGATTTCAATTAAAACATAACAAATACATACTGACAATGTTTTTATAATTCATTTGCCATTTTTTTTTCTTTTTAATGCCTAACTATTCTGCATTTGTTTAAGATAACTTTTATTCCATATATTAATTATCTAATTTCTAAATACTTATTAACTTAATAGTGATGTTTATTTTATCTATAAAAATATTATACCAATATTTTATTTCTAAAATTTTTATCTAATTGACATAAAGTTTTAAGTCGAAATCTTGCGAAAAAAGATTATCTACAATAATTAAATATAAGCCTGTTCTTATAAAAATAAGAGACTTAATTTTTGTTTCTTTAATTTAACCAAATGGAGAAGAAATTTACAAAAATAACTACCAAAATCCAAAATAACTTAATTCAGTTTTACTTCAGATTATCAAACTTTACTTTTAATCTTTTTAACTTTATAAAATAACGCTGCCTTTCGAAACAATAATTTTTTGTGTTAAAAAGATGCATTTAGAAAGAAATTTATTGTTCTGAAGGTTTTTAGCGGCCCCAACTTACAGCTTGCCTGTAAAACATAGGGAACCGCTCTTAGTTTTATGCATCCTGGATGTCACACTAGAGATATTAGAATGAAACCTTCACCATTGCGTTTAGCATCAAAAAATAGGTGACCATGTCAAAAAAATCAGACTTCTGGCACCACTCCCTGACCTCGCAAGGCGTTTTCTTTTTTTAAAGGCGTTTTTAGCGACCCCTAGGTTACAGGTTGCCTGTACAACATTGTCTCAAATGAAAAACTATTAACAAAATATTAGCCTTCAATTTTTTGAAACATATTTCATTTTATTTTTATTTCAGATTGTGGAAAAGCAAAGATGTTATATCTAGCATGGAATTACAATTCTTTTTAATGTTTAATTTAATTTATATTATTCCTTTTTATCTTTCTTTTAAAGGCATTTTCAATCATTTTTTAGGGGCCCCAAGGTTACAGCTTGCCTGTAGAACATAAGGAACGGTCTTGCTTTTGTGCTGTTGTTTTCATTATTTTGTTCATAAAATTGTGCATATTATGGGGCTATTTTGCTTTTGACACTGTCTCAAAGCATTAATTATCTTGTTAACAGAAAAGATGAATGTAAATAGATTATTCGTACAAATAAAAAAAAGGCCCTAGCTGTTATAAAATATTAAGACGTTCTCATTTCTCAAACAGATTCTTAAGGAACTGTAAAGAGGAATGTTATTTTGGATGATTTTATTTTTGCCATACATTCATCTTCCCTTCGATTTCTCTCAGTAAAAGACAATGTTGAATATTACTTTTAGGCAAAATATGAAGAAGAAACAGCGAGACAAATCAAAAATATTTTTTCTATTTCATGTGTTCAACAAATTCTCTTCTTGTCTTTCTTGACAAGAAATGAATGTAGTTTCCTGAGAACATTAGTATAACACTGATTTGTCTTTAAGTTATTGATTGATGACTTTGCTGATGTTTATTTGTTTGATTGCTTATAGAAAAGGGATGCTAAGTGTTACATAAAGTTAAAATATCGTTTGCTTCCTTCCATCAGAGTTACTTAGTCATTACAATTAGCTCTTTCTAGAATTTAACATATTAACTTTACGCATTCGTCTACAGAAGATAAAATTAAGTGTATTTCTGTTGGATTATATCATAGTATCTTTAATGTGATTTTCTGAATGGAACTTTTTCACAGAATAAAGCAATTTTGTGACAGCTTGTTTGTGACAAGCTTTAGTTAACCAGTCACACAGCTTTAGCGATATATGAAACAATTGACTTTTCTTGAATATACCAAGTATGTAAAATGTTGTTCTAGCATTACTTAAAGAAAAAATTATATTTAGAGAAGGACCAGAATTTCCCCTGAGCTAAATGCTGTAAAACTATTGCCAATGTAAAAGTAGTAGCCTGTTAAAATCTGTAAGGGTTTTCATAAAAAGTATCCATTTTATAAAAATTACTTTGTTAAACAGTAAAATACTTTATGTTAGTTACTAAATTACTGAAAAATATTCAAAAAAATTATAATTCTAAAAAAATATAAAACAATAAATAAAAAATAATCTTAATTATTTCAATATAAAATTAAAAATAAAAGTTTCGACTTTATTTCGTATTATATGCATAATTAAAATTGAGCCATTATCAATCGGCATGAATTGTGCGTCTTTTCGATGAAAATGCACGAATTATTGATCACAGAAGGATGTCCTGAAGCAGCAACAAGTCAGCCTCTCAATATTTAGTTCTTTGACAGTATATGGAGATATTTCCATGTATCATTCTAATAATGACACTGTCTGGATAAAACCTATTCATTATAGTCAGTTACTTGAATTAAGAGATGTAGATTAATTAACTATAAATCATTCTTTGATGTATCTATAAATAGAAAATCAAAAATCTCTGCAATTTTATTCAAATGTAGCAAATAAGCATTGATAGCTTGATTACCAAACTTGATTTGTTGGAAAACAGAGCGACAAATAAGAAAATGCATGAAACGGATGAATAACAGGAAATCCAAGAAAAATTACAAACAAATTGGAAACAAATGCAGCATTTTATTTGAAGCGACCAAGAAGAACATCATTCCCTCTGTTACAAGTGTTTTAAAACCTTGGTCTCTAATGGAACAGTCCAATCCTTCTTATCCCTTTTTTTTCTTTTGTATTCCCATTGTTTGTAAGTCTTCAACTACATCATCCGTGAACCTTTTCTTATACCATGCCTTTCTTCTTTTACGGTGTATTCACTAGAATTTCATACGGAAATACCAAATAGTCCATCGCTATCAAAATCTTTCATGATCAATTTTGAATTTCATTCATTTTAACAGGACTACTCACGATATTACTTTACGAATCTATTTTGGAAAAAAAATCCTATATCTTTCTTATTCTTTGTCATTGACAACGATTTTTCTTCGTTTAATTATTCATTCTCTATTTACAACTTCGTGAAATGGTGTTCATTGCTGAAATGAATTGTCCAATTTATGATGAAATCATGGTGATCAAATAATTGTTTACGAAAAACTTCCGAAATATCCATTTCAAAAAGAAAATTTCATAAAGGATATTATTAAGAATTATATATTGTCTTATTAACGCCTGTACACTTGACTAAATTATTTAATAAAAGATAAAAATTAAAACTTTAAAAATTAAAAATTAGATTAAAATTGAATTAAAACATTAAAACATTAAAAGATCACAGCCAGGTTTCCTTCCCGATATTTGATGTTTTTCAAATATCACTTGTTATTCAATTTTAATATAATTTTTAATTTTTAAAGTTTTAATTTTTATCTTTTATTAAATAGTTTAGTCAGGTGTACAGGCGTTAATTAGACAATATATAACTTTTACAGTATACGTAATTATCACTATAATGATATTATTAAGAATTCTTAGACAAAAATACATTCAAGTTTCCAATAGTACTCGTCTTTTATTAAATACCTTCCATATCACACAAAATAAATGTTAAAACTTCTACATTTATTCCATAAAGCAAATTTTCAAGGAGAATGGCCGTCTCCTCTTTTTCAAGTCTCTTTTTTTTTCTTATTTTCTTTTTCAGAATATTCAATGACAATCTTCACTAGCCGACAGCGATATTCCATTGGCCACTTTTTTTGAATTATCGTAATAAAATCAGTCTTAATAGCATTTTTCCGGTTTTTTTAAACTCAATTAATTCTTTGATACATACTGTATTTACTTTGGACATAACCCACTAAGTAAGCTCAACAATTGTTCAAATAAAAAAACTTTATGCTGCAAAGTGGATTAAGGAACAATATGTTGTTATACCTCGGCGCAATCAATCTTGAACCACACTTAAAAAGGAAGATGAAATGGAAAGAAGACAAGTATACACCTATTTTACCAATTGCGACCGATTGATTGGCATTTTTCTCTGTACGAAATATTTTTGTCTGGATCATCGAAATGATTCGCCCCAAAGGTATTTTTTCCATGCATTTGAGTCTACAGGGTCTACAGGGTCCTGTTTTGCTATTGTATTTTGTGATTTGTAGTGAAATGAATTTAGACTGAACTGGTGAATGGTCAACTGGACTGGGCTCTGAGCTCTGGCTCTGGCTGTTTATTATTTGCGTCTGGGGTTTAAATAGGTTTATTTACAATGGTGCTGATTGGCTGGCGGGCTTTAAAAATGATTGGTACATTTAAATGATAACAGAAATTAACGGAAGGATTTAAATTTACAAAGGATTGTGGGAACCCGACCAGCCGTTGAGATTTAATAATGAACAAAAATAAGATTAATAGTTGACAGTTGAAATAATACAAGTGATTCTGAATAAGAAAAAGATAAAATACATAGGATGGATAGAAATAAATCGAACCATAAAAATCATTACAATTAATAATAAAACTCACTACAATATTTTAACCTTGGAATCAAGCACTGAAACATAAAACATAACTTCCTGTATCATGAACCACTGGCCCAAGATACAAGACTCAATTGTGGACCAAGATACACGAGTTTCTGTGCTTCAACAAATATGGCTGTCTACACTTTATCTATAGAAAGTTTCATCACCATTGTACTCATCAATAAAAGGAGATTCCAACGAATATACAGTAAACAATCTTTGGTTTGCGGATTAGAAATAAACTCATATTCAATGGGGGAGAAAAATTGTACTTTTAACTTGCAAAAACAACTTTTGCTCCAGTTCATTTAATCCTTACGGAAATACGTCCAAAGGCAAAATTAATGATCAAGTACATCACTAAGAAGGACGTTGTTCCACGAAAGATCATTAGGTACCAGCATATCCCAGATATTAGTCCAAGATACACTTGGTACATCACTCTCCCCTACTTGTTGATGTTCTGACCTTTTGTAACACGGAAGTACGTATCCATATCTTGTAAATTTATCTTTTGGTTAGGTAATGAATTGGGAAGATATGTTGAAGCGTAATGACCAGCTTTGAATAGAATAAAATGGAATAAAATGGTCCATACCATGATTAACGCAATATGTTATTTACTTATTCTTCTTATGTTTTTCAAAGGAAGTAAATTTCAGAGACAGTGGATTCTTTGAAAGTTTCCTCATTAATAAGTATACAATGTAATACAGAACATCATAGAATATCATCGAATAGTAATTAAGTGCCTTTTCGTTCCGAATTAGTTTTTCTATCTCCTAAAAATTTGCAAATATTTAAAAAAATAGCATATAAAACAAAAGGTACGATGTTATTCATCGAATCAGGAATTTGTAATTTTCGGAATTTGAAAATGTGTGGTCTTTATTGAATAAAATCCTTTATTGAATAAAATCCCAATTGAAACATGCGCTTGTATTTATTTATTATAGAAGTTGTTCATCTTTGTGTTTTTCTTTATGACAGAATCTCCTAATCTTCGTATTCTTATTTACTTTGATGTTTTCAAGAAATTTTAGTCACAAAAGAAATTTATTTAAGGCCAACTTAATTCTTAATTCATTATCTACATATTCTAAATATTTAAATATTAAATTATATAATTTCTTTCTTACTAAATTAATATTTGCAGTTTAAAACATCTGTCTTTATTGTTAAATTAACAAATTTATGTGTTAATAGAGGACATAAAGTATTGTATTCTTATTTATTTTATTAAAATTAATATAAAATTAAATACTTTTATAAATAAAAAATAAAATGAAATACTAATTAAAAGTTTATTTTTTTTAATTACTTTTTTTTTACGTTCCGTTTCTATTGTGTTTCATCTATTTTCTCTTTAATCCAGTTAAGTTTAAAATATAATTTTGTTTCATATATTAAAAATGACAAACTTTATAACCAACAAATTTAATTAACAAAAGTTTCAATTGGTCTTAGTTCTTGAAATCTGAACGATTATAAAGTTACTTAATACTGAGTATAACAAAAAAATTTCGGAATTGTATTAATTTTATTGCATATCGAAATTGGCAAAGTTGATCTGACCTCTGACCTTTCCTTCAAAACGTGGCAACTGCTAAGTGTGACGTCACTGTAATGTGTGAAGTCCGTTGGCAGCAGTGCGGTTATTTCCCCCCCGCAGGTGCATCACTCACTTCCGCTACCAGGATACCCTCGGCCACAAAATAAATTCGTCAGCAACGATATTCATTCACAGATAAATGATCCGAACCAAGTGCAGGCTTAATGAAAGGCTTCTTAATCGTGTGAATGGAATCCTTATGTGTATTTCATTCAAATACACACAAAAAATTAAAATCAGAATTTATATTGATTACTATGATATTTCTATCATAGAATTGAATAATTTCAACTTAATTCATAAGACTTTTTTTTAATTTTAACTTGGTTAAAATAATTGAATCTTATTCTATTTTTTTATTTTATTTAATTCTTTTTATTTAATTAATTTTGGGCTGCAATCCATTCAAAAGTATTAAATAGAGTTTAATGCTTCAATTAAAAGCTTAAGTTAATTCAAATCTATTAATTATTGTCTTATTATTTGTGAGCAAGTTAAATGAGTTTTTTTTTTTTTATCGTATATAATTCAGTGATTTAAGCAATTGAATCAAGATTATCGTAAATTGTTGAGGCTGTTTTAATAAAAGATAAAAAAAATATGAAATACTTCCAGGAAATAATCTAAAGCTTTAGTATTCGAATAATTGATGGTATTGGAGGAGTTTTACATTATCAGTCAGAAAATAACGTAATACTGTAGTATAAACTTTTAATTTGAAAATTACAATTTTCCAACAGTAATTGGTTCTATTCATCACAAAAGTAGTAATTGATTTATTTTAATTTAATAATTTGCTTTTAATATTAATTTAATGCTTTAACATCAAAAAGTGAAAAATTAGTAAAATTTAAACGATATTCTATATATTTTATTTTACTTCTGCAGATGAATAAATGCTTGGATTTTATTTTCAAACTGTAATATAAAAATTAATTTTCAAAAATGCATTTTTTTAATATTAATCAAAAGCTCTTTCAAGGATAGGAGAATTTAATTGGGTTTCAATGAGTCATTTGAAGCATGTAAACTTAATTTTATTATAATCAACATTAATGTTTTTTTGACACATGTACTTACAAGCCCGAAAGCAGAATGTTTTTTATCTTTCTGCGACGATTGATGCTAAGACGAAAAACTTTCTGCAGAAAAAAAAAACAAAAACCTTCAAATCGACAACCAAAAAAAAAAAAAAAAAAGACCCCTGTTCTATACGATATCTTTCTGCAGCCCTCACTTTCGTTCTGCGACATTGTCGCCCCGTCGCTCGATATTCTGCTTTGGGGCTTACAAGTATCGTAACATAATGTACACATTTGTACACATTTCTGGAAACTTCTCAAAGTTTGTTTTTACTTTCATTAAGTTACGAATTTTCTTCAAAGAACTGCGAAACATTTAAAATATAGGGATTCAAGAAAATTATAAGAAATATTGAATGTATACATTAGATTTTGACGATTAATTAGAAGTATGAAATAATTTATTAAAATGTCAGTTTCACAAATAAATTTTACTCGATTTGCAACAAATAATAGATAACTGTACTATCACTGATCAGTTCATGATAACGCAGTTATCTATTATTATTATTTATTAAGGTTATCCAATTTTTCTGCCGATAATGGACTCTGTAGGAGACGTCATCTCATCGTATTCTAGAATATGAGATCTAACGGTGATAAATCTCTTACATACCAAAGGAAAGTGCACACATCTTGCAGATTAAGTTATAGAAAAAACGACCATTAGATTTTCTTATACTGCAACAAATGTGTCGTTAAATGGCATGAAATGAAGAAGCAGAATCTCTTCAATGTACAAAAACGCAAGTACAAGAGGTGATCTGGAATCACAACGATCATTTTGGTGCTAGTCTTTCAGGTCCCAAACCTGATTGTACCATTTCTTCATGCAGCTGAAGTAGGACATTGGGGAAAAAACTGTGGTGCCATTCTTGCCACCAAAAATGATGTTTCTACAACCCCTGAAGAATGAGCTAACTAGCGATGACGAACTAATCTGAAACATAGTCTTAGGGGTTATTCAACACTGTCTTTATAGACACGGAGAATTAATTGTTGCTGTTGGCAGATAAAGCGGCCTCTCGTTTCTGTGATGCGTATGGGAGAGCCAAAACCATGTCAACATGAAGTGCTATCTGTACACATCTTTTGCTCTACTCATCATGATTTATAATTACGAATTATAATATTATTTGATGACTATAAACCATATTGGATCTATAGAATACAGTCTCGTTGACTCTGTTTTAGTTATCGATAACGATCCCAATATGCTTTGACATTTTTAAATGCCTTCTGAGGAATGGTATATCACTGCAGAAAGAATCTCGTCATTCATATCTTTTCTGCCTGTTATATTGACTTTTTTGGAATCCTGTGTATTACCACTTTGATAATGTTATCGTTATCAACTTTAATCACTTACCTACACTTACCTACACTCCGTACTATAGTTCCATTATATATATAATTCACTTATTTATTCTTTAGTGAATCAGCGTAAAGTATTTCCACTGTATAGGCGTATAAAGGAAGGTGATCGATGAAGACGCCTTCCGAATTAGAATATTTAGTGGAGACCCTATTTTCTTTCTTTTTTTTTTTTGGTTGGAGGAACTGGATCTTTTACCCTCTGCCTTTCCGCAACTTTGTTGTTGTTTGTTGCTAGTCGATTCCCTATCATGATCCTTCCTGAAATTAAATCCTATAAATGCTATTGTTCTGCTATAATAATTAGCGACAATTGGAGGGTGGATATAATGTCATTTCTGAATTAATGGGGTTTTCAGTCGGAATTATGGGACTTTTTATGAAATTTTATTATTTTATAATCCATAAACTAATCAGGTTAGTACTCATTTATTAAAAATTCCACTCTCCTAACATAATAAGTATAATTGCATATTACAATTCCAAAACTTACACTAATACTTAATCTTATATGTTTTGGGTCATTTTTGAGATTATTTATTAAAGAACATCATAGGAGAAGCAAATGACACGAAAATGGAAGTTGTCTGATTACTCAAATGTAATGCAAAATGTTAATTTTCATGTTTGCCCACAACCCTGATGATATAAAGATGCTGGCGCTGCTGGGTTTTATCTCCACTTTCCTGGATCAACAACAAATGGCAGAATCGTTTAGTGACATCTGAAAATGCCCCTGCAACGTGATTTATCCGAATCTGAAGCATGGAGACTAAAGGGCGACTTGAAGCTCGTCAAACACAGATGACAGTGGAGGCAGCGGTTGGAACCTGCCAAAGCGCGATTAGGAGACTCTGGAATCGCTTCAGAGAGACTGGCACAGCACGAAGAAGAACAGGGAAAGGCCGCCCACATGCCACTACTTCAAGAGATGATCCCTACTTGACGCTAATAGCACGAAGGAATCAGCGAAGCAATGCGACTGAGCTGCGAGGATAGTTTCTCGCTGCTACTGGGCAACGTGTGTATACTCGGATTGTGCGAAATCGACTCCGTCTTGGTGGACAGTATGCCCGGCGACCAATAGTAAGCATTCCGTTAACTGCTGAACATCGCAGAACCCGCAGAAGGTGGGCTGAAATGCATCTTCCTTGGATCGTGAATAGTGGTCCGCGGTTCTCTTCAGTGACGGGTCAAGATTCAGCCTGAAGCCTGACAATCGTAATCCCCTTGATCTGGCGTTAACGTGGATCACGGTAGAATCCACGTTTCGTTCAAGAAAGACATTCCTTTGGTGGAGGTGGAATCATGGTGTGGGCAGGCATCAGCATTGGTGGTCAAACCGACTTCTATGTTATTAGAAACGGAACGCTGAATGCTGTGAGATATCGGGATGAAATTCTACAACCTAAAGTGGGTATCATATGCAGGAGCAGTTGGGACCAACTTTCTTTTTTTGGACGATAATGATTGTCCCCACCGTGCGCATCTCGTCAACAACATGCTTCAAGAGGCTGGAATCGAATTCACGTTCTCCATATCTGAATCTCATCGAATACTCTGGGGATGAACTAGAAAGACATGTTGCCAGGTCACCAATCACCTCCCATAACACTTCCTCAGCTGGAAGTTGCCCGGTGCCCGAATCGCCACGAATCCCACAGTAACTGTTGGACAGTTTGATTCTCTTCATGCCTCATCGCAGTCCGTGTGTTGTATCAGTCTCAGGTGACCATAAACCCTACTGAACATTCAATGTGCGACACATTTTTCACGTTTGACATGCGAATATTAACCCCATTCCATTTTCCACGTCCTACTTAATCCCGATAAAAGGATTCTGCACCTCATTGGCATACTCAGGCAACTTCCAGTTTCATGTCATTTCCTTCTCTGATGATGTTCTTTAATAAATAATCTTAAATGCCTGTATTTTTTGGGTGTATTATATTTATTTCACAATATCCCCTAAATTTTGTGAGCAATGTATGTTACCTTTTATAACCGACCAAAGGAAAAAAAAAAGAAAGTAGGGTCTACTCTATACATTGTGAGATTTCGAAGGGAGCTCCCTGCAAGTACTAACACCCCCCCCCCCCCAAATTCGCCTATGAAGTAGAAATACTTTTCAATCATTCCTTTTTGTTTTTGATAAAGCTCATTTCACACACCATTCGACAATATAACATATAAATAGTTTGAACTGAATGGTATCATTTAAAAAAAATGTTTCAAAGATTAAAAAGAAATATAAGAAATGCTTTAATTGATGGTTTGTATGAAGTTATTATGTATAAATTTAAGCCATCTTGCTTCAATTATATTTTTCCGACATTAAGTTTTTTTTGTTGGATAATAAGTAAATTAATATCAAACAAATATCATTTTCTATCTTCGTTATGACTGAAAAAGTAAACAAAGTACATTTATTTATTATTAGAATTTTAAATGCACTGCTCATTGCACTAATAAACTGGTAAAGCTCATGCATCTGCTTAAAATATAAAATTTTTTAAGCAATCTATGAGCTTTACCAGTTTATTAGTATATTTATTTATTATTTTATTTATTTTTATTTATTTATTTATTTATTTATTTATTTGTTTTAATATTATCAAGAACTGTTAATATTTTGTTTTGTTTTTTTGTTTCTAATGCACTTATTTTCTTCATTTTAGGTTAATTTGAAGAGAAATTAATCATCAGTTGTATAAATGTAGCAGAGTGTGGTACTTCAAGGTATGGAATGAAGACATCGTGAGTGAAGACGTTCTCCAAATAGATGGCAACTTTATTTAGAGTCTGTCCTTGAGCTTTATTGATAGACATCGCGTAAGAAACTGTGATCGGAAATTGCCTTCTTGTGAAAGTGAATGGAAGTAGGTTATCGCTTGCTTGCATAGACATCCTATGGATGAAAACAAAGTCTCCTTTGTGAGTTCCTGTTATAATCTCGGCTTCTAGGAGATGATTAATCGAATGAACGGCATTGAAGTTGAGTTCCGTTGCATAGTCCAAGCTTGGGATTAATGTTTCGCTACAACATTATGGGAGATCCAATCTTCATTGACAAACGATGTGGAGGAATACCGCTGAGATTCAATGGGTTCAGATACTCATGCGGATAGAGATGCTCATGTTGTGGATTATCGGAAGTGTCGATTTTATCCTCACATCAGTACTCTCTAGTCTCTCCTTGTATTCTTTGACTTATCATTCGATTGGTGTTATTGACACTCTCATTCTTCGGAGTGAGAATTGTCCATTCATTGATTTCAGGTAAGATATTTTCAATGAACTGGTTGAATTGTTCTATTTCGCGGCAAAGATTATCAGGCAATGTTATCATTCCGCCTTTATGTGGTTCTCAATTGTCTCCGATTTGGAGCAAATATTCGGCAAAATTTCGTTGATTTTGGTCATCTTGGACGCTTATTTATCATGAGTTTCTTGACTTTGACGTGATTCTTGGTTTCTGAGTTACAAATAGTGATTTTTCAGTAATCTATCTAATAGAAATAGTGCTTCTTTCTTTCTTGACTTTGTTTTTTTTTATTCCAATTTATACTTTTAAGTGGTTTTTGAGTTACAAATACTGATGGTTTTTGAGTTATAAATAGTGATTATTCAGTATTCTACCTAATAGAAATAGAGCTTCTTTCTTTCTTGACTCTCTTTTTTGTATTCCAACATCTCCCGTGTACATGCGCTTGCTTTTCAATATCACATAATATTTGGTTAAGAAAAAATATTAAATTTAAAATATTGCAACTTTTTGGCAATTATAGTTCTAATTGTAATTTTCGAATTATAAATAAACAGAATGGATCGGAAAAATAACAAATAATCTTGAGATTCAAAAACAAGGTTGAATACATTCACTATTTAATTCCATTCTAACAGAAAATTGCTCCGGACAGGCAGACAGAGAAATAAAAGATTTTAGTAATGTAGATTACAAGGAATTTTAAAAAGTAGCAGCTTCTTTTTGATTAAAATTAGAAGATAATTAAAGAAATCACAAAAGGAAAATATTTACGCTATAACAATCGTTCTCAATCTGCAAAATTTTATGAATGTATTTTTTGCCGAGAGTTTGTTTTCGACTGCCCGACTGAATGTACGCAGTCACTTTGAATCCACTTATATTATCATCATCGGCCTTTTCGTTTCTC
>JAFIDM010000002.1:31169771-31184913 GCA_023159025.1 Thereuonema tuberculata
TCTTAACATCTTTCCTCTAATGCTACAGATATTTGGCTATCTACGTCACGGTAACATCTGAATTGTTATAACCACAGCAGAAATTTATTTATTACTTTTTAATAATGGCATTTTCTAAATATTAGAGCTGTTACTACGATGAAGAGTAATAGTTTTTTTGTTTTTTTCAAAATTCGTATCTAAGGATTATATGCGTTGTTTTTTGTAACTGCCTACATTAATGTTTATAGAGTGATGTTACATTGTATAATTTTTTAAAGGTGTTATTAAATTTATCAAACTTTTCATGGTAAATATTTTAATTAGAATAAAATATTTTTTTAAATTTATATTAGACCCATTAAATCCTGTATAAGTAAAAAATTATAATAAAAAACTTGTTATTTGAAAATTGTTCATCAGTATTTTATATTAATTGAAGAACAGCAGCATTTTAAAATTTTCAATTGTTATTTGTGAGATTTTATTAGGTATTTATAATTTGTTTAATGAATTCTGTTTATTACAAAATGCATTCACTATAAGATCGCTTTGACCACCGTCGATAATGTGTTCCTAATCCAATGAAGATGTTTTAATTAACTCTGACAAAAGTAAACAATGTTTGTTTTTTTTCTTCCTTTCTCTTCTATCTGACGGTAAGCGTCGAGTTGCGGCTCAATGGTCCTGTTTCGTAACGACCATACCATTACTCATGCAGCCTCTTCAATCAATACATTGATTCCTCTCGTGGTAGCCAACCGTTGTGCACGCTTTCGCCTCCAGTCTTGGCAAACACGAACAAGAGGAAATGCTTACCTCCTACGTCAAGCGAAACTAGATACGATCGTTTTAAAGGAAGGAATTGTTCCCTATTTAAAAGACAAACTGATGAGGTTGTGTCTTCACTGTAATTAGAGTTTAACTTAGAAGCCAAGCTCTAAAATTAAACTAATCCGATCAGGAAATGGTGGATATCCTTGAAAGAAAATGGAATATCCGATTCAAATCAATGGAATTGTAAAAAAGAAGATCAAAAAGTATAAAAAGAAATTTAGTAACATAGAAGATATTCCTGTAGATACAGCAACAAACAGAATCAATATTGAAAGATCGTGTATACGACATTATAAATTTCTTTCTTTCAGTGAAGATGTAGCTTCTTTAGGGCCCTCTCTATTCCCACCCCATCGAAACTTAATTCAAACTACTTGTTGAATTTGTTAAGCCTTTTCTCTGTTTATGGATTTTACAAGGGAAATTACTGAGAGAGATTTCTTCGCTTTTCGAAGGAGCAGAAAGAAGCTGATAATGGAAGTAAAAGATGCTTCCCATAGCAAATTCTAAGTCTAAATATACATAATTCAGTAAATCTTTATTGATAGAAAAACTTAAGCTTATTGACTGAGTATGCGAAATGTTACTGTTCAACTTGAACATTTTTCTTCTTTGTTTGCCTATTTGTCTGTTTGTCTGTGTTTGTATGCGCATCACACTAAACACGGCTGAAATTAGATCCTTTTTTAGGATCCAACTAAAACACGTAGGTATATATTTTTTTTTATCTCTTTGCCTCCCACCCCTCAAAAATGACCTCAGACATTCCTCGTCGTAACAAGCTTTCATTAAAATGTGGGAGGCTCTTTATGATCCAACTTTACACATCAGCACGATTTTCCACTTCTATCCCCAGACTCAAAATTTACCTCAAACTACCAATGGATAACTGAATGTTTACCTAGTATACATGCATCAGATATAAAGCACTATAGCCAACTATATGACAAAATTTCTCAAACTTTCGTACAAATACTCGATTAGAGATATTTTAGTAATCCGGATAGTCAAATTCCAAATAGTTTCACTTTAAAACCAAATTTTTATTTTGTAAATAAAGATACTGTTGTTAAAACCAAAATTGAAACTTAAATATATTCAGTCATTGATTGGCCAAACAAAGTCTTATTATTCGACTTCAACATTTTTCCTCTTAGGATAATGCGTGTGTTTATACCAGCATAACCCTAAAACGATTGGACGGATTTCCAGAATGTTGCTTAGTATGGTCCAACTTAAAATATGAACCTGATTATTTCTGTCTCTGGCACCAAGTCTTCCAAATTTATCCCATCCTTCTCAAAGCTGCATGATCAGTCTTCACTGCGGGAGGATAAGCTGAGTGTGTGCTTTGTCTTCTGCTATGTTAAGTTATGTTATGTTATCTTATCTTATATGAACTTAAGTTACAAAGTGAAGAATGGTGCAATACTAAAGTAGCACACTACCAGAAAAATTTTGTTCCAGAACTGTAGCTTTAGTTATATTTATTTCACACTTAGCTGTTTGTTTACTCGTTTTTTACATATAAGTATTTTTTTCAACGTAATTTTTCTTATTAGCAAAGGCCTAGTAACTGTTACTTAAGAATGATATAAATCAAAGAATTCTTTTTTTTATAATCTGGTTAAGTTAAATTAACGGAAAGGAAGATTAAAAGGACAAAATTCTTAAGTACAACTTCAAACGAATCTAGAAGATCCCAAGCATACATACCATAATAGTTTCATGTATGTTTCTTATTATATGTTTGTTCCGTTATCCATCGCATAGTGGGGAGAGTGAGCTGAGAGTGGATAGTTTATCTGTTTTGAGAACTAGAGTGACGGAAACACAAGTAATCGTTTTAATAATTTTAATTTGGGAATTACATAAACATCGTACTGAATTTGAAAGAAATCAAACCTTTAGCGAGGGGATCATTTTTAAGGGATAGATTAGTAAAGAAATTAAATTTGTGTATTTTTTTTAAGTTAGACAAAAATAAGCAACAAACCGGATTATATGGAAATCTGTCCAGCTGTTTTAACGTGAATCTGATACAAAAAGACTAATAAATAAAAGAAGAAATGGACAAAAAGAGACGAAGAATATTGAAATGGAAGAGTAAGATGCTTTCCATTCTTATTAATGACAAAATATTTTCATTCCTTTTAAATTTAAGACTCGAATCTGTGATGCTTCTTTTAATTTTTAGCTGAAAAACAACATTTTTCGATTTAACTATGACAGTAATTATTAGATAAAAATACCTAAAAGAGTTGGAAGAATTTAATGAGAAATGAAAAACAATGAAGAAATATCCTGTAGTTTTTATTATTTTTATAAAAAAGATTTTAAAAAGAAAAGGAAAAAAAATCAATTAGTAAGACCTACTTCTAATCAATTTGTAAAAAGCAAGAAGCCATAAATATTTTTTTTAGGATGAAAGAAGTTCGATTCCCTTGAGCTTAAGGCACTTCTGTATGATGTGGAAAACGATTTAGTTGCAAATCACCTCATTGATTTATTCGTTCTCCCTTGCCAAAGATCGAAAGAATAGAAAAGGAAGGAGAAAAACAACTAAAACTTCTTGAATAGTAACGCAGTAATTATCTTAAAATTAAACAAATTTTTTAAAACCTCGAGGCAGCTAAAAATCACTTACCTGTACGATTTAATGAAATTTGACTCAAAAACGTTAATTTGAGCGTTTAATTGAAAATTCAGTCAAGAATGAGGATTTCGATTGCTTTCCAAGAAATAGTTGAAATTCAAAATTTGTTTTAAAATTAAATTTCTAAAATATTAAAGTTAATTAAAGAACAAGTGCATTTTTTTTAATAAATCTGAAAATCTTTGCAGTTAAACATATAAATGTCGATATTTTTTTAATTATTTTTGCTGAATCTTTAGAATCTTTCTAAAATAAAATTTTAGAAAGCAAGTCTAAGAAAAGAAAAAGGGCGGAATTTACTTTCAGAGATAGATCAGGTTAAGCAATAACAATGAGGATATCAAAAATATTACAGTTTACAATGAGATACAAAATTATAGTTTGTATAAACAGTTTTATGACTCATCTGATGAATTAAATTCTTGAAGTAATCTATAATTGGCTTAAAATAACCGAAAGCCTATTATAGGCAACTACACAACATAAAAATTATTACAGTGCAACTTGGATAATTCGAAGCTGAAGGGACCACTACAAAACTTCGAATTATCCAAAACTTCGAATTAAACAAGTTACATCTTTTAACTTTAATTTCAGGTCCACTGAATGCTTGAAAAGATTATTCTGTCAATAAGTAAATATTTATTCAGAAAGATCATATTATGAAAGACTTAAACACTATATGTATGTAAACAAAATAAGATTTATATTATGTAAGCTACAGTACATATTACATTCAATATAGAAAATTATAGTTTTTCAAAAAATTGTGCAACGTCTGATTGTTTTGTAGAATTCAGTCGCTTAAGGTTAGCAAAATCATCAAGCATGTTTAATGAACGGAAAACAGCTTCCCTTACGTTGGTTTGTCCTTCATGTACCGAAGAAATTCGACGCTATCCCGTACTCGTTGGCGATTTGGCATTTCTTCTTCACACCCTTTTCCACCTCGCGAATGACGGTGACCTTTTCAGCGAACGTTAAATTCTTGTACACGCGTGGTTTACTGAAAGACATGGTGACACCGACAGCAGGAAGCTCGAATGGCGTCTGAAGCGTCACATGTCGAACGGTGGCGGGAAGGGGATTTCAGTTGTCAGGTGTCGAATTTCTTAACGATGAAACGCCAAAAAGTCGTTACGGTTCGAAATTTTTTATAAAAAACTTCGAATTAAGGAAATTGAACTTCGAATTATCCACGACTTTTTAATATTGATTTAATAAGAAGTTCAAGGGACTAAGAGAAATCTTCGAATTAACCACGATTTCGAATTAAAGACGTTCGAATTATCCAAGTTGCACTGTATTTAGAAATGTCGTATAAATATTTTTATAAAATAAACATTTTTATAACAATTTAAGATTTATAAGATAATTTCAATTCGTTATTTGTATAATGAAGTACAGGACAATAAGTTTGTTTGACTTAAATTAATTAATTAGGTATGCGATCAGCTTTTCATTGCATACTGGGCACTAAACATGAAAACAATGAAAAGGGAGGGTCCCTAAGAGTCCCTATTAAGCCACTATTAAGAGTCCTCAAAAGAGTCCTCAAAAAACTTTAAGTTCCTAATTACAACGGCTGAGGAGGGGGAGATAGAGATAAAAAAATTGTGTTCATATTTTAAATTGGGCAATTAATAAGCGTCTTATAATATTTTAAAGAAAATCCGTTTCAGCACGGATTTCGGAGATTAATTTCCGGATATGGGAAGCGATTGAAACCAAAACAAATGTCCTATATTGTAAGCTGAATTATAAATAAGCTATGCACCAAATTTAATGGAAATTTCTTCAGCCGTTTTAAGATAATGCGCTTACAAGCAGACAAACAGGCGAACGGACAAATAAAGAAGTAGACAAATAGACAGACAGAGAAGAAACACATTTAAGTAGAATAATAGAGTTTACATTCTTCGTACGGTAAGTAAAAATATTTTAAAATTTTTCTGCTACACTTTGCATAAAATTGTTATTTCTTTTCCTCCATTTCTTTGCTGAAGTTTTATTAGTTTTTGAATTGATAAAATATTACGTACTTACATTCTGCCATTACATACGTACATGAATTTTGTTGGAAATGAAAATTAATATTCTATAGAAAAAATGAGCCCTAATTACGCAAAATAATGGCTTCGTCGAAAAGAACTGGTTTATTTCACGACTTCAATGATTATCAGAAATAGGTTATTAAATCGACGTCGTTAATTATGGCCACAGCAAAAGGATAAAGAGCAGTTAGAGAGATGGTATTTATGATTATATTCAATGTGATGGTGTTGAGAAATAGCAGACAACAATGAGTTTTCAAGTAAACAGAAGCAATAAAATGCAATAGCTTTTCTTTTTTTGGTTTACGAATAAGGATGTATGGAAACTTACTTTCTGTGATCAAATCCTCATCCTAGGATTTAAAAAAAACAATTTAGTTCATGAAATTGATGCAAATTTAAACAAAACAAAACAAACAAAAATACATTAAAAATATTTTCATTACGAATATCAAAAAGTAGTCCAAAGAGAAAAGCTTAAGTGAAGTTCCAGTCACAAAAGAAGGGTGGCCGATAATTATTTCAAGAATTGAAATTTCAGAATAGTTCCTGTGTACTGTGGGTGGCATTCCCAATGTCACATTAGCTGCCCGATGCTTCCCCGATGTAACAAATTCTCCGCTCAAGCGAATGGTAGCTGATCGAAATATTAGGCCTAAGCATTGAAGCTTTTCTTTATGCTTCTTTTAATGCTTTTTGATTTATTTTTCCTCTTTTTTTTTAAAGCTTTTTGCTTTTCCTTTTGCTTTTTTTAATGCTTTTTCTTGTTGTTTTTTTTATGCTTTTTGATTTTCACTTGCAAGGTTGCAATAAACCAGTCTAATAGTGGAGAGCTTGTTGCATGCAGGGAAGCATCGGGCAGCTAATGTGACATTGGGAATGCCACCCACAGTACATTCAGAAATAATGGTACTATTTGGTAACGATGTTGTATGAGAATAGTGCAGATTACAGTAAAATAAGAAGCACGTATGGACAGAGGAAGTACTCTAGTTTTATTTGTCACCTTAGAGTCAGTAGACGTCCAACCGATAGTCGAGTTCATGTCTGTATCAATGCTATCTCACTTGACGCCGTGTGACTTTTTCCTGTGGGTCTAGGTAAGCTTTCTGCAAACGAACATACAAGAGTTAAAGACAGTCATACATCACGTATGTTATACATTTTATGCGTTGATTCATACATGTTGATGCACATATGTTGCATCGAATGTGGCAGGAACTCGACTTCGATGGGCGTCTGCAAAGTGACGAACATATTGAACACCTGTAAGGTAACAAATAAAGCTTGTTACTTCCTCTGTCCATCCGTTCCTCTTATTTTACTGTATTTTGCACCATTCTGATACGACATCCTTATCAAATAGTATCATTATTTCTGAAAAACCCTACATATAGCGCAAAATATTATTTTATAGCAACTAAAAACTAAAATGAAAAAAAATGAAAACTAAACTATCATCATCTTAGGATTTTTCCACTTATTAGAGGGTATGCTCAACCGAGATTTTATCCAAAACATCCTTCCATTGCTTTCTGTCTTGGTTCTTAGCATCAGATAAATTATCTATGTGAGGCTAGCATTTATGTGGTCTAACCATTTCTGTTGTTATCTGCCTCTTTTCCCTCTACCACTTGCATCCCACATCATCATTATAATAGGGAGTCTTCCTTCCGTCATTCTCATCACATGGCCACACCACTTAAATCATTTTACTTCAATGCTCTGGAGAATGGTCTGCTTTTCTCCCATCATTTCTGAATAGGAAAATATGAACAGGAAACAAATCTGTAGTAAGATTATTCTATAAGAGATTATTCTCAAACTGCAATGCTTCTCAGTATAGCAATTTTTATTGTGACTGAATCATCAAGACTATGCTAAAAAAATTATTTTCTAAGCGATTTTCTAATTTCCACGTAACTCAAGGTTGGTTTATAAATTCGAGTGATAATTCTGGATAGCAGCGAAAACGGGAATATAGGAACATGCAAAGTGAAAACCGCAATTTAATAATGGATTAATCCAGATATTTCAGCAAAATCTAATAATGAAAAACTGAACTATTGTAACATACAACATCCATTCACTTTTACATATATGCCGGACACCTGGGTTCGAATCCCAGCACGGGCATGGATGTTTCTTTCTTCTGTTTTTCGTCCGTTTCTCCCCTGGAACTTACAATTTCAGGGTTATTCAGGTCGAGATGAGAATCTCGTCCCCCTTTGACTATTCTAGCCTCTTCCTGACGTTGTCGGGTTGGGTTAGCGCGTGGTCCATAATTGGCCGATTCGCGGTCAAAAAAAAAAAAAAAAAAAAAAAGATAGTATTGTAAACTGTAATGATTATGTAAGTATTGGATGTTGTATATTATTTTAATGTCTGGTCATGTCCTTGTTGTTATTACAAATTCAAATTTAAACCTGCTTTTTGATTTTTTATCAATTTTTAGTAAAAGCTCGTTAATTGATCAGTCTTTCTCATGCTTTCATTAATTCTAGTCACGTGGATTTCCAGACATTACTAAGAGTAATGGATTTTCCTTATTCTGCAAACTGCCTTTGGTAAAAGAACTATAATTTAATCTCTACTTAATAAAGATCAGTCTTATTTAAGATTTTAATGTAGTACCTTAAAAGCTGAAGTAGTTTAAGAAAAAAAAATTTAGACGAACTTTTCTAATTTTTTTTAAACTTCCGGCTCCTAGTTCTTATATCCCATTTTGGCTGCTATCTAGAATTACTATTCGAGTTTACAAACCAAACTTAATTATGCTTAATTTAAAAAAAAACTGTTTAAGAGAAATCATTTTTTTATTGCAATCTTCATGACTAATTCTCAAGAAAGATTGCTTTATGAAAAACAGTCAGTTTGAAAAATACTGATCGACAGTAATTATGCTACAGATTTGTTTCCTGTTAATTCCTGTTTATATGTTGCAATAGGTAGCTATAAAATGGTATTTTGCGCTACAAATAGAGACCGTTACAAAAATTCAATTCTTAAAATACCGTAATTGACGAAATCCTATTTTTTTTTTTAACTTTATATCTCAAAAAACTATGAGTACTTTTCTCCTGATCCTGTTTGTTAATGATTTAATTGACGTGTGACGATTAGATAAAACTATTTTGCAGCGAAAAGATCGTATTTTAGCGTTATATGTATGCATGTGTAAATTTTTATTAATTTATTAAGATCACTTTTATATTTTAGTTTTAGTATTCAAAACATTTAATATCGTACATTCAATTGCTAGCTTTTTGATGTTTAATTTTCTAGTTTATTATTTTTTTTTTGATAAAATAAAGTTTACAATGCGTTACAATTACACAAAAAATTATTTAAAATTTTTTGTTTTTAGTAAGTTTTTCAGCAATTTTTTTTTTAGCAACTAGAAGCGCATGGATAAAAAGGTATCGGCTTTGACCATACCCGAATACGTTAATGCTTTCCCTGCTGCTTGAAGCAATATGGCGCCCACCATGATCGATACATCGATTACTTGCAGCAAAGAAATGCTGGGAAATTAAAACCTAACGGTCGTTCAAAGTGTTCCGATTGGCTTAGACTATTAGGACGCCATTCGGCATTGAATGATACGACAAGGAGTAGAACAGATCCAAAGGGACATTATCTTCGGGCAGTGTGTGACGTCACAGAAAACTTGGATTGGAGCCAATATATGAAAACCCCGGCTCAGAATCAATAAAACTGTATTTTTAGATTTATCCTTACAAACAAAAGAACCAACACAAACCCAGTGTTCCAAAAATAGAGATACCAGCAGCATAGAAATGTCTTCGTTTTTCTTAATTAAAACACGAAGTTCTTGAAAGAACATAAACAGTACTTTTCTTATTTTTTTTTACCTTAATTTTTTATTTTTTGAAGTTTAAAGAAAATATGAAAAGCTATTTGAAATTCAAATATCTGCTGAATACAGAGTAGAGATTATCTATTTTCTGAAAAAAAAAAATCAGTATTTTATTTCAGCTTTATAAAACCGCATTAATTTTAATTGCGTCAAATCATGCGGATTTAGTAAGGTTACTTAAATGGCTTAATATTCTTGTCTTCGGGAATTGTTGTCACCCTCATGTGCTGAATTCTTAACAAGTATCTAAACAGAAAAAAAATCGAATATTATAGTTAGATCAAATCTTTTGTGTTTAAAAATTTTAAGAAGATCCCTTTAACGATTCAAAAAAATTATAAGCAGAACACATCCAGATAAATCGCAATGTTACCGATGTTATATTTTTCCATTTCCAGATATGGATACCTTTGAATCTTTGAAACAAGACGTATAGATGACGCAGCAGGTCATCGGTTCAAAAACAAGTGACAGGGTATGGGCTGTGTGGTGTAACAGCACCCAGTGGTGTAAGCCGAGTAGCTGCATAATAAGCACAGGATATTTCTTATCGGAACATTACGTCATCACGGTAGCACTATGACAGTTCTTTCTTTGCGATAATTACCATGATGCATTCTTTAATAAATTTTTTAATTCCTAAGAATTAAAGTAAAAATAAAAAGTGAAATTAACAAAATAAAGTTAAAATATCAAATTGAACAGCTGTCTGCCACAATAAGAAAAAGAAGGGAAAAAAATGAATCGAAGCAGAAACTTTTTAAAAAAGTAACAGTGAGATATTATAGCCTGCGTAGGCTCTTCGGCTTCGGGAGGTAAGGCTTCCGGCTGATCTTTAAACAATGGACTCAACGCCTGTCTGCCTTTAACCCCGAGAAATAAATGAGTATGGTACCCATTCTTCAAAAGGCTGGGTGGACCTTAGAACAAGTTTGGAAAAGAATACAGCATAGATACAATCCGGATTCCGCCGAGGTCGGGAATTGAACCAGCTCCTCCAGGCTGCAGTCAAGCGCTCTACAATTGATCTACATTCAGACGTATTATAATTATAAATTACACTTTTATTGGTAAAAGGATAATTGATTTGTTTTTTATAATAATTATCTATAATAATTATCTTTAAAGAGAAAGTTGCTTTCTTTAAAAGTAGTTTTAATTTTTCTTTAATCTTTCTCTTTTAAATAGCTGAAGAAAATTCTTCTAAAGACCAAAGTTGGGTAAAGCGATTTGTGCTACACTGACAGAAAACAATGGCATTAAATTAATTATTGTTTTTACATTGCTAGAAGGGCTTGTAAAAGCCAATTAATTATTAATTTATTAATGAGACTATTAATCTCTCTGGTTTCTAATTACTTTTTTTTTTAATTCAGGTTGAACTGCGATGAATTATGGTCTGATTCCAAATTCCTGAGTAAACCTTATTTGATCCATAATTATGCTATCCAAGATTATGAATTGTATAGTAAAATTTACATTAGTTAAGAAATTTAAATATCCAAATCATTCTACAATGAATTGCATTGGACCAATTAAAAAAAACGCTATGTGCCTCTAAAACTTTCGAACATCAATTCAAGTGAATATAATTTTGTTCTAAAGCATAAATTGAAGAGCGATTGTAATAAAAAAAAATTAAAAATAATAATAAAAAAAGAAAGTACATTAATGTAAGGAAAAATAAGAAAAAGTTAGAAAAAAAATAATAAATGTTGGAAAATAAGAAAAAAACCCATAGATATTGAGGAAAAAAAGCCCAAAATAAAAAAAAAAAATAAGATATACGGATTCGAACCGACACCCTGCAGTGCAAGAGTCTGAAACCTTAAATCAAACTATGACAACTGAAATCAAATGGTTGCATTTCTAACTTAAGTTAATAGCTGAAATCCAATGAAAACAATGCCAAATATCTCGAAAATGGTAGTGGGGCTTTGGCCCCTAAAAATACCCCATTCCTACAGTGTTTCGGCCTCTGAAGACGATGGTGAAATCCGTTTGTCGATCCGACCTTCCGTTCGGAAGTTGTTAGGGGTGGAAAGACCCGGACGGACGGACAGGACAAACGCAGTAGCTACCGATTTTGGTCGAAATCACAATAGTTCCCAAATAGATCGCTAAAAATGTAATGATAAGTTTTACAGTCATATGTAAATTTTTTTTGAAGCGGGTTGCATAATCCTTTTCCTGCCAGTAGCTCACCCAATCTAAATGGGCACTCAACATCATTGATGTAAAACAGATATATTGAGTGATTTTTTTTATGAGCCTAGACTGTACAAGAAAAGCAGGCAAATGACTTTATAAATACGAACCTTTTTATAATTTTGAATCTTACAAAAATAGTAGAAATTTAATAGTTACATGTAGTTTAAGTCTTACATTTTCTTGCAGTTATTGGTAGTTGAGCATCATCAACTCCAATCTCTCTCATTACAGTCTATCATAATAAAATACCTACAAAATAAAAATTCAAATCAAATTTTATCAATCAAGAATAAAAATAAAAACTTTTTACCAACAAAAATAAAAACGCATTGATGGCGAACTGATGGAAAAGGATTAACTATTATTAAGATGATCCTTCGTTCCCGAAAACCTGTGACTTTATTTCTTTATAATAAAAAGGTCCAGTGTCTCACTTATTACTTTCGAAGGAGTAGTGTTCTGTCTCCTGCAGAAGTAGACGATTTTTTACAGATTATTTGTCAGTCGGACTCTTAATATTTACTGAACCCTCTGAAAAATACAGACAGGATGTCATTATGACAGGATGGCTGGCATTCGATTGACCATCCAGTTCTTATTAGTCTTGGATTGTCTTTCCACTGAAACTTTAAAGCCTACACCTTCGGAGTTCGATGAGCTACTGGAGATCGGAAAGAGAAATTCTTGCCTTTCAATTTTCCTTTTTAATCTTGGTCGTTGTCAATCTCCATTTCTTCCTTCGCGCCGTCCTTCTTCACTTTGCTTCAAATGCCTATTAGTTCCATGCGCAAATTACGTCATAGATTTCATGGCTATCTGTTAATATCTGAATTTTTGCCGAAAATCGAATAACACTGATGAATCCAACAATCTGAGTGAAGGAAATGGATACATTATCAATAGAACATGAACGACGAAGAATATTTCTCGGAAGAGCAGCCAGGTAAGGTCTCAATCACTCTTGACTAGCTCATCTCCCGGGAACATCATTAGATGACGCCAGGAAAGCTTAAATCCCAACAGTTATATATTAATATATAATTAATTATATTTAATAACTATATAAAGAAAGTATGTATCTACTTACACAACGAAAATTCTTCTTAACATTCCCTTCTTTATTCACAATACAGTCGGACCTCGATATAAGGTCTTGAAACCTCGCGAAAGTGACCTTAAAAGCGAGGTGACCTTATAACCGATTCATACGCATTTGTCAATAAATAAGCATTATATAAATACAGTATAACTCTTTGTAAATTTAATACTGTACGTACAAAAATATCAGTTTATTAGGTTATAATGTTTTAATTTAGTTGAAACAATTAAAATTAATGCAATCAGAAAAAAACTATTTTTAAAAAATTTAAATCGGAATAAAGTTGTATACACATAGTACTAGTATGCTCAAGCAAAGTACTGATCTACAACTGACCTTACTTAAAATAATCCATAATTCAGGACTGTCGCGATTTTGGTTTCATCTTTTGTACAATGTTTTCTAAGTTTTGTAGTTTCTGAAAATTTAATGCTCTGAGTGGTTCTACTTGTGTCACTGCTTCACTTTCAGTATCACTGTCGTTATACTCACTTTCTAAAGCATTGGAATCTAAAACTTGCGAAACAATTTCGGAAATAGAAGCTTGAGAATTGATAGCAATTTCATCATCAATTCTCACGTATTCACTTTCCCCTTCTATAGCACAGCCGCGATTTCTGAGGTCTAGTATTAACACAGGTAAAGAAATATCGTCTTCATCATCTTTTTTCCTAGAATTTGAGGGGATGAAGTGCTTTGTGAAAAAGCTGTTTCTCCGTCAGTAGGAGAAATGACGCCGATAAAATATCGTACCCATGGAAAAATTCTTGGAATTGAATCAGTGTGGCACTGAAATCACAGACAAAAGTGACCTTATATGCGATTACGGTATTTAAGACCTGACCATATATCCGATAATCGATATCATAGAATTCCTATTCAATGAGCCGGGACTTTAGAAAAGTGACCTTATATGCGGGGTGACCTTATATCCAGGTTACCTTTTATCGAGGTCCGACTGTATTTCGTTTTCAAAGAATACTTCTTCAGGTCATTTGAGGACAAGAAAACTTTTTTCTTCCTCTATAATTCATTATTAGACATTCTAAATTAATAATATTTCTCATATAATAATATATGGACTTTCCGTCTGTGCAATCCAACAGTATGTAAATTAATATGAATATGAAATGTAAGAATATTGTTGGAACGTGTTGGATTGCCGGACGGAAAGTCCATATATTATTATATGAGAAATATTATTAATTTAAAATGTATAATGACAAATAATGCAGGAAGACGAAAGTTTTCTTGTCCTCAAATGACCTGAAGAGTCATTTTCTATTCTTTGAAAACGAAATACTGTGAATAAAGAAGAATTTTCGTTGTATAGCGTGAATGATTAAGATTATCGTTTTGGTGACTACATTTTGAAGATGTAATAATGAAGTAAATATTTCGCCCCCGAAATATTATTGGATTATTAAAAGTATTGTTTAATTTAGCTTCAAACGAAAATTAATATTAAGCATTAATTAAAAGATTAATTAATTTGGAGTTAAATCAATCACATCGTTTTGTGTTATTCAATTAAGAAATATAATTATGGGTTAGTCCCATTACTAACCTGGACCCTAAAGTTAAAATGGAAAGAGCCGGTAGGTTAACCTTATGACGTTAGCCGAGAACATGGGAGTTCTCAGAGTCGAGAATTGAGAATCGCCGCTTGAACAGGACGCAAGCGTGGCGGTTAGTTCAAACGAGACAAGTTGCTCCGATTAAATATGACTACAGGATTTGCGTTAGGAATTCATGGACAGAATTCGGAAGTCACCGACAGCGAAGGCAACGCTGGAGAAAGGACAAATTAAGGAAGGAATCTTAATTAGACAGACGCAAAACTGTATGTGACGAAAATTATTTATTTCCTTATTTTGGATAGGAAGACTAAAAGAAGAAACGGACTGAGTGAACGTATTTTAGTCAACGAAAGGAAATAGTTGCAACGAGCATGTTAACGTTACATTGTTTAGGAAATTTACTGGAAATTTATTATAGTGAGTGAACAGTAAAAATTATTCGAAGCTTGGATAATTTTATCAGTGAGTAGTAAAGTAATTACTCAGAGAATTAGTCGAAGCCAGCCTAATTCAAGTTCATGATTAGAAAAGCTTTAAGTCTAAGTGATTAAGTGAACTTTGAGTTTAAGCATTCTAGTAAATGGAAAGGAAACATCACCATACGCATTAAGCAATAATGATTCAAGGAACTGAGCTAATGTCATTTAGCAAGAAATTATTAAATATTCATACAGATGTAAACCATTAGATTATTGAAGTGAACTTTAGTATTCACATGGGTGAAAGTCATTGACGTATTTAAGTGAACTTTACTATTCACATGGGTGAAAGTCATTGACGTATTCAAGTGAACTTTACTATTCACATGGGTGAAAGTCATTGACGTATTCAAGTGAACTTGAGTAT
>JAFIDM010000002.1:31184923-31208933 GCA_023159025.1 Thereuonema tuberculata
GGATGGGGCCCCTAGGCTGACTGGTGAGGCCCCCTAGGCTTGCTTTTACAACCAAAAAAAAAGGAAATCTTGCTTTTACAACCAAAAAAAAAGGAAATAAGCTAAATAATTTTTAAATTTTGAGGCCCCCTCGATATGTGAGGCCCGTGGCGCGCGCCTCCTGCGCCTAATGGGAAATCCGCCACTGACTCCATGTATACTTTCATTCCACAAAATGGCATTGATTTTGGAGAGATACAGGATATGACCTCTCCTTGTTATTCTCAGTTAGTTCATCAACTCCCAAGTTTATTATCCTTGGGCCGCGCGACGTCCCACTAATACTTTAATCCTTGGAGGATCTATCGTACATTTTGGAATATTCTCAGTGCCTTAGAGAGTGGAAGAAGAGAAGGAGAAGAAGCAGACAAATACAGGAAAGAAAAGAAACATCCATGCCGATGCCGGGATTCGAACCCAGGTTCCGACCCATCTGCCTCGTGGTAGACCTCCGACTAATTCACTAGCCCATGCCGTAACGGCTTTGAAACTTACATTGTTTGCTTAAAGTAATAAATGTTATTCCTATTTCAATTCTATCAAAAAAAAATTAAAGGATTAGCAGAATAGTGGATTGTTAGACGGTGTCAGCCTTGTCAACAGCGAATACTGTTTAGATTTTGTTTAGCAGTGTTTTTCAGTAATCTTAAATTTTCAGGAAACGCATAATCTCTGAAGTCCTGAAAAGCTTAATTTATAATATTCTTAAGTAAATAATGACTGTTTTCTTTCAAAAAAAAATTTTTTGTTACTTCAACTATTCTTTGATCCTTCTGAAAATAAGAGCAAAGAGTCTTTACGTATACTGAACATATTATAAGTCCACAAATTAGAGCCGGTACATCTGGTTAAAAGGCGTACATCTTAACCAGGTGTATCGGCTCTAATTTGTGGACTTCTGAAAATAGTTTATAAAAATTTCCAAAAAAAAACTACTTTACAAATCTACTTTTGATCTTAAATTTATTAAGAAATGGATTAGTGATGAAAGAACGTATAATATCTGTTCTAAAGCTCAGTTTCACTTTATTCTTTGTTTCATCTATCAAAGTATCCTAATGGAGATTCTTAGTCCGTAATTATTTACTAGAAATTGAACTTAAAAAGTAGTTATGTGTTAAGCTTATAAACTCAACCAAAATATCGAAACAAACTATGAAACTTTATTCTAATTATAGAAAACTACCGGACAAATGAAAAGAAATGACAAAAAATTATCTCAATGATTAGTCAATGTTTAGTTTTCTGCTCTATTATTAGAGGGCGCTGTCTAATAAGTGCGTTTGTTGTCTGACATAGAACAAATTCTCTTTCTCTTTTTATTATTTGCACAGTCTTTCACTGATTATGCTTCCTTCCACTAACTTTTATTTTCTTTTTTATCCTTTCTTTGCTATCTTTTTTAGCAAGTTTTTCAGCTGAAGATGATCTTACAGCTTTCCGCAGATCGAAACGTCCTGGTTTATGGTAATATGTTTTTATTATTGTTTTTAAATGTATACAATTTTTATTTGTTATTCGATTAGAATAAGCTCATATTTCTATATTGTAATCCAATTTTTTATTTATTTTTTTTGTTTTGGAAAGTATAAAAGTATAAGGTTTTTTAGAAAAAGAAACATTATTATATGCAATGAAAGTTGAAAACCTAAATTAGAAATAAACAAAGAAATGAAGAATACCGAAAGCCTCTTTAATGTAGAAGCTTGGGAAAGAACAAACAGAATCTGAGAGACAAAGAAATGGTCTGAGTAGTTCAGAGCGGATTAGTTACAAATGAAGGAAGCAGAAGAAAAAAAAAAAAGCAAAGGACAGAAAACTAAAAATCAAAGCGATAATTGTTATTTCTCTCTCAAGAAAATCCTTACAGAAAGATATTGCTTATCCAAGCATCAATGAGTAATTTATTTCTTAGCTACTGATTTGTATCTCTTCAAAAGAACTTCAAATTTGGAATCATCTAGCAGGGAAGAGTGTTGTACCTTGGGCCAATTTTTTGGAATTATCCTACCAAATTCAGTTATAATTGCACTTTGCTTTTTTTTAAAACTCAATTAATTCTTTGATACTTTTTGGATATATTTACTTTGGAAATAAGCCATTAACACAGTTCAACAATTTTTCAAATAAAACACAACTTTATCTGCATAGTGGAACAAGATACAGTAAGCTCGTATATCTCCCGTACCTCGTGTATCATCCTATATCTTGAACCAAACGAAGATTAAACGGAAACAAAACATAAGTCTACATTACTAATTCATAGGTTGATATTTTATACGAAACTAGCAGCATAAAAAAAATCTGAAAAATCATTTTATTATCAACTATCAAATATAAAGTAATATAATCTAAATACTGTGCTAACTTGTGAACGAAGCTTCTACGGCAACAATGCTTTTGAGTTTCGAAATCAGCGTAAACAACTGAGTAAGTATGCCAAATTTCATTAAAATGGATGCAGTGGTAAAAAAATAATTGGGTTTTGAACGTATGTTGTGTTAGAATTTCACTTGTCTAGGTCAGTTCCCAAGAATAAATTTTCATGGAAAAACAACATGGAATGACACAATGAATAATATTTTCATTCAATTTCAGTACTTTTGATTATATGGTAAAATTGAGAACCGTTGGATCTATCTTAATAGGTTAATTATATCGAGTTACAGACAGACAGACGAACTTAGCCAATTTATATATGAGCCGGACAGCTATCTGAAATTTAAAATCTCAATATGTTTCAGCTCTATATTTAGTAATATAAGTTAATTTTTATTCTTATATTCTTTATACTCTAAATTTCTAAATTGCAAATGATTAATTGAAATCTTTGCATTGCTAAACTCGAATTCGACCACATTTGAGTTTGGCCATTATATATATATATATATATATATATATATATATACACTCATTAACAAAAAAAGACGACCTAGAAGGAGTTTTCCGATGGAGACAAAAATTGGTGGAGAGCAAGATTACGTACAGAATAGAAAATGATTAAACTTTCAGACAAATTGAATGATTTATTTCAGAGTTACAGAGTTACAAAGTAACGAGCTCAATAAGGTGTTGACCCACCTCTACCCTGAATGCAAGCTGCCACACGACGTGGCATAGAGTGATAAAGCTCCCTGATGGTCTTGCGGTATTTCTTGCCAAATTTGCTCCAATTGTCGGGCTAGGTCATCCACATTCCCTGGTGGATGCAGTCGCCTTCCCATCATATCCCAGACATGCTCGATTGGTGAGAGATCTGGGGATCTGGCTGGCCAAGGAAGTGTTTCACAAGCTGCAAGACAGGTCATAGCAACACGTGCCGTATGTGGTCTGGCATTATCTTGCTGAAAAATAAGGCCAGGGTACTGAAAAAGGAAGGGTAGCAAAACAGGTCTCAGAATGTCGTCGACGTACCGCTGTGCTGTTAGTAAGCCGCTAATGACGACCAAAGGGGTCCGGCTATCAAGGGAAACGGCACCCCAGACCATAACTCCTGGTTGAAGGCCTGTATGGCGTGCAATAGTGAAATCGGGATCGGCACGCTGCCTTGTGCGTCTCCAGACACGTCTGCGAAGATCGTCAGGACACAGTTGGAAGCGGGATTCGTCGCTAAACACTATACGTCCCCAGTCAGCATCATTCCAACCGGATCGAGCCAAGCACCACTGTAATCTGGCCCGACGGTGTGCAGACGTGAGTGGCAGGTGGCGTAGCGGTCGGTACGAGCGTAGATGTCGCTCTCTCAGCCGTCTGTGAATGGTCATGGTGGACACTCGTGTGCGGGTCGCACGTCTGATGGTTGATAACGATGATTCAGGCGTTGTGACAGCTGATCTGACAATCACTCTATTCTCCCGCTCTGCTGTGGCCCTAGGGCGACCGCTACCTTCATGACGCTGAAATCTGACAATGTCCATCCATTCCTGCCAGCATCTTCTAATCCCCGCATCACTTCGACCCGTATGACGAGCGATTGTCCGATTTGCCCAACCTGCCTCTTTCAATCCAATGCTACGACCTTTTTCAAACTCTGATAGTTGCACGTAATGAGCTCGCATCCTGCGGCGAGCCTTTTTTTCAGTCGTTGAAAGGTATCCTAACTCGCAATGCAACAGAAATTTTGACCATCAGATTGAGAATCGCTTCTTATATGCACCTGCTGAGTGCGCAGTTCCGATGCGCTGTAGCTCTCGCTATTCATTCATTGGACACCAAAGTTTAACCATTTGCATGGGCGGTCCCAATGTCTTTGCAGACGAAATTTCATTACAATCGGACAACTCCTTCTAGGTGCGTTGATTTTTTTTTTGGTAATTAGTATATATATATTTGATTCGATTGATGATTTGATTTGAATTTTTTTTTAATGTTTATCAGACCTATTTAGGTGTACTTCTTAACTGTAATATAAGTTATGAGAGTTTAATCTAAAGGATCTTTTTCCACCTAAAAAGAAAAACGAAATAACAACCATATCTAAAGTTTAATTTATCTAAAGAATAATTATTATTTTTGACTCATAACGCCGAAAGGCATTCAAAACCCACTTTTGTATAATGTAAATACTGCGCTAACTTGTGAACGAAGCTTCTACGGCAAAAATGGTTTTGATTCTCAAAATCAGCGTAAAAAATTGAGTATGCCAAATTTCATTAAAATCGGTGCAGTGTATTCAAAATTATTTAGTTTTGAACGTAGGTTTTGTTATAATTTCTGGTAAAATTTCATGGAAACAACATGGAATGACAAAATGAACTAATATTTTATCCAATTTGAGAACTCTTGATTCAATGGTACCATTGAGAACCTTGGATCTATCTTAATAGCTTAATTATATCGAGTTACAGACAGACGGACGGACGGACAGACAGACAGACAGACGAACTTGGCCAATTATATAAGTTGATATTTTCAGAAATTAAATATTATCAGAATGAATCGCTTCAAGGGTATTTTTTAATGCAGTTGAGTCTACAGGGTACGTTTTGTTCCCAGTTTTGCTATAAGACATTGTTGTCCTTGGCATAAACCACTGAAACATAAAACATATTGTAATATCTTGTATCATGAATCACTCGTCACATTACAAGATGCAATTGTGGCCTGCGGTACACGAGTGTTTGTACTTCAACAAATATGGCTGCCTGCACGCTGCCATTCAACCAAAATACAAAGTTTAATCACCATTATAGCCATTAAACAAAGAGGAATCCAACGAATATATAGTAAAAAATCCCTGTGTGCGAGTTAAAAAATAAACTCATATTCAATCAGGGTGCAGCATAACTTTTTGCTGCAGAACATGTAATCCTTACTTAAACACATTGAAACGGAGACTGGTGGTCAAGTACGTTACTAAGAAGAACTCATTCACATTCACAGAACATTCTACAAGAGATCACTAGGTCCTAGCTGGTCCCAGATATTCAATTGATTCAAGGTACACTAAGGTCTTGATGTAACACTCTCCCCCATTTACAGGATAAAGGTTAGTTTTAATCTATAAGTTTATGATGATAAATCCTTATATATTATTTCTCAAAGGTATTTTTGTGTCGGTACACTATATCTCCTTTAATACTTCATCAAAATCAATGATTGAGTCATCATTTTGAAGATCACATTCCCCGCTAATGACCAAAAATAAACAAATTGTTTAAAATTAATGTTTTCATTAAAAAACTTTATTTTAAAAATCTTTTTTATAAAAATGTAGACACGCTTTAACAGAAGCGAATTATCTTTCGAAAGCGAAACAATATTTCAAATAATGCTCTAGCGCCATAAACTTGAAATATATCCTTTTTTGAGGAAAAATGCACTTTAAAAACAGATAAAGAACAGATAAAAAACAAACAAAGATTTATATTTTAATAAAAGTAAAATTAATAAAATATATTACAATAAAAGTAAAATTAATAAAATATATTACAATAATAAAACATTAAAAATTGCCAACCATTCAGTGACTGATCAAGATACGATGCGAATAATTCACACGGGTCAGCCTTTTTATAAAAATGGAGGAGGCGTCATCTATTGACAATGTGTTTAACTAACATGCACGACAGCCGTTGGATTTGTTTATTATTTCTCAAAGGTGGTTTTTGTTGCGAATTATTCGCACGGGTCAACTAGTCTAATTTAATTATTTTTCACTGAAAATGAAAAGAATAATTTAGAAATAAAACATACTTTGCAAAACATGCTTCTAACTTTTTAGTACAATTGCTGAAAGAATTAGTGATCTGATTAAGAAAAAGCCTTTGACAAAATTGCTTGGAATAAACTCTTCCAAATGCTTACATCAACAGAAATAAAGTCACAAATTATCAAATTAATAAAACAGTTATATTTAAATTAAAAAGCAATCATATGGACAGGTGCTGTAACAGAGCCTTTAATTATCAGAAAAGGAGTGGGACAAGGCTGTCTCTTATGACCAGATTTCTTCAATTTGTTTGCAGAAATAATGATGGATTACGCATTATTAAACAAGGAGGAGGAAAAGTTCGAGGAGAAAAATTCGAAACAATATCGCTGACGATCAGCCTACTAGCAGAGAAGGATAGCGACAGGCAGGAAATGTTAGACAAAATAAATCAAACAATAGAAACATTTGGAATGAAAATAAACATTAAGAAAACCAAAGTTATGTTAATATCAAAAAGAGAGAAACAAACCATCAATAACCAAACAATTGAACAAGCAAAAAGTTTCTGTTATCTGGGACAAATTATCACACAAGTCTGCAGATGTACCACGGAAATAAAAACTAGAATAGCAATGGCTAAGACTGCATTTAGAACAAAACAAACCTTATTAACATGTAACAAAATTGATATTCATCTAAGGAAAAAGATATTAACAACTTATATTTGGTTGGTTGCATTATATAATTCGGAAATATGGACATTGAACGATAAAGAAAAGAAATATTTAGAAGCTTTTGAGATGTGGTGTTACCGTAGAATGAAAAAAAATCAACTGGACTGAAAGAAAAACCAATAGCGAGATGATAGAAATGGCAGAGGAAGAAAAGAAAATTATTAATATAATTAAAATTAAAATTAATTAAAAGAAGACGATTAAAATGGCTGGGAAATGTTTTGAGACACGATCATCCGGTAATGAGAGCTCTACAGGGGAAGATTCCAAGTGAAGGTAGAGGAAGAGGAAGACCTCGCAATAATTTTATAACATAAACATGCAAGGATTTGGGAGTAAGAGGCTTTGTGGAGTTGAAGAGGATAGCGGAGGATAGGAAAAGATAGGAATATGACATGGATCTCATCCCAAACAGTCTCCTGACTGAGCCACTGATCATCATCAACTTATTAGTTCCTGGAACAAAATTATCTTTCTTTTGATGTCGTGGCATTCATTAGTCACTGTCAGTTTATTACTTTTTTGTATTTTTATTTTATTTTATTTATAAATTTTCCTACCTGTTTTGACTACATTATGAGTCTTTTCTTTTCATTTCTTTTTATTACATACTAGCTTTACCCGGCCACGCGTTGTTGTGGCTCAGTCTGGTTAAATGGAAAAGAAAGAAAATGAAAATGAAAATAAATCGAAATCTATGAAAATTCAATTGAACATTGCAATCGGAAACATTTAAAATGCTAAGTGAAGCAGCTGTCAAGAAGGACGCTGTCCGGCATGAGCAATGTTTATTATTGCGTGTGCTGCTTTTAAGTTCAATAGATGATGCTGTTTTTTTTTTTTAAAAAAAAGCATTTTTGTACCTGTCGTAGGTGTGACATCTATATATTAGGTATATAAAAACACGCGCGTATTCGAATGCAACGTTGTGTCAAAATTTCAAAGCAATCGGTAAAGAACTTTCGGAAATTTAAATTTTGAACAAACGAACATTTACATTTTTATTTATAGGTTATTTTTACTTTTACTTCTGACTAGATTTTTTCAAGATTTTATTGGGAGTGTGTGTGATTTTTTGTTTGTATGATTTTCTTTGTGTGATTTTTCTCTTTTTTAGCCCTTGTTTTGGTTTAATGTTACAAATAAAAGTTATTTAACATAGGGGTGGGGATGCTGACACTTTCACGTTATCTTCATTCGCTCGTTTGTGGCCGCCGAGTGCGAAGACTTCTCCCATTTTGTAATTTGGAACATCGGAGTTTTTTTTCTTGTTTTGTTTATAACTTTTTCTTTATAATTAATTATTAAATATTAACAATGATTATTGATTTTTATGTATTTTAATAAAAAGATTTCAGTTATGATCTTTTTTAAATATGGTATTCCAAATTTAATGAATTTTTGTTTTGATCTGCCTGCTTATTGGATGTAGGAGCAATGCCATGGGGAGCTACGAACTGTACTGGAATACACTGTTAAAATCTGTGATGGCTAGTGGAGGAAGGGTGTATCTCTGCTATGCGCATACTTATTCTATTTGCTTTGGTAGATCGCGTTCTCCTTTTTTTTCTTTCTTTCTTTCTAATTTTGTTATGATTGTTTGTTTGTTTGTTGTAGGGAACTGAAACCTACAATAGAGGTCCCCCAGTCTTTAAGTTCAGTCACTCTATGTTAAATATGTCAAATAATGAAGTATTTCATATTACGAACACTTAAATCTGAAGTAAGTAAATTAAGGATCTGTTTATTAATTCTAGTAAAAATTTTTTTTTTTAAATATTAGAGGCGTAGTAGTGTAGATTTCTTTTACATAGTTAACGTATGTAAAGTTCAGGAAAATAAAATTTGAAAATTACTAATGGGGGACTTGTGGTAATTTTTGAACAACAACTAAGTTTTTAGAAAAACAGCTGAAGTACAGGGGAGGGGGACACAATAATATGAACACCCATATGAAAATGTACCATAATTCATTTGCGAAGCAGAGCTACGCCATCTAGAATAGACGTCTGCCACCTAGTGGCCGTGCAGGCGGAGATATGAGTCGATCAGGAGCAGTCGTACAGTCACGTAAAACTTGTGCTAACAGTAAAACGCCGTTATGTCTAACATCTCAGACTTCGAAAGAGGCATGATCATTGGAGCGGGCCTCACTGGACGTTCATTGACGAAAACAGCCAGCCTTGCAAGAAGCACTGTGAAAACAGCCAGCCTTGCAAGAAGCACTGTGAAAACAGCCAACCTTGCAAGAGCACTATGAAAACAGCCAATCTTATATAACTGCAAGAAGCACTGTGTCAACGGTTAACAGCCTACACAAAACATGGTAAGAGGTCATCTGCGGAACAGAACAGTGAGCGAACGTAAAAGCTCACATACGGGGCTAGACAGGTGTTGAAACGGATAATGATCCGATAGCACAACACAACGGTGTCCCAGATAATCTCAGAGATGAACATCCATCTCCAGGACCCAGTATCAATCAAAACTATCCAACGGGAACTGCATGCTGCGAACATTCATAGCAGAGCATCTATTCCAAACTATTAAGGACATCGTTTAATGCGTTGAAGGGACGGCAATGGTGCCGCACAAGACACTCTACACAACAGCAGGTGGAAACACGTCATTTGATCTGACGACTCTTCCTTTATATTATTTCAGACCATTCGACGTGCTTATTTATGGAGAACGGCCACAAATGCCTTTCATGTTGACTCCTCTTTCCTACTGTAAAGCCTGGAGGAGGTGCTGTGGTAGTGTTGGCTACGAAATCTGGACCACTTGTATTCCTGCATGGGAAGATCACAGTACAGCATTATCTAAGCATTCTGGGCGATCATCTCCATCCTAGGCTGCAGACTGTTCCCTGGCGAACAACCTCTTTTTCAATACAAAAACGGCCCCATTCACACTGCTCGGTTTGTCCAACTATAGTTCGATGAGTACGAAATGAAGTGGAACATCTCGTCTAGCTTCCTCAGTCTCCTCATCTTAACATAATGGAACCTTTGTGGAGGCTACAGTGCGTCCTAGGTTTCCACCTCTATCAACGCTGTCTGAACTAGAGACCATTCTGCACGAGGAATGACTGCGTTGAACATTGCGCATGACCTGTATTTGTCCATCCCAGGTCAGATATAAGCTGTAATTTAGAGGAAGAATAAAGAATAAATAAAGATTTTTGTGTCGTTTCACAGGTGTTCATATTATTTTGTACTTCCCCTGTAAGTAAATCCAACGTTACACAGTATTGACAAGCAAAAAATGGATTCTGGAAACAAAAGCAATGGTCTCGAACAACAGTCTAACACAAATACTAGTCTATTTATAAAGAATATTAAGAGAATCAACTTGCTAGATTTTGGAAAATTTCTATTGTTTCCACTCAGTACTAAGAAAGCAAATTGTAAAGGCTTTAAACAAAAAGTTAACTATTTTTGTTTTTTATTTGAAGTTTTCAGTTACTCAAATTCAAACTAAAGGAAAGACTCTTTAATAAAAAGGCCATTAATAATATCGTTGGTTAAGAACAGACAATAGGGCAGGAAATCTATGACTTCTGCTCAAACATATGCACATATCTCCAGTCAAACGTTAATTTCAAAGTTTCGGAAAATAATAAAGTTTAGAACTTTATAATAAAGAATGTATTATATTATACTGAAAATCTAAGGTTATTTGGTACGAATTGAGTAATAAAAGGCATTTTGTTCTCTTGGATTTGGAGCAGTTCCCAGAATATCTTGGAATAGCAAATAACAAGCTGATAGATTTCATGACGATAAAAAAATTATGGAAAATTATATCAAATACGATGAAGTTCCTCTACAATGATAGATTACGTGTGAATGTTGAAGCGCTACGACTTCAAACCAGTTATCAAAAACAAATTAATTATCAAACCAAAAGCAAAAAAAAAAGACATTAATAAAAATAATCTTTCCTCAAAACATAAGTAGTATGAGGTCATATTCTTTCTTCTTTTCTTCTGGTTACACTTTAATTAAAAAAAAAATAGCTCTTTATATTTTCTGAACTGTTTAATCGCGGAAACTGTTTAATATGTGAAGGAAATAAAGAAATGAATAAAGAAAAATATAATAAATTAATATTAATTTATTTCTCACTTTCTAAAAAACAAAGTACAATGAATTAATTCTGCACCAACTGATCACTATGTACAAGAGAAAAAAGTAATACATAATACAAAATACAAAGCAAAGCAAAAAAAAAAATTAACTTCCACTAAAAAAAAATATTTCTTAACGAAATACATTAATTAGGCATTGGTACATCATTAAGAAAAAGATATCGAATTCAACTTGAATATCTTAATGTTTCATTTGCTGGTAGTAATCATATAATTTACAAAATATGAAATGCATTAATCTTTCACCAACTTCAAAATCATTAATGGCGTTTGGCAAAATCAAGCGATAACGGAAATCACAGATTCAAGGAATTCTATGTAATATTTCTTAAGCCTTAAAGGAAATTCAAAATTACTTAAAGTTACTTGAATTTAAACAATTCGAGTTTAAGTAGTTCATTTCTAAATTTGAAAATAATCTATGATTTAGGATTAAACTTAAGATATTGTATCTACCACTTACTTAATTTTTTCATTTTGAAAATTATCTATTTGCTGTATACAGAGATAGATTAGGAAAATGAATACAAAATGCAAAAAAGAATTTCTCTTTACTTAATAACGTGATATTCGATGTCCGGACCGGAGAATGTAATAAAAGTATGGCCATTGTCAATCTTAACTCACGAGGAATTTTCTGGAAGAAACCTCGTTATCGAAATCAAGGTTGTAAAAATTATTAATATTGTTATTATCGGCTACATATTATGTTGGGTTTGGAGTGACAGAAAAGTATTATGGTTTTTGATGGATTGCTCAGCTGATAACATTTAGAGGGAATAAGCATGGGATTTTGTTTCATAATCTTACAATAAAATAAACTGCCCATGCACTTTTGTTATTTTAAATAGACTTAGTTCTTCATTGTTGTTCTCCACTATTTTCTTGTCCTCTTGATCATGGCTTACTAAACAGGCGCTCGCCATTGGAAAGCATCCAAAGAAAATCTTTCTATTTCTTATTTATTGCTATATACATAGGATATGTTTCAAGTAGATTGAAATAAACACTTTAGTGTTTACCCTTTATAAATTGTCGAACATTCTCAATGTTATGAATTCACTTTAAGCTACAAATCCTTTGTCTAAAGCTTCAAACTGATCATTTAACAATGAATGATATATACAAAAATAACAATTTCATATACAAAAATAACAACATTTAAAATCACTTTTTCTGTTTCTCATTTCCTTTAAAATTCTTTTTTTGGTCCCCTTAACCTTCTTGGTCTTTAACATGTATTCTTCTCATTTTTTTTTTATATTTCTATGATCAAATGCAAAAATTCAGTAGCAAATAACGCTATCTAATATCAATGTGACTTATAAGTTGTCCTTGTATTGTGCAGATACAAGAAAAATCACATGAAAGGAAAAATGTTTGTGATTGGTCAGGATTTTCCGATCAATGAAATAGTAATAATAATATTAATAATAGAAAAAAAACAATTTTTGTTCACACATTTTTATTAAAATCTAAATCTTATTCTGACTATAAACTTTTATACTTTACAAAATTACAATCTTTTTTATTAAAAAATAGATGAGCTATCACAAAGAAATGAGTTTATTTTTTAGGTAAGAATGATGACTTTAAATAATATACATTATATGAAAAAGTATAACAACTGTATATATTAAGGTCACTAAACATAGATGAAGAGTTATCTATCCTTTTAAAATTAAATAAAATGTAGAAAATTTACTACGAAAATGATTAAAATATCTATGTTTTTACTTAATATCTTGTGAGTTTTTAAAGTACTATATCTCTTTTCAGGATTAAAATCATTGATCTCCATTCTAAAAAGAATACATCAATGAACTGTCTTAGATGATGATCGCCCATAAACGTGAATCAGTTTCCTGGAACATGGGAATTCAAGACAATTTCTATTATGGATATCTATAATTCATCAACAGAAATTATATCTGTTGATGAAAACATATTAAAAATACAAACCAAAATAGTTTACATTATCTTCTTTCAAATTGTCTACATATATTACTTTTTAATCATCTAGTCATATTAGAGCATTGTTTGTCATGTAACTTACGATGCATTATACACTGCATTTTTTTCTCAAGTTATAATAATTGTAATTTTAGACATATATTAAAAGTTAGTCGTTCGCCGTTGTTGGAGAGCTTAAAATGCTACAATCTTTATTATATTCGACTATAATAACACTGTTTAATAGATGCTATTGTAGTTGTGGCACACAGCATAAAAGACGAGAAATATCTCTTTGAATTCAAATACATAGTCAGGTAATTTGTGCTGTCTTTTCAGTCTTTGTATATCTTCTAGAAGTTTTCATGATGTATAGGCTCGGCTGTGTTCTTCTAATTCTTCCCCTACTCGTATCCGTTTGTTATTGTTCATTTGTGTAATTACATAAGCTGCTATAATAATGCCCAGCAACTGTAAAGTAAACAAATACAAAATAATTATTACAAATAAATCCCTTTAATAATTAAAGAAAATTACAAAGAATCCAAACATAAAATGATGACTGAAATTAGTTCTCCTGTTTTCGTGAATTTCAATTAACTTCATTTATTAGTTTAATTAATTTCGTTGAATACTTCGGCGAAACCACAATTACCCCTCAGCTACCAATAATTAAAATAATGCATATTACTCTATTTTAAAATCCAAACATTCCGTTTCAAATTAAAAACGAGTTTAACAATAATAATTTCAGTTTTCTTAAGAAAGATAAAAATTTGTAGCTTAATTCTGGCTTACTGGGAATTGCAACGGAAATTAGATTATTTTCAAATCTAATCCTTTAACGTTGAAGCAATATTCAATTCCTTTTTGAAATACAACTTGCTTGTTATAAAGATCTGTGCTAGTTATCTTTAAAATTGCAGTCTAGACTAAGACTGAGGCGAAGCTTAAGAACTATTCAATCTGTAAAGTAATCCAACTGCCTGAATATCTAAATACTCCTAAGAAAAAGTTGACGGTTAGATTAAGTTAAGAATGACGCAACTTGTAACAACTGTAATTTATTCCTAAAGTAAAAGAAACTTTTGCTGTAGGTTCCAAAGCACTGCTTCCAGTTACCTCAGATTCCTGATATGTTTGCGTTGAGTTCAATGGAAAAGTCAATCCTGACATCTACACTCCACCAGACATTCTCCCTAAAGAGATCATTTCTTGATTTTTCTTTTGTATTCCAGTATTCTGTAGAAGATAAATGGACAACCAGACAGACAGTTTCAAAGGACATCGTCGAAATCATTTTTACAAAGATCTTTAGTTATTACTCTATTTATGAAAGAAAATGATATTCACGTTGTGAAACTTAAGTCCAATAGTAATCAGATAGCTAATCACTGCATTTCAAAAGTAAGGTTGGTGTCGCCCTTTTATCTTTGGTTGATCAACACAAACCAGATAAGAAGAATTGGATGTTCTGAAACGCTTTAATTTTCAATGAAGGGTAGGTTGACTGAAACCTACACTGAGCCATACCTCGAAAATATGCAGCGTTTAAATGCATATCAATTGAAAAGCAGGAGTCTTCCACAATTTGAATACTAAATGATAATTCCACACATAAAAATAAACTATTATAGGATACTTAGATCAGACAATATTACAGACAGTTTTAGATTCATTGAAAAGGATTAAATTCGGAATTCTATCCCATTTTCGTTTTATTATATACTCATAATGCCTATGTTAACATTGATATTTGATTTGAGAGAAGCATGAAATTTATTCTAAATTTTAATAACGATCTAAATAACAAAATAAAAAAAAAATGAAATTATTACAAAAGAATATGAAATTAGAGCTTTAATAAAAAAATCACACACAATAAAATCTTTTTTAAAATAATTATATTAAAAAAAACACTGGTAAAATACACAACTAATTTCGCCCTCAACTTTTGGGCTCCTTCAAGCGACATGAAGAAGCCCAAAAGTTAGGGATGAAATTAGTTGTGTATTTTACCTGGCTTTTTTAATACTGCTATTTTTTAAAATTATGTGTATGATTGTTCCTGAAGCTCCAATGACAATACTACACGTTAATATATCTACTTGTATCAAGAATATGAAATCTTTGTGGAAAAGCCTATCAAAATTTTAGTTTTCAGTAAAGGTTTAAGCATACGTTGATTTTAATAGTGATCTAAAAGGAAAAAGGTCCTTTGTTATTGAGTTAAAATGAAATTAATAGCCCTTTTTTGACAACAGATAAATCTTTTCATTTATTCCATCCAGAAGCTCAGACTGAAGCTATTTGGATAATTTCCTCTGGAAGTTACAAAAAAAGTTAAGAGAGTCTACACTATATCGAGAATTTACCTGAATTCCACCAATGCCACCCAGCACTGACACCCATTGGGATCTGTTATCGTCGAACCACTGGTACAGTTTGACACCACATCCTTCCTGTTAAATTACAAAAAGATGTAGTATAAATAATAAAATACACACTAAATAAAAATGTTTAAAATGCATTCCCCCAAAAAAGGTACTAAATTATTAATGAAAATATAATAAGTATTTGTTAATGTGGTATTACAAATATCTAGGAATAGAATTAGCGCAAACTCAATAGAACTCCTAATGCTTCCAGGTTACGAACTGAAGAGTGAAATACACTGGAGTGCAAGGAAATCGACTCAAACTGAAACGCAATGGTGAACCTTAAATATTCGCAAATTTTCGATCGTTTGAAACCATCAATACAAGAAATAAAATAACAAAGAATATGAAATTCATGTCCATAGGACACTGAACGTATGATAATTTGACAACAAGTTTGTGAGATAGGCCGGTAAGCGTGGGAAAGGGTTAGAAATTCACGTGCTTGGCGGTACATAAACCATTCGGAAACATGTGAAATTGTTATATACCCGAGACTTACATCTCCTTTCATGAATGTGAATTATTCTATTGGAATCCTACAGCCCATTATTTACTCCTCAAAGATGGATACAACAATCGAAGAAGTGGCGCAGGCAGTTATCTTACTGCAGCAGGGTCACACTCAACGATTTGTCGCGCAACTGTTGCATATGTCGCAATCAGCTGTATCACGAGCCTATCGGAGGTTCCAGGAACTGGTGCCTTTCATCGGAGACCAGGTTCTGGTGGAATCGAGCTATAACTGCAGAGATGACTGATTTATTATTAGCACTGCACTACGCAATCGTAAATTGACTGGCATTCTAGTCCAAAGAATTGGCCAACTGCACCGTGTACGTGGAGTAGTTGTCAGTGGCTGGACAGTCAGAAGAAGACTACAGGAAGGAATTTGACCCCACCATAGGCCTGCAACAGGACCACTTCTGACCATATTTCATTTTCTAACCCGCCTTCAATTTGCTCGCGATCAAGTTGATTGGACTGTAGAACAATGAAGTTCAGTGCTGTTCTCTGACGAAACTCGAATGTGCTTACATGACAATGACAGACGAAACTGTGTCTATCGAAGGCCTGGTGAACGTTTTACTCAATGCTGTTTCCAGGGATCAGTCAGTTATGGAGGAGGCTCCTGCATGCTAAGTGCAGACATGTCACTTGCAGCGAAAACTGACGTGGTGTTTATCGATCCTGGACCCACAGGAGGCGGGTTGACGGCTCACCGGTATATATAATAGAAGTGCTACAACAATATATATTGCCGTATGCTGGTTTCGTCGGAGAAAACTTTATTTTCATGCACAACAATGTGAGGCCACACGCCGCAATTGCTATTCTGGATTATCTGAATGCAGTTGGCATTGAGTGTATGCGGTATCCTGATCTGAACCCGATCAAACATCTTTGGGACCTCCTTAAGAGAAGACTTTATGGTAGAAATCCAGTTCCAGAAATAATAGAGGAATTGAAGAGGGCGTTAGAAGAGGAATGGAACAGTATTGCGCAACATGAGGTCATGAATATGATCCGATCAACGAAAAGCCGAAAGGAAGCTGTTATCAGAGCTCAAGGTCACTAAGTATTGACTTGCAATAAATGCTAAATTCAACTCAATTTATGGCCTTGTCTTTGTAATGATGCGAACTCTTTTGGTACGACACCTTTCTTATATTACTGTTTTCTTCACAGTTTTTACAATATGCATTCATCCGAAACGTTCTGCATGTCACGTGAACGGGAATGGTATATTCTTTGTTATTTTATTACTTGCAATTTTCAAACCATCAAAACTTTAGACAATTTAAGGTTCACCATTCATTTTCAGTTTGAGTCTATTTCCTTCCACTCGAGTGTATTTTTAATAGAATGAAGATTGTGTCTTTAAATGTTTGAAGAAATTCATCAAAATAGTAAAGGAACTTGTTTCTAAAGAAAGTTGGAAAAAAGATCTCATTACTTCTTTAGTATTGTTAATTGTTTGTATGGTATAAAAAGTATTAAAAATGTCAATATAAGTTTTAAACGTAAGCAAAGATCATATTTTTGATAGTATACATAGTGGAAACTATTATTGGATCTCCCACCATATTTTTTCGAAGAGATCTGCCATTTAAAATACATGAAAAATATGAAAAGTGGCTATACTTTTTAAAATAGTTTAAGAAAAACAGAATCTCTATAGCTATTGCATATATCAACAGATTTTTAATTTTATTCTATACGCTTTGATAGTGAGGAATACGAACATTGGACTGGCCAGCCAATTTCATTTAAATCCTGATGAAATATGGAATCTACAGTACTATATCTCTGATGCTCAGATGAGTCATTGCTAGCTCCAACAGGATTATATCTAAATCTATCTATAGTTACGACAGCGATATACAATTCTCAATCGTGCCAAAAAGTAATTTTAGCTTTTTTAAAGCCGAGCCACAGAATAAGAATTTTAATATTTTATTAAAAAAAAATTACATTTTTATCAGGAGGAAGGCGTTTGAGGTGGCGTAGAGGGGACCACGTTCAATTCCCGATCTAGACAGAGATCAGAGATTTTTTTCCATACTGAAATCTTCTCCAGACTGGCTCTACGGTTCATCCAGCTCACTCCTGAATTAGTACTGAGTTTCTGTTAGGGATTAAAGGAGGACAGGCTTCGGATTAACCATATGATTTCAACTTGGTTAAGAAAGGATGGGAGCCTTACCTCTCATGAACCCAGGCCACACAGGCCTACAGTAAAATACTTTAAAACTAATAAGCTTAGCTACCCATTGCACAGCGGGAATAAAGCATGGGGCGTTCTCGGGACCGTTTTAAGAAGTTCGAAGAGGGCGCAAATAATCATATTCCAATTTAAGGCCAGATATAAAGTTAAAAAGTTAAAGGATCACCACGACAGGCCTATGCAGGCCCAAGGGCTCGCGGGAGGTAAGGCTCCCGTTACTTTACCAACGGGACTAGGTTGAGGTCGGAAGGTCAGCCCGACGCCCGCCCGCCTTTAACTCCCGGGAAAGAAACCCGGTACCCATTCTACAGAGGGCTGGGTAGGCCCTAGGACCCGCTTGGAGAAGAATGGAGAGTGGAAAAATTTCCCGCCCTCCGCCGAGGCCGGGAATCGAACCTGTTACCTCCAATCCGCAGCCAACCGCTCTTACCCACTCGAGCCCACTCAGAAATAACCAGCGTACAGAAGTTTTAAGAGAATCAGTCAAGTCATTTCGGCGAAGGATTTCAATGGTTTTAAGAGGGATGGGAGTTATGGAGACAAAAAGTAAATTGGTCTATATTTTAAGCCTGTTTTGTAGAAATTTTATGGAAAACAGTCCAACTACTTTAATGTAATGTGCATACAAATATACAAATAGACAAATAAACAAATGGACAAACAGGGAAGAAAAAAAGAACTCAGTAATAGCAATAACGAAATCTTCTCTAATTGATCATTTGCGTAATTATAATGTTTCCTCAGTTTGGAGGAAAAGAAGAAAATACGAAATTTCCTAAAGTACTTACCTCTTTGAGTTCACTTAATGTCTGATTATTCTTAATAAAATCAATTTTCTCTGTTGCTAAAGTAGAAGCTGCTAAATAAAGATTAGGCTTATAACAGGAAACGTCAATAATTTCTGTTCTATAAGCTAATTCTTTAGGTCCATCGTATCCACAACAGTTGAACTAAAAAAACAAAAACAAAAAATATTATTTGAAACGAAGTTCTACAACTGACAAACATGCAATCTGTCTTTTCTTATAAATTAAAAGGCAATTATCTCTAGCAATTTAATTACTCTAAGAATCTTTGGTACAAAGCTACGAACCCTAAGGCTATTTGGGTAATCATTATTAAAGAATGTCTACGGAGACAGTTTCATTAAATCTTTAATTATCAAACTAAAAACTGTTTACTTTTTATAAGTAATTAGTGCTTCTCAAGTAAGTAATTCAATGTATACAAAATGTTTAATTTATTGAAGTAAGAATACACTATACTACATAATTTCATTATCTAAGGATTGTTTTAAGAATTTTATCACTTAGAAATTAAGTAAATGCAAATTTTAAGTTTTCAAAATTCTAGCATTCAAAATAGTTTTACAAATAAACAAATGGACAAACAGGGAAGAAAAAAAAATCATGATTTTTTTCATTATGATTTTAATGGGTTTTAAATGAAAAAAAAATCATTTTATTTTTTCGTTAAGTATATTGCAGTCGCTAATGACGCAGCTATTAGCATGAAATTGCAACGTAGGAGAATTTTTATTAGAAGATTACTTCTGTATAAAAAAATTATCAAAAAAAAACCCGTCATTCTTTTATTTTTCCTTAGAAACAGAAAGTTGTTTAAATAATTAAGTTATTAAAAGACTGTTTATCAACGAAGCTGATATACAAAATTTGATGGAAACCTTGAAAGTTACATGCCCAAAATTCGATATTAGATAGTGATGTTTATTCTGTATTGCTGTTGAAAGTGATATCAGAATGAGATTCAAAACGTTCAGCATCTTTAATTAATGTGATATCTTAAAATATCTGGTGTACGTGAAAGTTTAAAACGATAATTGTCCTTGTCGAAACAACAAGAAATGCGTTGTCAAAGTATCTGCGCGATGGAAAGAATGGAGGAATTTTGAACCTGATACAAGTAATTGAGATGTTATTCAATTGAAATCGTTTTCGATGTAAAAAACAACTACTTTCCATGTGCAAGTAGTTTCAGCTGATGGTCAAAATTACGAAATAAAAACAGAAAAAAATTGCAGAAATTGCAACATGACTAACATCAGGCAGGAGAATTTTGGATTTCTTACTTAAAGTAGAAAAATAAGGAAAATTATTTTTCAAAACCAAAATCAACTACGTTTTACCGCAAGATTATATTTAAAAGTAAAAATAAAATAAAAATGCGATATTCCATATTCCCATCATTTTTGCTGATTGATTAACCTTCAAAATTGTTAATTATAAATGAGATCTCTCCTCTATATAAAGTAACCTCCAGTTGAGGTCCCGTACAACAATACAGAAATAATTCTGTTGAACATATCATTAAATTCCTTACTTCTTGGTGGCTAAGAAAAAAATTATTTTCTAACAACTAAATTTATTCAAATTGATTTTTAATTATCATTTTGTAATTAAAATTTTGTATTGAAAAGTATTTGTTTTCAAATAAGATAGTGAAAATAAACTAATTTTGTCAAAGAACAAATGTCTTGCACTATTTTTTTTTTTTTTTTGTATTTTAATTGGAATAGAGAAGTTACAATTTTCCTCTATTACATGCAATATTAAGATTCTTTTTTAACTGTAAATAAATATAAAAAAATATTATATGATTTTAAAAAGAAACTTAAAATTTATAATATATATATATATATAATCCAACACACAAAACTTGAAGCTGCTGGTCTTCAAATTTCGTAAAGCAAAGATTTCAATTAATCATGGAAATTAATTAATTATCTCCATGGAAACAGCGATTTGTTTTTTGATATTGGCATTTTTAAAACAGTGATTAGTTTTTTTGATATTGGTGTTTCAAATCACAAATCACTGTCTGGCTTATATATATATATATATTTTTAGATACCTTAAAACTTAAATGTTAATTCCAACAAAGTAAATGTTGTAGTGATGTGATATATTCTGATTTCTAGCTTTGGCTTCCAATTCGTAACTGAAGCCATTAGACTAAAAGTTACTTTTAGACTTTCGTTCTCAATTAAGTATTGTTTTGAGGAATTAAAAAAAAAAACACTATTAAAATCTGTTAAAAAATCAGATTTAAATGAGTATTACTGTATAACAACTTAGAATGATAAAAAAGTAGATTTTTTTTGTTCATCTTCTCTCCGGCCGATTATAACTTTTTCACTATTAATCTGGCTATTACTTTTATTATATTAATGTATATATTTTATTTTTATATTAATTTATTTATTATATTAATGTATATATTACATTAATGTATTCTTTTTCTCAGGATTCAACAAATATTTTTCTCTTATCTCCCAAAATAATTCCACTATTAATAAGAAACCATGGATATCCTTTGAACTTTTGAAACATATCCATCACAAAAATAAACTTTACAAATCGCATAAGAAAAATCCTACACCCGCAAAACTAGAACACCTTAAAGTCATGCGGAATGAATTAAAATCACGAATTAGAGCTTCCAAGGAAAGTTATTATGAAAACCTATTTAATGATAATCTCTCCGTAAAAGAAAAGTGGAATAATATCCACAAATTAATATCTAATCACAGAAAACCAAAATGTCCATCTACTCTTATCGTAGAAAATAACTTAAAAACAACCGAGCAAAACCTAAGTAAATTTCTTAACATCCTTCTATCAAATATTCCCTTCAGCACATCAGATAAAAATATACATCCCAATCAAAGTCCTTCCTCCTTCTTTCTATCTCCTACTTCCCCTTCTGAAGTTAAACAAACTATCAAATCACTATCCAACAAAACTTCTTCTGGTCCTGATGAGATCTCCCCATACTTTCTCAAACAGATCGTGGATGACATTGCACTCCCTCTTTCTCTTATTTTTAATATCTCAATATCTGAAGGCGCCTTTCCTTCTTCCTTCAAACAAGCGAAAGTTGTTCCATTATGGAAAGCAGGAGATATGAACACTCTGACCAACTACCGTCCTATCTCCGTGGTAAACTCTTTCTCAAGAATATTTGAAAAATTATATCATAGTAAACTCTCTACATATATATCAAAATATAAAATAATTGCTCAACAACAACACGGTTTCATCACAGGGAAAAATACTGAAACTGCGCTAATTGATCTCACAGAGTTTATCACGGAAAATATGGCGGCTAATAAGATCGTCTTAGGTCTCTTCTTGGACTTGAAAAAGGCTTTTGACTCAATTAATATTAATATTTTACTTCAAAAATTAGAACGTATGGGTATTAGAGGCCCACCTCTTACATGGATCCCTTCATATCTATCACAAAGACAAAACCAACTGAACATCAACGAATATTCCTCTTCAATACATCATAGATCTACAGGTTTATCCCAAGGGTCTATCCTTTCCCCCCTTCTCTTTAATTTATTTATAAACGATCTCATTCTCACATCACCTGCTCCCAAATGTATCTTCTATGCCTTCTATTTGCTCATTCTAATATGGAAAAACTCAAGCACGAGGTCCAGTGCTCACTTTTCTATCTTGAATCTTGGCTATCTTCAAACGACCTTACTTTAAATACAACCAAAACGGTTTATATGTTTTTCTATCAAAGAAATAAAATACTCAACACTGACAATTTCTCTATCACTTATAACAACTCCTTATTACAAGAAGTTCAATCCTTCAGATATTTAGGCTAGGTTTTAATCTTTCGCACGATCTATCATGGAATCTCCATGTACAACAAATCGCTCATAAAGTCTCAAAAAATTTAGGCATCATTAGGAAACTTTAATTTCTTCCTAGGCTAATACTTCTGAGTCTATATTGGTCGCTAATTCATACAAACTTGTGCTACGGTATAATCATCTGAGGTACCACTGCCAAATTTCAAGAAAAAATTGATACTTAAAGTTCAAAAGCATTTGCTAAGATTCTTAGATAGAAAGCCCCGCCTGTACTCTACTCAATCCCTCTGGACAAAATATAAAATAATTCCTTTCGAACATATCTACAAGCTTCAGTTGGCTCTTTTCACCTACAAAACGATTAACAAAAAACTATGTCCTTCAATTACTTTCAATATTAAACCCAATTCCCATTCTTATAAAACTAGACTCAATCCTGTTCTTCTACTAACAAAAACAAGATCCAACTATCAAAGAAGAGCAGTCAGTTATTCAGCTCCTCTGAATTGGAATAAAATTCCAAAGGAAATTCGTGATTGCTCTTCTCTGACACAATTTAAAAGAAAACTTAAACAACACTTATCCTCTCAGCTCAATCTTAATAAATCCTCATAAATATATAATTCCTCTCTTTAAATGAACCCAATAATTGATTGTAATCTCCCCTCTCCTCTCTTTCTTCTCAGTCTCTTCTTTTTTTATTTTCTCCTTCTTCTATCTAGGTAAACGCCAACAGTCTAATTTTATATTATATAATTTTCGCAGCATATAGTTTCCTCAAAATGTGATGAACTGAATTTTTCTCGCCCTCATACATAATGTACATTGTAAAATATTTTTTTTTAAAAAAAAAAAAAAGGAAAATAATCCAGTTTCTTTATCTTTTATTTTTCCCTGTAATGCTTTAAAGCTTTGTTTTCATATGTAATTGCCTCGATGCCGACCCCCTTTTATCTTCTCGACGGGTTCACCCTTAAGACAACTGGGATGTCAAAACTGTAATCAATACATACTGTTGAAAATATTTTTTATTGGCAATAAAATTATTATTATTATTATTATAACTTTGATAATATTTTATTATGTTTTAATGAAAATATTTATTTTACTAACAAAAAAAAAATACATTAGCAATATCTTGTTTCCTAATTAATTACATGATTTAAACCTCAAATGAT
>JAFIDM010000002.1:31234487-31275086 GCA_023159025.1 Thereuonema tuberculata
TTATTATTATTATTATTATTATTATTATTATTATTATTATTATTATCCCCGTTTGTTAGGGATTCTTATTCCTAACGGGACTGAAATGTATTTTAAAATAATTAAGAAATAAAAAGAAAATTATTATTATTATTATCTCGAAAAAGTTTCAAACCATGGGTTTCCATGGTTAAGACAATAGAGCGGGTAAGACAATATGGCGGGTAAGGACCAAAGCACATATTGCCAAGTGTTAAAAAAAAAAAATTATTATTACTGTTTTTGTTGTTGCTTGTCTCAGGTTAAACTTGGATATTGTGGTGATTTTATCTGGCCACTGGTTTGTAGAAATGAAGTAGATTAGACTGAAGTTGGGTATAACTAGGTTCAGTTTATTCTCGTCTGTGTTCTGTGGTCTGTGGTCTCCTGTTTATTCAGAGAGAGCAAGGGCTTTTATAGACTATTTACAATGATCGGTCATTGGCTGAGGGCTTTAACAGTTCATTGGGTGATTTAAAATAACACGTGATTAATAACTGAAATTAACTGAAGATTTAAATTACAGGGAATTACGGGAACCCCCAGCCGTTGAAATTCAAAAGTAAACAAAACAGAAAAGATCGTTAACGGTCATAATTTGAAATTTACAACTGATTAGATTATAATTGATTGGAACAGTAAAAATACATGTAAAAGTAAATAGGATAGAATAAAAGAAGCAAAATAATTATAAATATAGTTATAAAAACTCATCACAATATTCAGCAGTGTGGCCAATACCAATAACAACTGAGTTCAGTCTATTTGCTGTACTTTGACAAGTAATAGGCAGACAAATGACTACAGTCAAGTGCCCCAATAGTTGATTATTCCGAATGGAAGGGTTGACGAATGGACAAGATATTGAAACAGATTGTTTATTCTATAATTCACTCTCATCTCGATCATGAATAAATTTCTAATTATGTTACAAGTATCAAGTAGTTCTACCTTTTGCAGCTCAATGCATATACTTGGAGTTACATCGAGTACTTTAGGCTTGTGTGTAAAGACTTAGATAACATATCTATTACTGATACGACAATTGAAATGTTGTTAATCTTCCTGATACTCCCATTATTTATCGAGTTCCAATCCTAGATCTCTGTTTTTCGTTTGTTTTTTGTCGAAAAGCTTTCCTCAAGGTTACTCCTGCTAGGAATTGCAATGTCTTTTAAAAGGGTTGTTCTATCAGTTTTATTTGGCAAAGTAATGTCAGGTCTTTTACGTGAATCATATTATCAGTGAGGAGTGTTCTGTTCCAATTTTGCTTGTTGGTGTCATTTTCTAAAATAATATCTAGTATGTATTTATAGTAGGGAGCTACGTCTTTTGTCAGCATGCTTTTTATTGCTAGTTTCTGATAGATAATCTTACTTACTTCATCGTGTCTATGTTTGTAGTCTGTCAGTGCAAGAGACCGACATCTGAATATGGTATTATAATTGTTATTTCCAAAACAATAATTTATTTATAATGAATTAAACAAAACTATTATAACATATTAAAATTAAAAATAATTAATCAAAATTATCATCTTAGAAAAATAATAAAATAAAACTATCTTATTCTCCAAATTTTAGTAGTAAAGGACAAAGAAATATTACTTGCAATGTGGAAAGAATTATAAATGATATGAACATAAATATCTCTTTGCAAAAATCAAAATATATCTGTTAAAAAAAAACATAGAAATTGGCTTACTGAAAATACCTGAAAAAAAATTAATGATTTTTTTTTTGTTATTATTGACATGGTGTCTGGGAAGTTCCATACCCCCTTAATATAATAATAACATAATAGGGGGTACGGGAACTTCTCAGTCATCCTGTATAATATGAACTGCTAAATTAAGAAGAAAAAAAAAACGATTTATTTTAATGTATTTTCAAAATGTACTGTTGTGAAAAATTAATAAATTGATTAAAATTATTCAATCAGGTAAAGTTATAGATTGTTTTCTGGAATAACTGACTACTAAATTGGTTATCATATATTTGTATATTTAGTTTATATGAACTCATTTTTTTTTCTTTGAATCACAATTTGATACTTATAAGTTGTGTATTATTTAAATTGATGTTGTAAGCAAAAACCCATGTATTTATTTTTCATCTGTTGATAGGGGTATTTCCGATTGTACTGAGCTTATCTATACGTCAATAAATAATAAAAAAAAAATTAGTAGAAGCAGTACTAGGCATACGATCCATTGAGTATTGAGGTCCTGAGCATTCAGCGCTAAGAAGTCAACATTGTGAAATCGACGGACAGACACATCGACTTGATTACAAATAAAAATAATATTAATTGAATGATCAATTTTAACATGTGAGACGAATTATTAAAAACTTTCAAAAAGCTAAATTTTTAAAAAAAAAACCCATAAATTTAAAAATCATGAAAAATAACTTTACTATTTTATGACAGAAGTGTGATAACGTAATAGGAAAGAAGGGACTAGATACACTTAAAAATGACATATATAATTAATTAAGAGATTGGTTTTTTTGAGTGCAAAGCAGTTGTAACAGATGCTTTAGCATTACAGCATTTTTTTTTTGTTGATGAGCAGTGTCTCGTGAAATTTCCTTAATAGTGGCCTTGTTGGGTGTGATAAATTAATGGGCGTGTCTTAATTAATTATATATGTCCTTTTTAAGTGTGTCTAGTCCCTTCTTTCATAACAACTTTACTAGTCTATAACTATTAGAATAAGGAGAAATTCGCCGAATTATCTATCTATCTATCTATCTATCAGCCTTTAACAGCCCACTGCTGGACAAAGGCCTCCCTCAGACAGTTCACTGTCTCGGGGGATGAAAGTCTAATCTCCCACGCTGACTTTCAACTGCGGGTTGGGAGATGCATTTTAACCCTAACTGCCAGGGTAAAGAAACGGGAACGGACAGAAGGAGAAACAGAAGAAGAAAGAAACATCCATGCCACGACCGGGATTCGAACCCGGGAACTGGCAAACTGGCCGCAACGGCAGACCTGCCGTCTAGACCGCACGGCCACGCCAGCACGGCCGCCGAATTATATCGCGTCAAAATAAAGATATGGTTGAGTGAATATTGAAGATAGGCAAACCTCTCTCTCTCTCTCTCTATGTATATATAATTCTGTCTTTCTTTATTTTATTTTATTTTTTTTCTCCCTATCTTATACTTTCACATTTCTTTCTTGATGAACTTGATCGCTTATTACCGATCCAACCCTATCTTCACTATTGACTCGGCCATTGAGATTTGGGGAATTAATACACGTGTGGATTGGAGGGAGAGAGAATATTTTATGAGCAAAATAAAATCGTGGACCATAAATGGCCATATAAAAATTTGGAAAAAAAAAATCAATCTTTAAGTAAGGGATTTCGGGAGTCTTTCCTGACGAATGGGGCTGTTGGGATCATATGGGCTTATGTTTTCAGTTGGATCAAGACTAAGTAAAAAAATTTCACTGAAGTTCGTTCAGCCGTTTTTATCTGATATGCGTACAAACAGACAAGTGAACAAAAAGACAGACTGGTGAACAAATAAAGGAGACAAATATATAAGCGAACTTTTAGTGAGGCTTCACATACTCAATCTATTAATAAATTTACAATGTATCAGCTCAGCTTTCCCTCGCATAGGGAGGACTGTAAATTAAGTATCGGGCTTTGAATACGACCAAAATAATCGTGTTCAAGTTTGAATTGGACCGTAACAAGCATCGTGTCAAATTTAAAAGAAATCAGCCTATGAGTTTAAGGAAGGCATTTTGGAGGTCAATTTTGTGGGAGTAGAAAAATGGAGTAGTAAAAGTGGTTTTAAAATGAACCATAAATACGCTACATACCAAATTCGACGAAAATCCGCCCAGCCATTTTTTTTGTGTATAAACTGCAATGTATAGACTAATGGACAAAAAAGATCAACATAGAAAATGTTCAACTGGAATAGTAAAACAGGATTCATATGTTCTGCCAGTTGTATTTTCAACAAATTGCTCAAATTGTACAGGAATTAATAAAATGTTTATATTCATTTACATTATTATTCATGAAAGACGTATGATTTACAGTTATATTTTTAAAATTCATTCAAAGTATATTTTTGCTACTATTGAAATATTATATTGAAAACTTAATACAATGAAGACAGAAAAGCAAAACATTCACTATTACGAAAAAATATTTGTAAGTCATTATTAGAATTCGTTAATTTGTAACGTAATTCATGACAAAAGAATATGACTTTACACAATCAAATGTTGTTGCGATGTGGATGACGAAAAAATTGTAATTGTGAGATGGTTTTTCCAATTGGTAAAAAAATCCCATGAGAGTTAAAAATAATATTATGTTCCTATTTTGTAACTCGATAAGCCCTAGATATGAAATTAATATCAATATCGGAGAATTTAAGACTCCACTTCTTTCTGTCCTTCTTCACACCCCTATCACTTCAAACCTTCCCCAGTTGATAAAAAAGCAGATGATGATTAGAAAGTAATGTTATATTCTGATTTTGTAACCTGCAAACCGCGTAAAGTTACCCTACAGTAAAGTTTGTGCCCCTCCCCCATTTACATCTCGAATGCGATCGAAGATATCGAAACTATCGAAAATTCGTTGATACTTATGTTTTAGATTTTGACAAAAAACACTCCTGCGAAATTTCATGTTTACAACTGAAGCGGTTTCGGATATTCGCATACCTTCAAGAAAGTTTGTGTCCCTCCCCGTTTCCTTTCCGACCCGAAAATAGGAAATTCGTCGAATACGTATCTTCTCCGTATTAACAAAAACATTTATGTGAAAGTTTGTGTTTCCAACTAAAGCGGTTTTGAGAGATATGGGTACTCTTTAAGAAAGTTTACCCCTGTTTACACACCCTAGTCCGCATCTGGGTTTTTGTTGTTCTTAAATTAAGAACCTTTAATTAAAATGAATATAAATTATTTTAAAATGTTAAAAAAAGAAAAGAAAATTCATTATCATAAAAAAAGAAGGAAATTAAAAACACGGGAAACCCCCCCCCCCTAAGAAAAGGTAATAAAAAAAAGGGGTGGTGAAAGAAAATTAAAAAAAAAAAAAATATTGCCATCAACCGGATATAAATCAACTATATCTCTACTTGAAAATCATACAAAAGTGTGAAGGGATTAAATGAGAGGGAGGGGGAGGTGTATTATTACTGTATTTTGCTAAACTATGTAAATTTCGATTGAGAAAACTCATAGTAAGGTCAACAATGCAAAGACATCAATTTAGTAAATTGCAATTTAGAAAAACAAATCTTATACATAATTTTTCTAATTGATAACAAAATGTTAATGTTAACTAATACTACTTCCACAGAAAATAAACAGGATTCTTGTATATTCACAATGTTCAGAAAAAAGATGTGAATAGCACTAAATACTGTTATGAAGGCGAAACAGTGAGAACCGTCTGGGAAAAATCCCTAGAAAAATATTTATTTTGCATATAATAACAGCGTTAAATGCGAACGCTGAAGTTAAATAAGTGTTCTTTATTTCAATGTATTAATTTTGTACAAGTTTATAATTTCCGATTTATTCCAAGAATTGAACAGTCCTATCTATTAATGCCGTAATTTTTCCAACATTTTATATTCTTTCAACTTACTCATTTTTTTCAGAACCTCTGATCACACACTGATTTAAATAAGCATTAAATTTTTTTTTAATGTTATTACTTTATTTAGCTCAAAATCCGCAATAAGATTCAATGCAAAAGAAAATAGTCCTTTTTGGAATAAACTTACATTAATGTTTCATTACGATCATCTTTTTTTATTTCAGACATATTCCTTTTGTCTGTTTTTTTGTTTTTTTTTTTTTTCTGTTTTTTGAATACATCTACGATGAAAGATAGAATCCACTGGATGTTCCGAAGTGGAGATAACAAATAAACAAATTATTTAAAACAAATTTTCAGTTAATTCTTCTAGCTTTGATTTCGTAACGACAACATCTGAATTTCTTCTCTACGTTATATCTGACGAGTTCCTTAGAGAAGAAGGTTCATTAATTTTAGATTAGAACAGTTTAATCAATAAGATGGTTTATTCTATGTTTTCGGTAAAATTCCAAAGCAGTTAGGTAAAGACTTTTATTTTGAAAGCGAATATTTTATGGTCTAAAAATAGGCATTAATATTAAAAAAGATACATTCTTTCAAATCTTCATTGATAATGAAGATATCCCCACCATCATCATTTCATCAAAATGAGGAAGAAATAAAGAATTTTTGACCTTGTCTCTAGTTGGAGACCTATCGCTTTAAATTCTCTTTCCCCACGGATGTGTTTTTTTTTTGATTGAACAGTGGGGACTATCACAATCCCCTCCAATTCCGTGACACTCTTGTGATCGAAACGACCTTTAGGCCTATTTGTCTAATTCCATACTTCATTGTTTGTCAGTGTATTAGTATATTGGTGTCTCATTCTGGACAACTTTCAAGCATCCAGACAGATGTTATTTCCGATACTAGAGCTTCAACGTTTTAATATTACTTCAGTGAATTTCTTTGTTTATGACTTTCTTAGGTAAAAATATTTTAGAAAATGATGAAAGAAATGTTATTTGGCTCTACTTATTGCAGAAACTGTTTGACTATTTAACTATTCCGAAAACACTTATCTAAAATTGTTGAACAGTGTAGGTTCTCGAGTGCAACAATTATGATTATAAAAGAACAGAAAAATCATTACAGATGTTTTTGTTTCGCAAATAATTTAAGAATGTGTAAAAATTGTTTTGTTTCAAATTGTACATGTCACTAAATTAAAAATCATTAACTAAAGTACAATTTTTTTTTTAAATGCAGATTTGATGAAACTTTGCTCATTTTGTTGAACTTTTTTTATTATTTATCTTGTGAAAAAAAATCTCTCACTCGAAATAAGATATTTATCCACACCAGGAAGTTACAACCCAAGTTAAGAATATTAGTCTACATGTTTATGTTTTCATCGGTTTTTGTTGTTTTCATTTTTTTTTTTTTTGGGAGGGGGGTTAATATTCTGAATTTCGGAAATCTTTTAGTAACTTTTTTTTGCTCTGTGAAATTCGTTTGAATATTTCTTAAAAACTACTGTTTTAAACATTAATGATTTCTAAGATTATTTCGTATTTTAGGTTTATGGTTTTAATTTTCCTGTGTCTGGATTTCTAAATGAAGTCCCAATCGTCTGAGATTCCAATGTTTTGCTGATAACAAAATTGTGTCTAGAAACACACAATGTCAAGACCATTAAATTTCAATGAATTAAATGTGATTTATGAGTCGTATTTATAAACTAGAATGAATGAAGCTAATCCTATTTCTGATTTCTGTTTTTTTTAGTATTAAAATTAAAACATTAATATTCTGTATTGTAGATGGTAAAATACTGTAAAATGAAACTTAAAAATTATAAAAAGTATAGAAAGTTTAAATTTTATTTTTATTTTTATTTTCATCTTTATTTGTATAATTGTATTTCAAATCCTAAAATTTTAATATTATATTAAAATATTATTTATTTCCATAAAACAAAGATAATTTCGTATAAATTATTATTTATTTATTTCTATATATAGTTCTATATTATATTTCTATATTACAGTTCTAGCTGTTTATATAAGAAGTTACCTTTATTACGTAAATTTTAATTTCTATAACCTTTTATGAGATTTATAATTTTTATACATAGACTTCCATTACCTTATTTTATATTATACACAGTCTCATGTCATAAATTTTTTTAACATTTCTTGCTGCTTTTTATAATCTGCTTGTCATAATTTTTTATTTGTAAACTTCTAATAGGATTGCAAGATTAAAAAAAAAAATGGTATCTTAACTAGTACAACAATTATAATAAAATAGTGACGTTGAATTTTATTTATTTTAGATAATTTAATCTCTTGAAACTATTAATAGAAACAGAATTAAATATAAGCCTAATTTGTGTGAAAAATCCCAGGACATCCTAAAACAAGGTCAAGTTGTTTTTTGAGCATCCTAAGGAATTATTGAGGAATTCGACGACAATTGAAATGAAGTGGTCGGTTCCCATAGAGATGAAAGCGTCGTTGTACAGCACGTGAGCACGAAAATAGGTCATTAACCCACAAAGGACTATTTATTTACATTGTTCCGACTGAATGAAAGAAGTTCATACTCAAGTGATGTCTAGTAGCCATTCTCAAAAGAAAATAAACAGTTTGTGCCATGTCATTTTACTCCACCTACGCCTTCAGAAAGAGCTCCAGACAGATCTTACTTCCGTCACAACTTGAAAAACAATAAAATTTTATTATTATTATTATTATTAGTTTCAGCAGACTTTTGAAAATAACTCCAGTTGTACATTTGAAAGCTAATAAACTTGCATAACACCATTATCAATAAACATAAAAATAAATATTATAATATATATACTATTAGAATGTAAACTTTAAATGTAATTATATACGATTTGAAAATAAAAAATACTTAACAAGTGTGGGTTAAAAAATTTTATAATTATGATATTGTAATATATAATTTGGCTTAAAAAGCTTTCTTATTTTAAGAACGTAAAATGATTTAAAAACTTAACATTAAATTTTATTAACTTAAAATAGTATTAATAAGAAATGAACTAATAAGAGAATTCTTTTAAATAAAAAAAATATACTAAACATAAATTATTATCATAACTAAGTTAATTTATAAATTTTAAATAATTGAAAAAAGGAAAAGAGAAAAAAAAGTGTGTGTGTGTGTAAATTTTAAATATTTCTGTTTTAATCATAGACAAGTTGTATTTTGGAATTGTTGTAATTTCAAGGAATTTATAATTTTAATATATTATTTAATAATGCATTGTGTTATTACAACATTATTTAGTAATTTTAATTGAATAAGAACTAAGAGATGAAATGATGAGTTTTTTTTTTTTAAAGTATATAATAAAAAACAAAATGCTTTTAAAAATCTTTTAACTTTTAAGGTCCTAACTCATGCAATTTAGGTGACTTATAAAAGGCTTATTTTATATATTTCTTTTATATATTTCTTTTACCAATGCACCTAAAATTCTGAAAATTTATATAAGAACTTGTGAAGTATGTAGGATTTATATATTTTTTTTTTTTTAACTTACATTTTTTTCAAAAAAATCAACTATTGCACTAATAAAAATATTTTAAGTACAAATCATTATTTTATGAAGTTTTTATCACTTAAGCTTTTCGTCAAGTTTTTTTCAGTTGAAAACATCGAGTAATACCTCGAAAACTCCCCAAATATGACTGTTTTTGAATTTTAAATTAATTAATTGCAGAGTAATTTGAAAATTAAAAACAAGAAAATACAAATCGCAGATGCTTCACAAGTTCATATTTAAATTTTCAGAAGATAGGAGCATTGGAAAAAGAAATACATAAAAGAATAAAAGGTTTGCAGTCGCCTGCATTTGCTTGAGTCAGGACCTTAACTTTTCACTTCAGATGATAAGAAAAAAAAAAACCTTTCATTTTTTTTTAATATATAATAAGAATAAAAAAAAGAAAAAAAGAAAGCTCTGCTCAAAATAAATGGTCTATTTGCTTATTTTTATAAGTCTAAATTACAGAGGTAATGCTTAAAAATTGCTTTAAATAAATACTATATATAAACGAAATAAATTTATTTTATCTGTTGAAACTAATTTTATCGTTGTCGGACAATCATCGTTGTCAATAAATAATCAGTACATGCTGGAATGGCGAAGTATTATAGAGTTTTTTCTTCATTATTATTGAGACATAAATGTTGAAACATAAGTGTAGAAAACATCCTAAACTGCAAAAATCTTGTCCAGTTTCTAACACTATAGCCACTGTTGAAGGTTTCTATAATATCGAGATCAAGTTCCAGAGTTTTTGGAATAAGTAACATGCTCATTTTGATCTGCTGATTATACGAAGTAGAACGGAATTTATCCAATGAATGATTAGGAACATAGAACATGTTATTCGTAGAAGCTGTCAAAGTAATTACTCGACTCTTACTTGAATTTTAATGAGGAAGTTTGACAAATATAACAGGTACTTCCTGATGTTCAATCAAAATATCAATTTTTAAACCAAACGTTCTTAGTGCTTCAGGAAGTCAAAACTAATATTGTACGCTTTGAATTACAAGGATTCAATTTTTTAAAGAATATTTTTTTAAGCGTACTTTCATTGTTTTTAGAAATATTATACAGGGCTTTCTGTCACGAAAACCAATAAACATCGCGAGCGTGTTCGGATATTCTAAGCAAAAAGTATAGTTTACACCATGGGTCGATTCGTCTTCATTCCCGAGATCTAGAGACTTCGTTGTACGAAGCCACAGAGTGAAGCTATCTGATACCATTGAAAAAAATCGGTTGGTTTACTGATCTGAAATGAAATTATATTGAAATCATTACATCTTCCACAAGTATTGTTCATACTGTGCTGTGACGGGTGTGCTTCCACTGATTGAATCCATGAAAAAGCAGCAATATCACAGTGGATGTTAAAAGCATCATCAGTTATTATTTTGGTGTTTCTGGCTTGCCGTTCGTGTACACTCTTGATTTCGTACAACCCTACAGATAGAAATCTAATGGTGATACGTAGAGGAGCCCTTGGTACTGGTCCATCCCGTCCTATTCTTGGCGCCACCGACTAATATACCCCTATCGGTAAATAAGAGAAACAAAACCACGATAACTATGGCGAAGCGGCATTTCAGTCCATATCTCGGGAACGAAGTCGAATCGACCCACGGTATATATTACATTTTTTGCTTAAAGTAACCATCCAAACATGCTGGCGAGGTTTATCGATTTTTTTTTTTGACAGAACACCCTGTTTATACTTGCTAGTGAACATTAGAGAGCAGCAATTATTTATTAGGTAATCAAGAAGCGGATAATAGCATAAGGCTTTCATTAACGACATCTATTGTATAAAAGTTCTAAGAGCGTAAATGATGGGTGAAATGAAAACGGAGCCTTAGAGGTTGAAAGAGAGTAGAAGTGACAAAAATTGTAATTGGAATTGGAATGAAATATGAACTTTCATCGGTGTAAGGAAAAAACAGTTTTCTATGCGAAACTATAATTGTAAGTTTGAATAGTAAAATATTTTCCGCATTACTTCTGTTTGACTGATAGTTTAATTATATTATGTTTAATTTTTTTAATTACAATTTTCAAATATCTATTTAGCATTGAAACAATATATAAATACCGTAGATTCAATACTTTAATTTTTGAATTGCAATTCTTTTCGTTTTATTTTCTACTTGTCTTCATTTTAGCATTACTATTATTCAATGAAACGGTCTTTTTTATTACGCTGTACTCATTCTAGAAATTAACTTTCTTTTCATTTTTCCTTAACCATATGAAAAAACTAAAGAATGTTGCAGCCAATCAGATGTGAGTTTGAGCACGTGTACCGGAAGCTACAATGAGGAAACTCCTATTTCTTGTGGCACACTGACCAATACGAAGACTCATTTATTTAACAAGATTAAAGATACTTATATGAATAAATATAAAAAAAAGCCATCTAATTAGAGGTAGTAGTAATAAAGATAATGGTATTTTCAGTTCGATTCCTTTAACTAGGACAAAAGGGAAGTAAATCCTAAATAGGCCTACCATTGCTATTTTCCAACGTATAGTTCCGGAACACTTGCTTTTCTGGGATTTTTGTAGGCCGAAATCTATGTCTCCATCAATCCTCAATTACAAGCAGAAATTTTGTTGTAATCATTCCCTCTCTGTTCTTTAATGGTTTTTGAAGTCTTTAACTTTGTGAAAATTGAGGCATTAAAATCATAGCAGTCATAGCAATAAAACTGTAAAATTGCATTCGTTGAAGAATATAGATATTGTAGGATAGTTTGTGCTGGTTAAACGTTTAAAGGTAACTGCCAATGCAAGACATGATATTCACAAATCTTTAAGAAATACAAATCTTTAAGAATAACAGTAAGCTTTGTTTTTCTTTTATTTATATATCCTATCGTGCTGTGAGATTTTTATTTTTTTTTGCTGATGTTTATATTTTTATATTTTTTTCTTGTAATTCTAAAATATTTTTACGTGCAATGTGGAATATAAAAAGTCAACCCTTTTCAAGTAATTCCTGGGGAATTATTCGAACAATATGGAGACCAGGAACATAGTTAAGTAAGTGTTTATTGTTTTTTTAAGCTTTTGCAAATTGGTTGACTTTTAATAATAATAATTAAAATTATTCTTGTGATGTTTCTACCTTTATATTTATTCTTGTGCGTACATATTTACAGCCCTGGCCCTATTGTTACTATATTTGCATTATAAATGATTTTGGAATGTGTTATAGAGAGAAAAAAAAATATTTTCTTCCATAAAAGCTTTTTTTTTATATTTAAAACGTAAAGAACATGAATACAAATAAAACAAACAAAAGCTATCAATTTATTTATCTATTATCTTCGGAAGGAATCAAAAGAAGTTGATGGATAAGGCACTGATGCAAAAGAAGGCTTTTCCGCCGATGGTCCCTGAAGAATACATTGTGTGAAAAATTCATCACGACCAATTGACAGATAGTCTATATTGCATTACATCTCCCGTGCCCCGTCCTTAATGAGGGTGACTGCAGTCATGTTTAGCCAACGAGAGTAGCGTATTGTGTAGTTTATGATCTCAGTTATTACCCTTCCCTAATCTACTCCGAAAAACCAATTAGAGAGAAATGTAATCACGTGATTATTGGTCACTGCTTTAAAATCTGGAAGAAACACAAAACATTAAAGGTTTGGCTACTGACGAACAGGAATACCCTGGGTTTCTCCTTGATGGAAAACTCAACAGTAATTCCTGAATTATATGATCCCAAGGAATTACCATCAGTTTATATTTCTAATGATTCTTTAATGCCAAACATCCCTTAGCTCAAGAAGAATGAAGACGCACACATCTATTCACTACATACTCAATACATCATTTCGTCTTGTTCCGGATTTCGGATTTCGGTATATCACGGAATTCGTAATTTCGGATTAGAAATGCTCTTGACGGTTCGAAAAGCAAATGCTTCTGCTTTTAGCCAATAATTACAAAAACATTTATCCTCCGAATGTTTCTTCCACGAAGCAGGACTTTTTTAAGACTTTTCAAGACATTTTTTTAAAGGTAGATTAAGTTTTCGACAAATCAATATTTCTTTAATTTCTATAAACAGAACAAAAACGAACAAATTATCCTTCATTTGTTTTTTTTGTTTTTTGTTTTTTGTCATTTAGAAATCCCGAATTTTCGAATTCGGCACATCAAGTGATAAGAAGCTTTTTTTACGAACTGGAAGAACAGGATTCAATTTGCAGAAAAGGTCGGGTATTTTTTTTTTATACCAGACGGATAACGCTAGATTTTTTTAATGTGCTGCTTAAAGATGGTCGAACTATAGCCATCCGACTTCAATTTTTACCATAAGTTTGGTGATTAAGGGATCCTTATCTCCTGTCTTTAAAATCAAAAGGCCTATTGTCTTAATCTTTGAATTTGAAACTAAAGTGATTTCAATGATCATATGAAAAGCTTTTCAGAGTATTTCGTATTTATTTAGGATTTTCATAAAATTTGTATGTTGAATCGTTAGCGAACATTGTACTTTTAATATATATATTTAAGTAAATCCAAAGAGAGCAATTTTCTTATAATAAAGCGCTGTTATGTTATTTCTAAAAAATTTTTTTAGCTTAGTTTCAAAATTCAACACCAGGTGCCGCTGATGACGTGTATGTACATTCGAATCTTAATACTTACACAGAAACAGCTTTTTGAAATTAATTTGGTTTTTAAATTTCAGAAAGCTGTCCGGCAAATTTTATATATTTAAGTATATATAGATATATTTAGTTTATATTTACAGTATATATTTAGTATATATAAATATACTTTAAATATATATAAATATTTATACATCTTATTCCTTTTTGATTATTCTACTTTCTTCTTTGATTTTAAAATATTATAGTCTTAATTCTTAATTCAAATGTTTTCTGTAATTTTTGAATAACATACATTATTGATAAAACTAAAAACACTACAAATTGTGGAGTCGAACAATGATATTCCGCTATCAGTCAAATGAAACAAACCTTAAATAAAATAATGGTATCAAGTTCTTTTGGAAGGATTTTAATAGCATGTCTACTGCAACACCAAAAAAAAACAAAAAAAAACAATACAAATAATTTATTGTCGAAAGTTGAAGTTAAATGTTGGGATTTTTTTGCTAAAGAATGTAAACATTGAAATAAGTCAAATGAATTTATTAAAAACTTAATCCAAAAAGTAAATAACTTGCTCAAATCCCCAATATAGCTTTTCAACCTTTTATTCTAATGGTTCGAAAGTTGGTACAGCAACTGTAATTTTACTCTTTTGAGTTTTAAACTTACTAGACTTTGTTCTTTACCTTGATTCATGATGTAATATTATATAAAAATAGTTTAAGAATTAATAAAAAAAGATTTTCCCTAAAGATATATTAATGACACAATAGGAAAAAATCATCAAAGTGAAAAATTGAAATTTTGCAGATGAACAAGTTCAGCTTTGAATCTTCATCGAAAAAAAGAGAGAGGAAAAAAAAAAAAACAAGAAACCAGCTGAGATTTTTTTGTTCTTTACTGCGTGACTATTTCCTTATTGCTTCTATTTTACAAATCTTTAATATAAAAAAAGAGCATTTTACATGCTAGAAAGGTTTTTTCCTCTACATTCTAATTTTCAAAGGAATTTTCTCCTGTTTTCTTACCATAATTCTGGATCAGTATTAGCTTCGTAGATTATTTGAATGTTTTCTTTTTGAATTCTTTGATATAATTCGTTTGGATTGGTTTTATGTTTTACACGCCATTTGTTTTACACGCCATTTTTCGCGGAAGCAAAAAGAGCGACCATGTCTCTATAGTTTCCAGTCTCTTTACCTTTCAGTTTGGATTGTATCCGTGTAGTGAAATAAAATAGCAAATTTCTGTCAGATTTTCACGTGGAAATAAATATATTGAAATGGTCGGACAGTTAATGACATGATCTTAACATTCCTGCAGGCCTCATTGTTCAAAGTCTTTTTCTATATATTGTATAATACTGTAAGTCACAATCCCGAGAAGAATCAGCACAAAAATCACTTTTTCAAATTGATTAAAAAGTCAGTCAATCTTAGATTTTATATTATTCCTTTGAATTAAAAAAAAAAAAGCAAAAAAAAAAACGTCAATTTGTGAATTAAGGCTTTTCAATTACTATTAATATTATTATCTTATTAGATATCTTAATGAGATTTAATTTGATAAGACAATAAAATTTTAATGAGATTTTAGAAATATTAGAAATTGAAATTTCTAAATTCTACATGATTTTAGAAATATTTCTACATTCTAAACTTAGTTCTTTATTAACAATATTACAAATTCTAATAACAATGTTAACATTATTGAACTGTTATTTATAGCATTATATTTCAATTAAGACCTTTCTTAATTAGAATTTAAGGTCATTAAAACTGTTTCAACGACCCCGAACTTAATTCTTTTTGAAATTAATGATCTTAAATTGTAATTAAAAAAAAAAAGAAATGCTTAATTAAATTTTAAAGATCAGGACTGAAAATGATAATGATTGAATGAAATAAAAATAAAGTTCAAAATGTTTAACTGTAATAAATTCACAGTTAGGGTCAAGTTTTCTCAAAATTCGCACGACTAATATTATAAATACGAAATACAATAATTTATTAAGATTAGAAATATCAAGCCATTAAGAAATCTCCTATTTTCAAATGTTATTAACATTACTATAGAGAAAAAAAGAATGTAAAAAAGTCCTTTATCGAATGTCAGTCATAAATTACCTTTTGTTAAAGTTAAAATTAATAAATTACTGTTCATTTAGATTTCAGGACCTATTTAAATACGAATAACAGAATTAATGAAAAATACTCTAATTCATATGGTTCACTACATAACATTTTTATTATTTTTTTTAATAATTTCAAGAATATTCCAAAGGATGGAGTCAAATAATATTTTCACATTCGAAAACATATTCTGAATGTGTCTATTTTATATAAGTGATTAGAAAGATCAGTAAAAACGAGTTGTTTTTAATTATTTTATAATGCATTTACGATGCTACTGAATCCTCTATTATAAGTTACAGACTATAAATAATTGATGTCATTCAATTTAATGTTTATTTTAACGAGCTAAGAGTATTTGTACATTCTTTCTAAGTTTCTTAATATTTTCTCAAGGACAATGTCAATGTCTTCGGGATTGATCTTCTGCAGTTCAGTGGTGACGTCTATGAAGCGTAAATGGAATCCATTAAAATGTAAGAAAAATAATCTAAAATCGAAATAAAAACTGAGTGCTTTGAAATAATACTTAACATCACTGCATCTAAAACAGTAGGCTTAATAAAGTAGAAAATAACAGCAAATAAAATAAATAAAGTAAACTCAGTGTTATCTGTTTATTCCATTATACTGTATTGATTTTAAAATTGCAGAAAAATTCTTGGATTAATTAATTTCTTCAATAATTCTTGGATTACGGATGATATTTTTATTAGAATAAAAAAAAAAACCTCAGTATTTTTTTCTTTCTGAGGATATTAAGTATATTATATTGAATTAAATTCGGTTTTCTCAGATCCCAAAGTGGCTTGTTTGTATTCCAGTTGATGTTTCGTATTCATCTCATTTTTATCAGACATTTCATCTCTTTAGACACGCCCTTCTTTCCCTCATAGTATTTTAACAAGTTTAATTTCCGCTAGGAGCGCTGCTGTTATGCTAATAGAAATGGAGATTTTAGTAGAGAAAGTCTTATGCAATAAAATAAAGGGTAAGACCAAATTGTATACTAATGACATCCTAGTACAGCTGTAGTTTGACAAAACACAAATACAGAAAACCCTTTCGTACATGCTTACATCTGGCAATCAGTTTACTTGAACTACATTCTAAAATATTTTGTCATTTTTATTAGTCTGTAGGTGATATAAAATACTGAGAAAAATTTGTTATTTTAATTTAATAAAGCTTCATTTCTTACTATTTAAAATTTAATTTTATCCATGAAAATTTAAGATTTATTAATTTATTTACTGAAAAGAATAAATATAATATAATATAAATTTTCCTTATTTTTGAGCGAAACATAGTTTCTTATGTAATGTTTATGTAAAGTGTACCATATTGCATTGATTTAAAGAACAAACTGTCTTATCTAAAAACAAATTCCATTTGCAATCATGTAATGACATTTTTTGTAGGATTGTTCTATTCAAAGTAATTCGGATACAATGGTTAGGTTTCATGTATCAAGCATTTTTTCTTTGGTTTATTTTATTTTATTTTATTTTATTTTTGTGCAAAATAAGCCCATTTTAAATAATTAACTGTGATGAAAGAGAAGATAGGAAGCAACTTCAAATTTGGAGAATATATTTTTAAAAAAATTATATGCAAAAGATAGTTTTTTATTTTTGTGTAGTAAATGTTATTTTTTTTTCTAACAATAACTTAAATAAAGAAATTTAATCACGACGCTATGTTTTATAGTGAGATATTCAATTTGTTACTTGAAAATTACGAAGCAGTATTACATTTTTCTGTTTAAAGTTGCACACGTCAATAACAATGGTTATATTTTTAATGTTTTCTACTTATTTTCTGGGTTAGTAATTCCACAATAACTTAAGTCAAAGACAGACCATCTACTGTTAGTTTGGTCTTGTGTGAATAACTGCTGGTTTGTGTTATTCCCAGCATCCAAATCGTCCTCACGCTCCAATTGCTATTTCGAAATTGACTTCGGATTGTGGAACTGATTCAATGGAGTTTAAAGAGGAGAGAGAGAAGCTAAAAAAGCAAGTGGTAGAACAAGAAGAAGAAGAAAAAATCAAGTTACAAACCTTGGGAGACGGAACCTTAGGGCAAAGCCCTTCTAAAACAAGGCCTTCAGGGAAAATGTGATTCACTGGAGAAAAGAACGGCTTCCAAAACAGAACTGAATGGTTTTTAATAAGATCCGAGAAAGAACGCAATTAGGAGCCATTAAGGAAAAGGTGATTATGGATTGAGAAAAAGAAGAAAGTGAAAATTATGTTCCTGACACTGACAGTCATTTTTACAAAGTGACAGACACCTGCCCTTGAAAATATAGTTGAAGTTTATTCCAAAAAGGAAAAAAAGAATTAAAAATTTATTTTTATGTATTTTCATTTTTTTTTTTTTTTTTTTGAAAAGGAAACTTGGATTTCTAAGAATTCAACATTTCATTAATCTATTATAATTTTTGGTCATAAAAACATAGATTTTTGTTTAATTTTCTGGACAAAACGTAATGAAATAGACAGGACAACAAAATGTTATCCAATAAACTAATAAGTTCATTTTAAATGTCATTTCAAAGATTCAGAATTTGAAAGACTTAAAAAACAAATCGTAGATATAAATAGAAATATAAAACATTAGAGAGAATATTCCAAGAAAAATTGATTATTTTTGTAAGACTAAAAATTAATAATATTGATATTTTTAGTAATATAATTACGAAAAAAATCTTATTAATTTGTATCAACTATTAGTAAATCATAATAATGTATGTAAATTACATTAATTTGAAAATGTAAAGCAACTTTAATATTAATCTAACTTTATACATTTAAGATAAACTATAGATGTTAATGAAGATATTAAATTCAACTTTTTTCATATTAAAGTAGATATTTTTTAGAGGTTTCATTAAATAAATCAAATAAACAATTTCTAATCTAAATTTTTAATTTAATGTATTCGTATTTCTGTTTCTCTATGATTGATTCTTTTATAAGGATAATCATCATCATCATTATATATTATTTCTCAAAGGGTTTTTTTTGTCGGAACGCCATATTTCCTTTACTACTTCATCAAAATCAATGATTGAGGCATCATTTTGAAGATTACGTTCCCCGGTAATGACGAAAAATAAACAAATTGTTTAAAATTAATGTTTTCGTTAAAAAACTTTATTTTTAAAAACTTTTTATAAAAATGTAGACACGCTTTAACAGAAGCGCCTTATTTTTCGAAAGCGAAAAAATTCTTTAGCGTTGTAACCTTCAACTATTTCCTTTTTTGAATAAAAATGCACTTTAAATGATATTTCATCGTTTATTTAATAACAACAGATAAAAAAAACAAAACAAAGATTTATATTTTAATAAAAATAAACGATTTATTTCAATAGAAACATAAAAATTAGTCAACTTCTCATATACCTATATTAATTTCTCAAAGGTTTTTTTTTTATTTCCCTTAATACTTCATCAAAATCAATGATTGAGATATTTTCAAGATTACGTTCACCGCTAATGATGAAAAATAAATAGATTGTTTAAAATTAATGTTTTCGTTAAAAAAATTTATTTTAAAAATCTTTTTTGTAAAAATGTAGAAGGCAATCTCTTGACAATCTCTTCATTTATTTATTTCCACATTACCATTCGGTGACTGATCAAGATACCATGCGAATTATTCGCACGGGTCAACTTTTTTATAAAACTTGAGAAGACGCCATCTATTGACAATGTGTTTAACTAACATGCACACAAGCTGTTGGATTTGTTTATTATTTCTCAAAGGTGGTTTTTTGTTGCGAATTATTCGCACGGGTCAACTAGTCTACTTAAATTAGGTTTCTCTTTAGAGAAAAGTTTTATTGTGAAAATTTCATACTTCAGTTTTCTATTTATATCAAGATAAGGTACCCTGCTCAAATAACGCCACCTTAACATTTAAATTACTGTAAGTCTGGAAATAAGATGTTTCGAAACACGAAAATTATGACCAAGAAAGTTTAATCTTCTGTTTGAAGTATACCATAATGAAACATATGATAACTTTTACTGGAGAAGTATGAGAACTCAAATAAAAAACTTTGCAAATTGACGTTATTAGGAACACCTGGCCCAATAAACGCCACCTACTTTCTAGTAACTTAACTTATTTAAAATTAAGGATTATTCCATCATTATAAACATTATTTTTACTAAATTACAGTAAAATGCAACTAAATTTGACTTTCTGTAAAAAATAATAAAAAATCACTTGAAATTAGCGCAGCCTTTCTAATCTGTAGCTAAAATAAAAAAGGAAATGTAAAAATTAATTAATTTCGGCATTTTCCGATTATAAAAGCAAAATAATAAATAAGATAAAAATCTATATTATCATGAAATATATTAGTAACTTATAAATGTCGTACGTAACCTAAAATCGTATATGTAGACCATTAACACCACTATGGCGTTAAAGCGCTACTGAGCACATGGATCACATGATACACTTGTTTGTCTACAATTTCCGAATTTTAAAAATAACTGTTAACTTATCTACATAGAAGAATCTTCAAGAATCAAGAAAATATATAGTTTTATATAGTTAATCTTTGCTGAACATTAAAAAAAAATCTATTTTATCTTACGTTGATATAGTAGCAACCTTTCAGAACCAGTCCTCGACACGAAAAGGCGGAAATAAATTTCACTCGAAAATGTTGGCGGTCTGCTAGTAACTCACTTCAACACTAGATGGCATGTCAATGCAAACTACTTTAGTGCAGTACCGCCATCTCTTATATTTATGAAGAATTAGATAGGTGGCGTTACAGATATACATGGTGTTATATGGCTGAGGTACCTTACAGAAAATCAGATCGTTTTTCAGGCCGCATCCACAATTAATTAGTTCATTATCAATAAATCATTTTCTTCAATCCAGTTCCTCTACAAAAAGTTACTTCAAAATGCTTAACTTCATATGAAGATCTTTCTTTTTACTTGATTATTACTTTATAATTGAGTCTTACCAGTCTTACCAGTTTTTATACTAATTATTTTTTTATAATTTATGCTAATAATATAAATTAAATATATATATATATGTGTGTGTGTGTGTGTGTGAGTGAGTGCGTGTGTGTATGTGTTATAGTGCCCTTTGAAAATAATAAAAAATGGCGAAAAATATTTGTTAAACACCTAAATTGATTGAATTAAATATAAATGTTATATTTTAACTACTAATTCTTATTATTAATTAATAAACACAATTTGAAAACACAATGAAAATTTTTTAAAAAATTGAAAATACTGTTTCATGAAAAAAGTGACGATATGTTGGATAATTAATATCGTTTTGTTAGCTTTTCGATTCCTGCATTTCAAATACAACGTGTGGGCCCGGTAGCCGAGTGGGTAAGGGCGCTTGGCTGCGGGTTGGAGGTGGCGGGTTCGAATCCCGGCCTCGGCGGAGGACGGGAATTTTTCCACGCTTCTTTCTCCTCCAAACGGGCCCTAGGGTCTACCCAGCCCTCTATAGAATGGGTACCGGGTTTCTTTCCCGGGGGTTAAAGGCGGGCGAGCGACGGGCCGTCCCCCCGTCCTCAACTTTGTCCCATAGGTTCTGAAAACTGGAGCCTACCCTCCAGCTGCATTGCGCGGTCCTCTGGGCCTGATCGCAACTTTAACTTTAACTTTAACAAATACAGCGTAGAAAAAAATATGCAATATCGGAAATATATGATGATTTGACTTTCGTAAAATAGTAACTGTGGATGAATTAGAAATCCACACATGCCGTTCATGAATGATAGATTTGCTCTTGGCGAAGGAATCACAAAGGTCATAAGAGAATAGATAATCTGTGATAATAATCTGAGAGGCTAATCTGTACATTATTAGTAACAGAAGATGCAGTCCAGTAAATTTTTCAGAAGATGGTGTAGTAGCATTGATTTAAAATTGACCCAAAAAAAATGAGCCACTTATTTTCATGGAGAAAATTTAGATAGAAGTTTGGGCGAAAAGAGAATAGGCGATGTGAATAAGAAAAACGTCGCTAGGTTGGTTAATTACAAAACAAACAGAGTTTAAGATATGTAATTAAGCAAGAGGGGCTTTCGGCGAATAAAAAATAATTTCTCGAGAGCTTGGGATTTTCAGCTAAAAAGTTTCCAAAGTTCTTTCAATCATTACCAAACACAAAGAATCATTATAGGGTCATTAATAACAACTCTTGTTTTAGAAATATGAAAATATGGGAAATATACCAATTGTACCGTACTTTTCTCCCTCTTAATAATGACGGGAAAATGAAAAAGAAAGCACTAAACGAATATTCTGAGAGAAAGTATATTCTTTTAAAATATATATAAATACTTTCTCAATTTAATAGAACCTCAATTTTTTGTAAGAATTTTCTTAAAAAATCTTTGAGAAAAATTAAGACTTTTTTAAACAATTTGCACCTTTTTACACGAATTTTGAGTTTGAAAATTTGTTAAATTCAAATCGTAATTCATATGTGTGGATAGACAAGTGAATTGAACTCGAAAAAAACAAAAACAAAAAACAATGTGGATAAAAAACATAACAATATTTCACTTATCTATGTATCTTTCGGGGTATTTTGATAAATCTGTCCATCTATAGGTAGATGTCTATAGGTAGATGTTCCACGATAGCCTAAGAGAGCGCTGGAGGTAAGACTCCAGTAACGAGGAGGTCGGGGGGATAAGATCAACGCTCTCCCGCCTGCCACCTGAAAAGAAATTCGGTACCAATTCTATAGAGGGCTGGGTGGAGACTAGGATCCGTATGGAGGAGAATTCAGCACGAATCTAGCTCTTCTATCCCGCAACCAGAGGCGTCACTAGGGTTGGTGTAACCCAGTGCGGTAGCTCACGGTGTCACCCTCCCTTACGACTTACCCCATTGTGTCACCTAGCGCGGTAGCTCATAACCTTGTAAAAATATCTGTTCAACCAAAAAAAAAAGCCTTGTAAAAAATGTTTTATCCCTTGGTGTCACCCCTTGTGATGGTGTCACCCGGTGCGGTCCGCACCCCCCGCACCCCTCTAGTGACGCCACTGCCCGCAACCAAGCTCTTTACACCTTGGCTATCGAGCCTATCTATCTATCTATACCAGTGTTTCTCAATCTTTTTAAATTCACGACACACTCATGTATTTGGAAAAATTAGGCGACACACAAGGCGTTGTTCCTAATATCTCATAGCACTTCAAGCTTTTTCGCTGCTTTACTAAGTATAATAGAATCCTAGGAAAAACACTAGCAAAAGTAGAACAACAGTCTATTTTGAATATTTCTATCAAAAGTTTTAAATATTATTAAATATGTGGTAGCACAGATGTTATCCCTCTCTATATTTCAATGAGGCAGAACGTCAGGCTGATCGACTTTGCAGCTCAAGTTTAAGGAAACAATACTATGTCAATTCTGAAATTTGGCCAAAAAAGAGTTGTCAATGTTATCAAAAGATGCTCTATTTTCTACAGCCTACAGTTTTCGACAACTACTTGTGGGAGCAGGGATTTTCCGCATTGGTCAACATTAAAAATAAGAAACGGGAACGACTTGTTTCTCGTGATCAAAATTACGGGGTTTTTTTTTTTTTTTGTGTCTACGATTCGACCCCGTATTCCTCTTTGAATTTTTAAAAAAATGATGTAATTTATTGACTCATTTTAACCATTTCTGTTTCTCTTACTTACAATTTATTTGTTCCTTTTGTGTTAATAACTAACATTGTTGAAAATATTTAGTACCTATTTTAGAATTATTTTGCCGTTTTAATAAAATTTCTTTTTGTTGTTCTTTCTCGCTGCACAATCTTTGAGAATATCTGATTTATAGTGATTTAATATTCGTTTAAGTCATTTTTCAATTATTTTATTTTATCTTTATTATCTCTATCTTCATATTAAGATTGGTATAAAATCAAAACAAACTATAATATTTTTTTTAAGTACTTCCCAATGCAAATGAAGGATGTAAGCTATTAAAATGAATAGTTTGATGTGAAGGAGAAAGTCAAATGTTTTTATGACTGTTGTTGATTTCATTCGTTGGTTAATAAAATAAAATGGTGCATCTGTGTTTTTCTATCTTTCATGGGTATATTCTTCCTGTAATAACGACTGCTTAATAGCAATTCAGCATCTGTGAACATTGTCTTTCATTGCTGTTATAAATCCATGTTGAGTCCATGTAAACACCTATTGTCTCAGTCTTTTATTCTTCATCTGTAAGTGAAGTCACTCAACAAATTGCTCTAAGGTTCACTGAATTTCATCATATATGCCTCAGCAACAATTATTCACACTTTGAACAAAATTTGAACAGCTGTTAATGAAGAACTTATGAATACAATTAAAGAAAAGCTTATAGATTTTATATAAATTTTCCTCCTTTGAAATTTAAATTAATCTATGCTAGCGAAATTAAAAAGAAGACACATTTTAATCATGCGATGCACAATACTCCTGCAATGTTTTCTTTAATTACAACAACGATATTTCATTTTCTTTAATAGAAAACTTCTTCAGGTTGAATAACTGGGGACAAGAAATTTCTTTCTTTTTCCTCAACTGATGATATATCATAACGAATTCATTTGAAGAAGAAGAAAGAGATTTTTTATCTTCAGTTATTCAACCTGAAGAAGTTTTCTGTTAAAGAAAATGAAATTTTTTGTGATTAAAAAGACAATTTTAGGAGTATTGTGTATCTCATGACTAAACGAAGAATATAGATTTCGGAACTATACATAAGGCACATTTATATTCTCAATAAATATATATGTATTCTCAATGAAATAATATTTATTTGTGTGAATATCATGAAAGGTTAAATTCATATGAAATTCAGATTTACTTAAAAGGGGTTATTATAAAAATATAAGATATACTAACAAAATGGCTTTACTTTCACTTGATCTCGAGGGTTTTAAATTCGATAGATAAATTCTAGTGATCATTCTCTAACCATATTTCATAAAATCGACATAAAATAAACAAGAGTCAGTTTTTTAACAAGAAAGAAGTATAGTAGGCAATATCTGCTACGAGAAACATAGTTTTCATGTTTATTAAAAATCCGGATTTTTTGAGCCAAAGCATACAAAATAAAAAAAGCAAAAAGTTAGTTTCATTAAAAAGCAAATATTGTTATATATTTAATTTTTAATTTTCGAGAGTTTGTGAGAAATTTTTACCAACTATTTCTAAAAGGAATTTGTTTATAATTCTAATCAGGATTATTTTAAGTTTTAGTTATATCAAAAATATATATATATATATATTTTATATATATATATATATATAAAAAGCAAAACAAAAAAAACAACCCTGAATCCTAGATTATTTCCTAGCGAAAAAAAGGATAAGTTCGATTAATTAGCAGATAACTTATTTTATCCTATGGAATAGATTTTCAGTAATAAAATCCAACAAAAACAAATTGGAGCAAGAGATGGTGAAATAAGATAGAATTTATAATTATACCAAAAAAAATAATGTATCAATTTGCTTATATCATGGAACCTAGGCAAGTAATATGTTCAATTTAATTGCGAAAGAATGAAAAAATCTAACATATCTAAAAATCCTTAGATATCATTATTTTTTTTGTCAATTATATTTGCACATTTTATTTGAACAAAAAAAAAAAGGACTTTCTTAAAAACCCTTTTTTTTTGCGAATTTGTTTACATTATTGCTGGATGTAACATAAGCCCCTTCTTTGAGTTATTTTAAAAGATATTTCTTTGAGGGGGTATTTCTTTTTTATTATAACCCTCAAAGGCTGCGAAGGGGTTCTATCTTTACCCACTGCCGAAATATATATTTAGATCTTTCTATCTTTTAAAAATATTTTTTTTTAAGTATTTTTTTTTTTTTTGCATTCAAATTTTTACTTTTTCAATATTTTTTTTCTTGCAAAAATATTACAAGCACTTAACAAAAAAATAGTTCACATTAATTATGACGTCATTAGACAAACAGTTTTATCACGAAATCCAATCTGCTTTGAATAATTATAATGGCCTCTTTCACATTAAAGAAAAGATTCCCACAACTATTTACGAAGACTGTTCTCTTTATTTTTTTTATTTTCCCATTAAAACATTTACCTTTTTCTTATGTACTGCTGTTCTTGGATTAAATGAGGATTAGATTACTTTAATGTCAATGGATTAATGCCCTTTGTTTTCCCACCATTGAGTATAATGTTAAATATAGTCTGCTTGTTGTAAGTTCAAAGCATTTATTTCACTTCAAGACCCAAATGGAGATGGACACTGAAATAGAATCATTGTAAGGGTTTGTGGTTTATAATAAAAACCTCTCAGTTTACCTTCTTCTAAATAGCTTTTAGCGAAATTGATAAATATAAAAGAACCTATAAATAAAATATTAATGCAATAATACTTAGTTAAATAATGATAAATAATTTTGTTTTTGTTCTTTTTAGTTGTTCTTGCAAGGTTGCTACGGAATTATAGCGACTTGCCAGTGAATTCTTAAAAACTGAATTGAATATATATTAAATGAAGCTAATTAATGCTTGTTATTAATGGATTCATCAATAAGCACAAAGTTAAAGTTCAGCTTTTTGGTTAATAGATTCCTTTCATTAGTTTTTAGAATTAATGCTTTTTAATTTAAATATTTTTTTTTTTTTGTTAGATATAAAGTCTAAACAAAATGGGTGAGACCAAATTGTCTACCAAGTGAATATCCTGGAACAGCTGTTTCACGCTCTTTGGCGATCATCAGCCAGGAACAGTCATCATTAAACAACGAGATCTCAGTACTGAGACTAAAAGGAATAATCGTGGGAATGACAGTGGTGCCTCAAAAGCAAAAATAAATAATAAAAAAACTCACTAATGAAATATTAGTGAGAAAATTCATGTGTTCAAGTCTGTTGTTGTTCTGTTACTATGTTGTCAATAGTAAGAACCTAGTTTTCACTAGTTAGATTATTTGCTTAATATTTAACCGAAGCGAACTGAGTTGGTCTACTGAATGATAAAAAAAGTTAGTAAAGATCTAAGTAATTCACTTTTCCGTCTTTCAAAAGTGAGGAAAAAAGTTGCTTTTGAATCGAATTTAGACAATTTTGTTTATATTCATTTGTCTTTAAATTTGTCTTTATATTCATTTGCGTGGATGGTTCTAATCATTCACCTACAACATTAAAGCCTGATCTTTTTAAGATATTAGATAAGGAGAGATCAGATCCTCAAACAGGAGAAATGCTTTAAAAAAATAGCAACGCAGATGAAGTTAGAGTTAACGTACCATGGTTATAACAATCTACATTCACGTTTTTTACATATGATAATTCTTGTGGTAAAATACTTGGCCAAATGAGACATACTGGGAATATACAAAAGGGTGAGACTAGAGTTTACAAGGGACATCTCAAATCAACTGTTTCACGCTTAATTCGCGATCATCAATTGAGAGTAGTCACAAACAAGATCTCAATACAGAAATGAATGGAAATGGTAGTAGGAAGAAATATGGCACCTCCACAAATCTAAACTGAAAATAAATATCTCATTAAAAATAAAATAAATTAAGATACTGTCCTCCGACAGCCTCAGTGTTTACTGTGACTCCTCTCAACTGATGATCGCTAATTAGCAAGCGTGAAGCAGCTGTTTTGAGATGTCACTATGTAAACAGTGGTCTCACCTTTTAATGTGTTTATGCATTTTAAGGCGTTTTTTCTTTCTTTAAAGATATTTGAAAAAATTCATTGAATCTGTCGGAAGCCAGCACATGAATTTTCTTTATTATATTTTTAATGTGTATTTATGCAGGTGCCGTATTTTTCCCTACTAGCTTAGTGGGAGAAGTTCGACGCTCATCCATATAAAAGAATCCCGTATCTTAAGCAGAATTGCACCTAAGAATCTGTAAGGAATCCTTTTAAATAGGAAAACAACTTCCCAACTCCAATGAGAAACGAATCCCTGTCAAAGCCAAGCGCCTACAAATTTCAGCCCAGAAGCAGTATTACAATTGCGCAAAATGAAATCGATATCATGATTGTGGTGATAAAGACCAACAATGTTTCCAGAAATTGAATATAGTTGTAAAGCACAATTTACAAATCATATAAGCACGAAAAGGAGTCGCGGAGGTGTAAATTAAAATATTATTACCAACAGCAATAATATCTTTAAAAAAATTGAAAAACGAAAATTCATATCAATACATGTTTACTTGTGCTGTTAATAATCATGTAATTCTGTAGTTATTCTATTGTTAAGTTAGTTTCAATTCCCAAAATTCTTCTTATGCTTTAATGGGGTTTAAAACATAATAAAAGGAGATAGAAGTAAAGAATCCTCGAAAATTTTTAAGTTATGTTTGAGTTTTATTTTTATGTGCCATCGTTTTAGTATTGCTTAAACACTAGCAATTAAATATCTAAATAGCAAAGGTTTTATTGCTTTTTCCCATGGTCTCTTTACAAACCTCTTTCCTTAGTGTCATTATTTTTAATTTTATTTTTCAATGAAAATTATTAAACTCAAACTAAATCTCATGGAAAGAAGATCAACGTTACAAAGAATCTAACGTAGTTATTGACTTAGAATCAAGGATGCGAAGAAATGTTGTAAAATCCTTATAAGGCACTGAGAAAAATTTCATGCAAAATAATTTATTTGATTGAGAAATCCTTAATTTTAGATTAAATTATTATATTGCAAATTATTATATTATAATTGTTAATGATCACTTTGACTGAGTCAACTGCAGTCTGATCTTGAAGTTATAACAGGTATTTATTCATGTTATCTTTTCTACGAAAAGGTTCTTCTTTAATTGCCATGACTTCTTTTCTGGTTTTGAGCTTCTTTGAATAGATGTAGTTCTGCATAATAAAAAGGCTTATTAAAAAAAACAAACTAAAATGGAAAAAGTGCGTGGTATGGAAAACCGGATAGGGATCAGAATTCATCTGCTAGGGTTCAGATTACTATAGGATTAAATCTATCACTTTTCCAATGTCAAAATCCTTTATCTGGATTAGATATGGTAGCATTAGTATTTGCTTATAGTTTTATTTTATTAAAGATCTTATATAGTTTTCTTCCTTCACTTCAGTTTAATAATTAATAAATGAACTATAACTTATAAGTTATTTTTATTTTTCTCTCTCATTAAATGTGAATTTTCCAAATTCTTCTTCTTAACTTCATACTTCTGTATATGTGTCTATTATATTGAGCCTTCTGCCATATTTCAAATTAATCTGAAATTACTTCACATGACTATATAGAACTAACGTTATAATATTTTTGAATGTAAATAACCATTTTAAATAAACGATCTATAAGCATCCTTGCAATTCATCTTTGTAAAACAATTCATTTTTTAAAAAAAATATAGAAAATACTTTCAATTAATATATAAAGCGTACTTTTTGGTATAATAATTTTAATAAAACATGCTTCTTTTAAGATGCATGGAAAAAATTGCTAAAAGTTCTTTTAGAAAGTTCTTAATTTTTTTTTTTAAATATTCTCAAAAATTAAATCTTTTCTTTTCTTTTTTTTTCATTACTGTTTGCTAATGTAAAAATGTTATCAAAGGTTTCAATGTACATTGAATTGTCGTTCTTGAAAACACAAACAGTTCCTTTTGATTCCATTAGATTGCATTTCAGATTTATAGTTGTAAGATAATATGTTACCCTCCTAAAACTGAATGCCTTTGGACTGAACAGGAAATTTCATAGATAAATAAATAAACACTGGGAAATATAGTAAATGGACTGATTGAAAAACAAATCTTTGTTGTGCTTGAAAAACAACTTTAAGATAAATATCAAAAACTCAAAATGAAAACCACAGGCCTTTTCTTTAAATCATTATATCATTGTAACATTATCGGAATACAATTCTGGTAATTTACGAACTTAGGTGCTAATAAATTTTTTTTTTCATACTTTTTCTATTGTAAACAGTGATTTTAATTACTCTTTTTTATATTTTGGATAGTGGAGCACTGGTCCTAAGAATTTTTCAGCATTTATATGTAACACAATGAAAGGAAAGCTGGTAATGCAAGAATGGTTTAAGAAGACAAAAACCGAGTGCTTTTGTCTGAGATTGGTATTTGTGTCGAAGAAATAGAAATTGTAAATAGACAGTTAAACTGAGCTTTTAATTGTATGGTAATAATTCTACATGGAAATGTCTAGTTTTAAATGCTTGTACCTTTAACATATTACACGGAAAGCCTTAGGGTTATTGCAATGAAACCTAAACCCATCATTATGCAAAGTCGGGCTATTATTTGCGTGTTCTTCTACGTAAGTACAATTTCAAGAATAGGCTACCGGGAAGTTAACATTTCAAGGCAAAATTCAGCAAAACATTTTGAAAGAAATTTGCTTCCATTATCTGCACAGGTTATTTTTTTTCTATGCAGGAATTTTAATTATTGCAAATGAAATAAAAAAAATCATTTAAAATGATTTAAAAAAAATCAATCTAACAATAAGAACAAAACTAGTACAAAAATTAAAAGTTTCATGTTCTTTACAACATAAAAACGAACTGTAAAAACGAGATAAGAATTTGCAGATGGAAATTAGATTGTTTCCAAAAAATAAAAATACCTAAAAATAAATGAAAAGAAATCGTTATAAAACTATCTTTTTCTAAATGATTGAAGAAGTTAAAATATTAAAATGTTCTGATTTCTATAAAAGTAAAACAGCCAAGGTCTTTTAAAGCTATTACTTTAAATTTTCCACTTCTGTTTTGAGACTTTATAATAAAAGTCATTGGAGACTTAGGAGATCAGGAACTTGCTACTAATAAAAATCCTTTATTTCTTTTTATTTTTATTTCTTTTTAAATAAAAAGAAAAATCCAGAATTTTCTTTTTATTTATTTATAACTTTAATTAGATACATTATGTATTTTCAGTATTTATAAAATATCTTTTAGATACTTTAAGCATCTAAAACAATGACTTCATACATTTTCACGCTTTATTACTATAAATCAATACGCCTTAAAGTCTTAAGACCACAAGAATAAACTCTAAAACTCCTCAAAATTTAGTTTATGTATTGGATTGGCCAAAATGTTTGTTCGGTTTTTAAGTAAAAATAAAAGACACATTTTTCATTTTCACCAATACTTTTATTGAACAATGTATTCACCGGTTTGTTTCACGACCTTCTGCCATCTTTCAGGCAACTTCATAATTCCATTTTCCCAAAACTTTTTATCTTTTGGAGCAAAGAACTATTCCAGGTGCCTTTTGCAATCTTCCAGGAATTGAATTTTTTTCCATTAAGAGAATTTTGTAAAGACCGAAATCAATGGAAATCCGAAGGTGCAATGTCTGGTGAATACAGCGGATGAATCAGAACTTCCCAGCCAAGCTGTAACAGTTTTTGCCTGGTCATCAAAGAAACATGCTGTCTTGCGTGCTTATTTTCTTCCATCTTCATTATTAAATTGGCGACACAAAATTCACCAATTTCGATAAGGTTTTGCTTTAAATGCAAGCTGATAAGACAGCTGTCACAATATAGTAAAAGACACACAAGCGCTACTGGAGCCAATGTACGTAAAAAAAGCGAATGAACTTTTTGGCCAAATCAATACTTCATCATACCTTTAGATAAATAGATGAAAAATATAATTAAGGGAGTTAAGCTCCATAACTTTTAAAAAAAATTATTTAATTTTAATTTAGGGATTGATATTTTATAAAGGACATAAAAAAATTGACGCCTTCTGGACTCCTGTTATTGCCTCCTCTGACAACTAGAAAGTGATTGAATCCGTTGGCATCGAAGTATCGCTGTAATTAAGTAATTTTTTTCACTTAAATATGATTAAAATATCTTATTTAATCTGAATTGTCACTTAATTATGATTAGAAGAACTACATTTCCCACCGCAGAATTTCTACGGATTCTACTTGTAATGAAATACATTAAAATTCAAAGTCTTCAAATTATAAGAATTCGTCAAAGTAAGTTAATTTCAAATATGGTTTCAAATTTAATAAACTCTTCAAATATTTATTTACAAGTCATATAAATCACTTGCTATATTTGCAAAATCTACGGAAGCGATCAGAGTACCTAAGAAAATCGTGACGAAATCTACAAGGAAATGAAAATCGTTTTTATATCTAGGACAACAAGTTGAAGGAAAACTTACAATATGAAGGTTAACAGATAAAGATTATTGTGAATGTAAAACTAGTTTGACAAACACACGTGCGACCTATCAAACTACCTGAGGAGCAACGAAGATTTTTAGCTCTTGTTTTAATGTACTTTCATTCATTTTTTTTTGTCTTTCTTATTTTTTTGTTTATCTTAAGTACCATTAAGTCAATTCTTTAATTTTCCTATAAGAGTTAATAGATTTGCTCATTCTTGTTCATTATCAATGATATTCAAATATTCTAAAACTTGGTTTTCGTAATTTGCTTCTGATTTCTTCACAAAACTTTTAAATTAACATAGAGTGTTTATTACTGATTGCAGGGGTTTGCTTCATTCGTTTTCTACTAAGTTCTTAAAGTTACTATTTCAAGAATTATCTGTTTACTGCAACTATGTTTCAAATCAAATTGCTTTGTGAAATCTTTCTAATGGGCATTGAAAATATTGAATATTTTAAGTATTCTTTAAAGGTGTAATCGCAGGTGTATTCTTTAAAGGTGTGCATTTAAAGGTGTATTCTTTAAAGGGGTAATGCAGTAAAAATAAAACAATAAATCAGCAGACTTTAGATTAGCAGATTGTTTAGAAACTAATAATAAGTAAGTGCTTATCAGTAATTGCTACTAATTTCATTCAAAGAATTATCTTAATTAGTATAAAACTGTGAGTTCAATTTTTTTTGAATCGCTAACCTTCCTGATCCTATTTGTTTTTTCTTGGGAACTCGCGAACATCACCTGAAACCCATTCCCATACACACACTAGACCGAATCTTTTTGTTTACCGTAAATCAGTAAATGAAAACTAGTTGTGTTGGATATTCTGTACACGGGGTGCAATTGCACTACTTTAAAATAGTGTTAAATCTAAACTGTTTTATCAGAAGATTAGGACTTACAGCTTATTGCAAAACACTGGAAATAAAGAATTGAAAATATATTTCAAAACCAACCCCACAGTGTACTTTCGTCTACCTTTTCTTTCTTTACAATCAGGAAGTTGTGACTTTGACAGATTAGCATTGAGATACCCAAGTTGCAAATGGGAAACTTTGGTCATTCACTCTGATATTATACGATATCTATATTTGATGAATCATTACATATTAAAATACCTTCAGAAACCATTATAGACTAGGTAGTGTCACCAGTTTTTTAAAATAATTCTAGTTTTATTTTAATTTCATGCAATTACATCGCATTTAAAGAACATGTTGAAGTCAAGAGTAATACTTGGTAAGGACCATCTCAGGGAAGAATCTGTTTAATACTGGTTTCTCAAACCTGCTGACATTTGTGAACGTCAGTAACACAATGTATAGTTCAGGCAATTATACGAAAAAAATATTTCATTTAAGGAAAATATATATAAAACCTTAAAACTAAGTAAGAGGAACAGAAGTTTCAGAGATTATCATGATCAACGTGAAGATTGGAACTAAAAGGTTTTGAAAAATCCTTTGTACGGCGAAGCAATTTTCGTAAACACAGGTATATAAACTCATACAAGTAACGTTTCTAGGAAAAATGAAATTTTGAAGCTTCATCATATTTACTATATTATATTTTCCAAATCAAGAATAAGCTGTGATATAATAAATATAGAGTGATATTACAGAAGGTAAGAAACCGGAAATCCTAATATTATGGAAAAACCTAAGCTCTACAAAATGACAATACAATAGAAATATATAAAATACAATTCACAATACGTAATTTGCTTTAACAATATCAAAGAAAATAGATAAGAAAATATAAATCCCATTATTGGCCTTCAAGAAGAACACAACTCCACGTGATTTTTTCTTGTGACGGTGGAGGAAAAAAAAGGTTCCTGAACTAAATTAGAAATCTGGAGAAGCGTGGCTCCAATTCTGATAACAAAAGATATTATCCAATACTATTTCTTTTATTTGTGTTGAATTATCTAAATTTATAATTATTTAAAAGCAGAGGGTGATTTTTATCATATAGTAGTCTACAAACTATATATTTATTCTTAATTTAGAAAAACATAGCATATATTTTTATCTACTTTTCCAATAAACATATCAGGTTTTCTTTGTTTTGAAATTCTTGCAATTTTACTTCAACATGAATTCTTTCGATATTAAACCCTGAGAACAGTTCTCAGGTAGTCTTGGTCATACAGTGTTTTTTTTTTTTTTTTCATCTATCCAACGAATGGTCAGAGAAAGGGGTTTTAATAAGCAATATATAATTAACCGGAAAAAAAAAATCATTTTCGCAGGTCTACAAGGTCGAGCCCAAAGAAAAATATTCTGTCCAACAAACAATAAAGTGAACCATTATTTCTATGGAACTAGAGGAGCTGTTGAGATCACATTTCACTCACGCAGATAATAATCTTTAATTTTGCCTTCTTCATCACAAACGTTGCCCAGTCAAATGAAGGGCCAAACTTAAATATCAACCTACGTAACCAAGAAAAAAACTCTTTGTCAAAGAGCATCTTAACATTTTCTCTAAAATTGTATTTATCTGCCGGATATTTTGACACACTATTCGGGGCCTCCGCCCCTCTTGCTTCCTTCAACTTAGTTAGTGTTACTTTGACTTTCTAATAAGATACTATTTCAAAGTAACTGTTCATCACAAGAATCAATGAACAATGCAATTTATTTAATGATCCCTTTTATTTTCCCATCATATGAAATGAATGTTTCTCGACCATATTCGATTAAACCCTCCCAATGAATATACTATCTTGTAATATTAATTTTGTTGAATTTTTTAAAGTTTTTTATGCGAAAGGTCTTAATGAAAATTGTTTCAATTAATGTTCAATTAGAGCTAACTTTTCATAAATAAATAAAAATTGGCTATTTATTTCATTCACTTTTTATTTGAAATTACGAAATTCAAATAAAAAAGAACTTAAGAAGAATCTGCCTGTGAGAAATCCAACATATCTGTCTCCGACCTTCATTTCTTGCTGTCGGGAAAACTTGAATATTAGACCTTGCTTTAAGTACCTTCCCTCTTACAGTTTAAATAATCAATATTGAAGTTCAACAGAATATTTAATTCGTAAACATTTCTAAAAGAACATGCTATTACTCATCAACTGCTTTCCAGAGGTTTCGAGATATACAAACACACACAAAATAGATACTGCATTAAATTTACAAGAAAAGAAAAATAGTAATAATAAAATAAATAAATAAATTTTAAGCTTTAAAACTTCCTTGGAAAATGCAAATTTCTGTATAGAATAAAGAGACAATCCCAAACTTGTTTGTTGCCAGCTAGGCTATATTTTGTTTAGTTTTCACACGAAGTTAGGGTCATTATTTCCCTGCTGTTTCCGTTGGCTGAGTTTCATTGAACAGGTTGAATAAACGATCCGACTTATCCGCCGGAAAGAGACAAGGATCCACCCAAACCCAAAAGTAATTCTCCCTCATTTTCATCAATTACAAGCCAGACATCAAACGGAAATGAACATTAAAAATCGTTAAATTGGAAGCAGAGTTTTAAACTGTTAGGTAGAAATTTCGATTGGGATTTTCAATAACATTGAAAATGGAAATATTGATATTCCATATTTACCAACTAAATAAGCCGCAGGAGCCCAGACACGAATACAACAGCCCCCATTGCATGCACAGGAAAAAAACAACAACATTGATTGACGGAGAACAAGAAGCTCTTGAATGGATCACAAGTAGAGGAAAAAAATGAAGAAAGGGGAACTTTATGACACTTCAGCAATATGATACACAACAACATGGATGGCTGATAATATTTGTCTATTAATCTTGTACGCGTCGTGTTTCAGTGACAGCTACTTTTTACATAGATTTGCATTGCATTTACAACAAAATAATTTATGGGATAATGAGCACAACCTTAAAAAATAATTAATAGAGAAATGAAGTGAATAAATCAATTGCAATTAAATCGGAAATTGGGTTGTAACAAAGAAATAAAGCTGCTGAACTATGAAAATAATAACAATGAAAATAAGAATTATGTTATTTTAAAGGAGAAATGTATTTGACACATGATGTCTAATTTAATTTAAATTATGATAACAATCTGATAACAAATAATTATTATTTATTATGATTATATGTTTATTGTGTTATTCATATAAACTTTTGATCTCACCTTAATATTGTGTTTGTTACGTTTTTTATATGAAAAAGAAATTCAACACAAGCGAAATTTTTCAATATATTATTTTACGAAAACTGATATTAAGGTTCAACATAAAGGGTTCAGAAGATGAGTATTTTAAGCTCGGAGACACTTTAAGGCCCGTGACTATCAATAAAGTATTTTATAACAATTTAAATACGAAATCATGGATAAGGAGACCTTGAGTGTCATTTCAATACAGTTTTTAGAGCTTTTTGAAAATCATCCATTAGGATTTACCGCTTTAATATACGGTATTTCGAATTGCTTAAAAAAAGTTTTAAAACAAAATCAAAGTATTAAAATTCAGAAACAAACAAACAAACAAAAAATAATCTGGAAATTTTCTGCAAATCTTAAGTGAAATGTTTGATAGTTTTACATTTATACATTTATATAAATAATTGTTTGCTTCATAATTTTTAGAAACCATAGATATTTCGCCAAAGATTATTGGAACTAAAAAAAAACCTTTTAAACTTGAAGACTTTTAAAATAGTAGATGAATGCTGAAAGTACTCGTATATTTAAACATACAGCATTCACGCTACTAACAATGTTGTTTTTTTTATTTAAAAATTATCAAAATAAAATTAATTTGTAAGAAAAATCGTAAAATGTTTGCGAGAAATAAGATTTTTTCGTGAAATCTTTACACCATTTACTTTTTTTTTCTATATTTCTCTGCCTCACAAAATTGGAAACATTAAAGAAAAAGGAGCAATCTTTTTTTGATACCAACTTCTGCGCATGAGTAATATTGTCATAATTAATGAAAAAGTTTTTAAAAACTGTTTTACTTACCCAAATGATTATGCTGAGGAAGGCCAAAATGTAATGCGTGAAAAAACATTGTGGTTTCGCAGTTCTCGTTCGAACTGCATTTCTCCCAACCTGGTACTTAAGACGAGGCATCGTAAAAAAAATAAAAAAAACGCTCAAAAAACAAAAACACAGAACACTTTAGTGACTTGTTGCTATGTTTCAGTCATTTTTTTTAAAGAATTAATCTCAACACCTTGAGGATTAGCCAAAAGATTCCGTGCAAATGGATTAAATCAATTGGAGATTATCTGCGCATCATTACGTCAAGTCATCGATGCCACTCGACGCGGTTCATAGGTTTTATTCACGGACGAACTGTGCCACACTGATCTTCTTTCTGCGCTGGAATGCCACTGTCTGATCACCAGCGATGCTCAGTTCTGCTCGCGCCTTCCCGCCTCTCGTGACGTTTTCCCTTCTCTCTTTTTTTTTTGTGGTCGGAAATGATGACGTCACATACACGACCTTCTTTAGTAAATGGCCACAAGCAAAACCACACGTAATTAGCTGTTTGTGAGTGACGTACGCTTTATTTCACGTGAAATTTATTGAATGAAGAAATAAACGGGGGAAAAAAATACTTCAATGCAAAATATTTATTTAATTGAAGGACTTTTAATTCCGGTTGATTCAATGTCAGAAAGTCTTCAATATTAAATACTAAAAGTTAATTTTAATCATCAGATTAATAACAATATAAGAACGAAATAAATTAACTAAAAAAAATACAACGTCCAAGTTATTACGAAATACAAATAAAAACACTGAATTAAGCTGATTATTAGACCAAAAAACAATTTGATTTTAATAAAATATCTGCTTTTAATAGCGTTCTAAGACAAGAACGAACTATTTTTTTAATAAGATTATTAATAAGATTATTTTTATTTTTAATAAAAACATGCTTTTTTTCAAATTAGGAATTTTTATTGTATTACGAAAACTATATTATATGGAACCCATCTTTCACAGTGACGGCTTACCTACGGCTTATCTGTAATAAAACATAATTCTTCTTCTCAAAGAAATTATTTATTAAAACTTAAATAAATAATATAAAATGCAAATTTTCGGAACCTTTATTTCCTTTATTATTCTTCGTTCTTTTAGGATGATTTAAAAGATTCTATAAAAATATTGGCTTATGAAAAAGACAAAAAAGTTTATTGATTAGAAACATTAAAACCGAATTTAAATAAATACGAAGAAGCAAAATGAATGAAAGAATAACAGTCTTAATTAATTAAGATTAATTAACTAAAGATTGTTTATGTTTTTTCAATCAGCCAAACTCAATGATTTAATTTATTAATCGAAATACATCGTGATTGATTGTTTATATTATTGGTATTTTATTTTAATTTTTTAATAATAATGTATAATATTATCAGCTTACAGATCTTTAATACCTTTCTTATAATATGTTTATCAATTGTATCATTAGGAAAACCTGTGTAATTATGTACATTTTATTTATTGTTTTATTATTTTATTGTTAGTTTTTGAGCTTGAAAAAGGAACGAAGAACAGTTCCGAAAATTTGCATTTTATATTATTTATTTCTTTAAGTTTAATAAATAAGTTTAACTTGAATAAATAAATTTGTTTAAGTTTAATTTATTTGAAAAGAAGAATTTATTCTTTATTCAATACAATAAAGAGGACTGAATTAAGGAGATGGTATGAAAGTATTACTGTCTAATAAGTATAAATGTAATATTTAATATAATAAATATAATATAATTTAAGTTTCCATTGAAGTACAAAAACATTTCTTAATATATTTTGTAGCAAACCAAAGGATTATGAATAAAAAAAAGATTGTCTGAAAGGTTTGAAAATTCACTTCGACTCAACAAAATACCCTTTTGATAAAAGATTATTTACAATTTAATTGTTAAATCGAGCAGTTTATTTGATAAAATGAGGTTAATAAGGAAGGATTTAATTAATATGATGCCTATGAACATTTACCGAACAAAAGAATTTCTCCATCAATAAAAATCGAAGGTTTCAAATTGAGTTTATAAACTGCTAGATACGAATTTTACAAATCAATAAATCTATAAGTTCAGAAAGATATTGGTTGTATCTTTTTTTTTTGTATTGGTCGTAGTATTAAATATTGCATAAAATAAAAATATATTTAACACCTGTGTATTAAATAAGCGTATGTTAAGAAAATAATTTTTCAAATGAGGATGGCTTTCCTAAAATCTCTCTTATAATTTTCAGCTGTAATAAAAAAAAATAAATGTGAATTATGAATTATGGTACCTTTTAGACTACTTTCTGAGTTTTTGACAAGATGGCTGCCTTGGCACTACTTATAAGATAGGAAGTTTAGTTTTTCAACTAACTAGTGAAAAGTAGAATGAGGTTTGTAGGTAAGTTTATTTTAAAATGGTTTTGCACGATTTTTTACTAGAAAAACTAACCCTCATCTGGCTAAATGCGTTCTTGAGATAACAGTATGCATAATCGTGTATCCTTGCGCGGATTCGGAATTAGATATATCCTTACGAAGACGGTGATTGGCAGAACCGTATTCTCCGGTTTAGCCAAAAAAAAAAAAAATGTTGACATACGGGAGGGGAAAGGGTTGCAAATTGTGACGGATTCGGAACAAGGGGAAGAACGGTAAAGGCTATGAACTCATGTTCGCAGAAATTATTAAATAAAAAAAATAAAGATAGAATCGATTTGCGGATCCATATTAAGAAATCGTACCACAAACAAAAATAAACAGAAACATTTTTAAACCTATCAAGAATCCAAAAGATAAGGCTATTTTATTATAATCCATTTTAATACTACTGGGAGATTTTAGCAATGGAAAGATATCTTGCTACGACTATAATAACTTTTATATAAAGTCGAATCAGTTATAAAAGGCAACGCACAGACTCGCAAAAAAAAAATACTACCAATAAGATTGTATTCAATAAATAATTTACTAATTAATATAAAATTTTCATAAAGATGGGTTTTTTTCACTTAATCTTTCATGCATATGAATTAGATAATTTTTGACTTAGATAATGTACTTCAAAGTAATCACAAACCCTTCTTTCGAAATTGAAATATCAATGTTGAAATGGTTAAAAATTATCATTAGAGATGATTCAATTAAAACGAATGAATTATTGAATTAAGTGAAACGAAATAATGGAATGAAATTTCAAATCATTTTGTAACGTTTTGAATTATTTCAATTTTTTTTTATTCCTATGTCTCTTCAATTTCTAATTATTGATTATTATTAGGGCTCGGATTAAATGCAAAATGCATATTTGTTATTAAGAGGTATATCAACAAAATTGCAAGTTTTCTATGCATCTCTAATGTTTTTTTTGATAGAATGGCTTATTTTAATCAAAAAACATTAGATATGCATAGAAAACTTACAATTTTGTTGATATACCTCTTAATAACAAATATGCATTTTGCAT
>JAFIDM010000002.1:31280086-31295879 GCA_023159025.1 Thereuonema tuberculata
ATAATCGGAAAATGCCGAAATTAATTAATTTTTACATTTCCTCTTTTGTTTTAGCTACAGATTAGAAAGACTGCGTTAATTTCAAGTTATTTTTTATTATTTTTTACAGAAAGTCAAATTTAGTTGCTGTAATTTTGTTCAAATAATGTTTACAATGATGGAATAATTCTTAATTTTAAATAAGTTACTAGAAAATAGGTGGCGGTAATTGGAACAGGTGTTCCTAATAACGCCAGTTTGCAAAGTTTTCTTATTTGAGTTCTCATATTTCTCCAGTAAAAATTATCATATGTTTCATTATGGTATGCTACAAACAGAAGATTAAACTTTCTTGGTCATAATTTTCGTGTTTCGATACACCTTATTTCCAGACTATAGTAATTTAAATGTTAAGGTGGCGTTATTTGGGCAGGGTATCTTACATTTTATTTATTGTTTTATTATTGTATTGTTAGTTTCTGAGCTTGAAAAAGGAATGAAGAACAGTTACGAAATTTACGTTTTATATTACATATTTATTTAAGTTTAAATAAATAATTTATTTCAGAAGAAAATTATATTGTATTCAATACCATAAAGAGGACTGAATTAAGGAGAAGGTGTGGAAGTATTATCTATTTAATAAGTATAAATATTTAATATAATAAATATAATATGATATAATGTAAGTTTCCACTGAAGTTCAAAAACATTTTTTAATATATTTTGATTTTGAGCAAAATAAAGGATTATCAATTAAAACAAAAATGTCTGATAGATTTGAAAATTCACTTTGACTCAACAAAATACACTTTTGATATAAGATTATTTATATCAAAATTATTATAAATTAAATTTACAATTTAATTGTTTATCGAGCAGTTTTATTTGATAAAATGAGGTTAATAATGAAGGATTTAATTAATATGATGCCTATAAACATTTACAGAACGTAGTAATTTCTCCACCGATCAGAATTGAAGGTTTCAAATCGAGTTTGTAAACTGTTAGATACGAATTGATTTTTACAAATCAGTAAATCTATAAGTTCAGAAAGATATTGGTTGTATCTTTTTTGTATTGGTCGTAGTATTAAATATTGCAAAAAATAAAAATATATTAAATACCTTACGTTATGATTTATTAAATAAGCATATGTTAATTTTTCAAAATCATAATTTTTCAACTGAGTGTGGCTTATCTAAAATCCATCTTATAATTTTCAGCTGAAATAAATGAAAAGGTGAAACCGGAGATTACGGTTGGTTTGAACTACTTTCCGAGTTTTGGCAAGATGGCCGCCTTGGCACTACTTTTAAAATATGAACTTTAGTTTTTCAATTAACTAGTGAAAAGTAGAATGAGGTTTGCAGATAAGTTTATTTTAATATGGCTTTGCACGATCTTTTACTAGAAAAACTAACCCTCATCTGGTTAACTGCGTTCTTGAGAAAACAGTATGTATTATCATGTATCCCTGCGCTGATTCCGAATTAGATGTATCCTTCCGAAGACGGTGATTGGCAGAACGGTATTCTTCGGTTTAGTAAAAAACAAAAAAACAAAAAAAAACAAATATAGACACCATTCCGTGTGTTAACATTGTCTTTTTTTTTTTCGCTAAACCGGAGAATACGGTTCTGCCAATCACAGTCTTCCTTTCCCCTACCGGAAAGGGTTGCAAATTATGACGGATTCGGAACAAGGGGAAGAACGGTAAAAGCTGCGAACTCTTGTTCGCAGAAATTATTAAATAAAAAAAAAATAAAGATAGAATCGATTTGCGGATTCATATTAAGAAATCGTATCACACACGAAAATAAACAGAAACATTTTTAAATATATAAAGAATCCAAAAGATAAGACTATTTTATTATAATTCATTTTAATACTATAGAGAGATTTTGCTAATTGTATCAAAACTAATGGAATAAATTGAAGAATTCGAAAAGATATCTTCTTACGACTTAAAGTCAAACCAGTTATAAAAGCCAACGCACAGACTCGTAAAAAAAAAAAAAAAAAATGCCAGCAATAAGATTATAAATAATTTACTACTTAACATAAAATTATCATATTGATGTTTTTTTTTTTTTTATTTAATCATTCATGCATCTGAATTAGATAATTTTTGGATTAGATAATGGGTCATTCCATGCCAAGTGGTCTAAAATTAAAAAAATTCCCGCCATCATGTCTCCAATTTTGTTCAAATTTTAGCTGTAGCACCAGTAAGGTGTTAAACTAAGTTCACCAAAATTTGAGGTCCCAAGCTTCAATAGTTGTTGATATAGACCCCCCTATCTGGAGGGTAGTCGGTACATGCTCGCGCAACATTGAACAAAATGCGACTTTTGGGGTCTAATAAAATTGAAATTAACTTATAAAAATGGCTGAAAATTTGAGATCCTATACAATTTTTCCTGCTGATTCCAATAAAATTAATTTTAACATTATGAATGCAAAATTGAGTCAAACAAGTTGACTCAAAGTGTGCATAAAAATTTATTGTGACTTCCCGCCACAAAATTTGACACTATTTAGACTCTAACAACTTCCAGGCAAAAAAAGGTATGGACTTGAAATTTTGAACAAGCACTATGCTTGGGCTAGACATGTTACTGCCAAATTTGCAACTATCTAGCATCTATAGTCGCCCTGCAAGATCTCTTCAAATTTGGCACTATTGGCATGCATGATAAAATTTACAAAGTTTAAAGCCAATTATTAAAAAATAGTCTATCTGAATCTGCTTGTGAATAGTATCATCTGAAAGAAAAAACGTTGGTCTACAAGACTGATGGATATTTTTTTTTTTTTTTTTTCAATGCGACCATTAAGTAGCCATGCAGGCAGGGCCGTTTCTACCATTAGGCAAGACTAGGCGGCCGCCTAGGGCGGCAAGATTTTAGGGGCGGACAAAGGACGGAAAAAATTAATTTTATAATATATATCAAACAGGGGAAATTATTAATTATTAAAAAAAAAATCTGGAAAGAGGCGCGTGCGCTATCTCGCGAAGGGGGGGGGGGGGAGGAGAGGCGGCGTTTGAAAGGGAGGGGGCGGCATTTTTCAGTTCTCGCCTAGGGTGGCAGAACACCTAGAAACGGCTCTGCATGCAGGCAGGTCAAAGTATGTTAAAATTTGTGTGTGTGTGTGTGTGTGTGTGTGTGTGTGTGTGTGACATATTGCATCCTGATACGATATGTTTACTGCAGGATCCTAAGCCTGATTGTGGCTATCTTTGCTTCAGGAAAATTTTGCTCTTTCCAATTGCTATGAATTTGAGTCTTAATAGTCACTTAAAATTATTGATATAATTATAAATTCATTTGCACTTCATTTAGGGTCAATCCATAAGGTAAAGTCGGCAAATAACGCATCCCACTTTGTTTTTTCATCGTAATTTTTCTAAATTTTCATATAAAGCTTTAAAAAAAAAAAAAAATAAAAACCACACCAATTGATTACTTATTTATTAGTGTATTAATAAAAAGAAACAATATTACGCTTTTTAAGCAAATAATTGTAACGATGAGCTCGAAACCTAAATAATAGTTTTCTCAAATTTATAATTGTGTGTTCCTAATGTCGCCCCCGGGTACGGTATTAGGAACACATAAGTAATGTACTAAGAACAAATTTTGTACTGCAAATGTTTTTAATTATTTTCTGTATTAAAGTTACAAAATCATGTTTTATCACAAAGTAAAGTTTTATTCTTCTATATTAATTCTCCAAGCATGTAGCACAAATGAACATAGGATTTTCGCCTTCTTCTGCACAGTCTTCATGGCATCAAGTAAAACATTTCGTGCATCTTATCCTATTTTCTCCACCTCGATCTCCCGGAAAGTTCTTCTCACAGAAAGGGCTTGCTAACCTAGCATCGTTGTCATCGCTATCTTCGTCGCCTGTGGAAACCAATGGAGGTTCCTCATCTGTCTCTTATTCCGACGAAGACTGTCTTTTCGAACATGTCTTTTTTTTTTGGCAGCTGAGCTTTTATCTTTACCATCAAGTTTGACTCTTTCTTGTACTTTTTTGTTTTTGAGCTGTCTTATTTATTTTCTCTTGCTTCTTCTATTTGTTTTTTATGAGGAGATCTTTTAACAAGCATAATACGTCCATGTCTAGTTGATATTTGGGACTGGTCTTGATTGTGCTGCAGGGTCAGTATCTCCTTCAGTTGGGAATCATCTATGGTCGATGGCTGATCTTCAGTAGTTTGTGCTTGCTGATCTTTTGCTAGGAAATCAGCATCCGTAATTTTTTTTTTCTTTTGGAACGGAAATATTCCAGTGGCTTTACAGCCATTAATGGCAGTTTCTCAGGTAAGCTTTACCCAAAAGTTAATTTCGCTTTTTTTTAACAAAGTCCTTTAAAGTGGATTTAGGTATATTGAATTTTTTTACCGCTCTTTTTTAACCCATCTCCTTCTTTCTCACTGCGTTTACTGCTGTAATCATAGCATCTGAATCCTATGTTATCTTCTTTTGCATCTCAAGTAGAAAAAATGAAAAAAATGAAAAAAAAAATAAAAAAATGTGTCATTGAAAACACATGAAACATGCCTAATGTTGTGCCTAATACCGCACCCGGGGCGATATTAGGGACACCACTGGATACGATATTAGGCTGTTTGACATTTTTCCTTGACCAACCAAAAAAAAAAAAAGTTTACAAAATGTAACCTAACATTTTGATGAATCCGTTTAAATCTTTGACAAAAACGTTCTAAAAATGAAGGGCCCCAAGGACAAAGGTGTTAAGCGACAGTTTCATGAAATTTCTGTTATAGGCGTCAACAAAGGTTATAAATGGTAGCCCATCTGTTGGCAAAAGATGGAGTGTCAATTCAAATTTTTTAAACAATTACTTCAGTACAAAGGTGTTAAGTAACAATAAAAAATTATTTCATTTGAAGTACAAAGGTGCTAAGTACAGTTAACACCTTTGGGCATGAGGTGGGTCCTGAGCTACAGAAATTTCAAAGTGCAAAGGTGTTAAGTCCAAAACTAAGCGTAGATGGAGCTTCTTTTGACATAATGGCTGCCCCCATAAAACAAGCAAACGTCAGCCTATGTTGTCAGATATGTTGAGTAGGGACACCACATGGCCAAAAACTCTATGGAGATGAGAAACGAAGCTGAGAAGAGTACAATTGCACAACAGGAAAGTTCAAAGACGCTAGAAGCAAACGAATGGTAAGAAAAAGCAGAATCAAACCCCGGTACACTAGACTTGACTTGCCTTGACTTGACTTGACTTGACTTGACTTGACGCCTCATCACCCAGGGTATAGGCGACTTCCATGGAAATTCGATGTCTTCGGTCCTGGGCAAGAGTTGTCAGGCAACCGATGTTGTTTAGCCCTGGAATGGATACGGCGATCCATGGAAGCTGTATAGGCTGGATATACCCAAGGGGGCGCCAATCCCAAAGGTCGACAGAGCCCGTTTAGTAGTAACAGGGAGCACCGCGAGAAGGCCGGGTTGTCGTTTGATAGCAGAGAGGCTTAGCAAATAAGCTTGTGTATGGCGCATCAACTATCCTTGCTAACTACACTAGTAGTTTCTGAAAGTGACTATTTGAGCTATAGATCATTTAGTAAACCCAATCCCAACAAAGAATGGCCTACAGCAACTGAAATTCCTTATCAGAGGTAACATTATATGCGTAATATTAAGATGAAATTAAAAGTTGCGATATGATTTTTATGTTTTTTATGAGAAGTGAACCTAATCGATACTTTGTTAAATTGTTCACAGAACGAGCAAAAGGTTGAAAATTCTACACTGTGACTTTATTAACAGTCAGCCATCCACCAGTCATGCAACAGAATCATCCAATGGAAGTTCAGAAACAGACAGGAGCGAATCAGACTGGAATCCAAGGACTATGCGTCAAATAGCAAGGATTCAGACACTGAAACTATGAGTAATAACATGCCTCAAGCAAATCATGTGAAGGAGAACAGGCATAGATGCAAACCTGGACCGAAAACATAGCTTTACGAGGTAGTCATGAAGTAGTTCAGCTCTCTTTGGGCATTTATACAGATCAATGGGATAAGTCAAAAACCACAACCACCTCATTACATGGTCAGATTCTTGCGGTGGCCAAAATAAAAATTTTTTACTCGTATGCTTCTGGAACTACCTCGTGTGGAAAGGTATATTTTCTCTTGTTGACCAAAAATTTCTAATTGTAGGACATACTAAGATTGCGATAGAGATTTCAGTCGTATTGAGCAAGCCGTCAAAAAACATGAGAAAATATACTCGGCACATAATATACTCGGCATATAAAAGATACTTATAGGACCATTATTGGTGCAGTAGATAAGAAAAAGCCAATGGTAGTAACCGACATGGTAGATAAGTTTTCTGATACATATAGTCTGCAATCAGGCCTGAATTTTGTTTATTCGTTTGCTAAATGTTGACAAGGAGAAGATATCATTCAGAGATGAGGTAAGATGGATAAGAGTTAATAAGTTTAGGTCGTACAACTACAAAAAATCCTTCAATGAAAGCAAAGATTTTGAAGAAGTAACCTGTTTCGAGTTCGTGGGCAGAAAGATATCACAAACTACACTTTGAAAAAGGTTAGACAGCACAACACTATCTTAGAAGAAAAAATTAAAGACTTGAAGACGCAAATAGAGTATGTACCAAATGTGTATCAAGGCTACTACAACGAAATCAACCGCCCAAGTGAACCGTAATTTTGTATTGTACATTTAGTCTTCGAATAATGAAATGTTTATTAAAATTTATTTGTACTTAACACCTTTGTGACGTCTTGTTTCCGTTTTAAGAGCGGGTTCCGTAAAGGAGAAAGGTGTTAAGTACATTTACGACTGAGTTACGACCAATAAATGTGGTTTCAACAAAATCATGTTTTCTCAGGACAATTTTTAGATATTAGTGATCATTAATAATTTATTGTGAACAATATACAGCTTATTTCCAGGGAGCAGCCAAGCTTTAACTTTAACTTTAAATATCTCGAAACTGCCAAGATGTTACTTAACACCTTTGTCCTTGGGGCCCTTCAAGTGTAGGTAACTATATTGTATTAATGACAAACCCTTTCACTATACGTTACTGCAAAGATTTTGGAAAAAAATTACATTTTTGATATAATTTTATTTTTCTTCTGCTGGCGACAATTTCTGTAGCTCCTTCCTTCACAAGTCAAAATGGCCGAATCACGTGACCTGTTAATTTCAGGTTTCGCAACTGGATTTCATAGGGCACTGCCTGTTTTGAAGAAACCAAGGGATACGGAAATAGGGCCGGGTGCGATATTTGGCAACCTTACCTTACCAAACGGTCCAGCACTAGTTGCTCGACCATTTAAAAAAAAAAAATATTTTTACTGTTGTTACTCCTATACATGAGTACTTCAAAATAGGCATTATTTTTTTTTTTTTGGATTTGATTTCGTTTAAAAATGGCGTCCATTTTGTTTTAGGGTTTCCGGCATTTTTGCCTTTATAGACAGTTGCGGTAATTCTCAGCTAACACAGGTATCTAACTCAAAAATCAAACTCAAATATCAAACTCAAAAATTTTTTCACAGATACCTCTCATAAAGTTTTCTTTATACTGTAAATATCAAATTTTTATTAGGTCCCTCACCAGAGATATTGGAGCTCAAACTTTTAAAAAAATGAAAAAAAACAGCATTTTTAAAGCACTAACTTAATTAAGAAGCCAGTAACAAAGCTGAAATATTTTTTCTACACCTTTGGATATACATCTTTTCTCAAAAAAGTTTATAGCTTTGCTATTTCATTCCTTCCTGCTCAAAAAAACCAGGAACTGATTTTTGTTCAAAAGCGAACATAAGTTTCAATTCCAAAATTCAGCCATTTGTGTTAGAGATATGGAAAAAATGTAGTTTAGAATGTGCTGAAAATAACGTTTTTTACCACAGCTTTCTAACGTTTTTCTTAGCTGAGTTATCGAAATTATCGCATTTGTCTGCAAAGGCCAAAATGCCGGAAACCCTAAAACAAAAATGGACGCTATTTTTAAACGAAATCAAATAAAAAAAAAAAAAAATAATGCCTGTTTTGAAGTACTCATGTATAGGGGTAACAACAGTAAAAAAATCAATTTTTTAAAAATGGTCGAGCAACTAGTGCTGGACCGTTTGGTATTGACCCTAAATGAAGTGCAAATGAATTTATAATTATATCAATGATTTTAAATGACTATTAAGACTAAAATTCATAGAAACTGCAAAGAAAATTTTCCAGAAGCAAAGATAGCCACAATCAGTCTTGGGATCCTGCAGTAAACATACCGTAATCAGGATGCAATATGTCTCACACACACAAATTTTAACATTGACTTGCCTACATGGCTACTTAATGGTCGCATTGCAAAAAAAAATATACATCAGTCTTGTAGACCAACGTTTTTTCTTTCAGATGATACTATTCACAAGCAGATTCAGGTAAACTATTTTTTAATAATTGGCTTTAAACTTTGTAAATTTTACCGTGCGTGCCAACAGTGCCAAATTTGAAGAGGTCCTGCAGGGCGACTACAGATGCTAGATAGTTGCAAATTTGGCAGTAACATGTCTAGCCCAAGCATAGTGTTTGTTCAAAATTTCAAGTCCATACCTTTTTTTGCCTGGAAGTTGTTAGAGTCTAAATATTGTCAAATTTTGTGGCGGGAAGTCACAACAAATTTTTATGCACACTTTGAGTCAACTTGTTTGACTCAATTTTGCATCCATAATGTTAAAATTAATTTTATTGGAATCAGCAGGAAAAATTGTATAGGATCTCAAATTTTTAGCCATTTTTATAAGTTAATTTCAATTTTATTAGACCCCAAAAGTCGCATTTTGTTCAATGTTGCGCGAGCATGGACCGACTACCCTCCAGATAGGGGGTCTAGATCAACAACTATTGAAGCTTGGGACCTCAAATTTTGGGGAACTTAAGTTTAACACCTTACCGGTGCTACAGCTAAAATTTGAACAAATTTGGAGACATGATGGCGGGAACGTTTAGACCACTTGGCATGGAATGACCCTAATCTATTTTAAAGTAAGATAATCCCAAACCCTTCTTTCGAAATTGAAATATCAATATAGCAAAATCAATGTTGAAATGGTTAAAAATTAGCATTGGAGATGATTCAATTAAAACGAATGAATTATTGAATTAAGTGAAACGAAGTAATGGAATGAAATTTCAAATCATTTTGTAACGCTTTGAATTATTTCAATTTTTTATTCCTATGCCTCTTCAATTTCTAATTATTAATTTCATAATTCATAATTATGGAATAGGTTAGTAAACTGATTTTGTTTAATAAATTTATTTCTTTATTTTTGTAGAGAAATAGTATTCGTTTTTTGTTTTTTTTTATTTGCACATAGGATGATAATAATGAGTATAAAATGTCGATGTAATCGACTAGTAATACGGGTAAGTAGTTTAGAGTTTCTCAAGAGTTCAATAAACGAAAACTAGTCTTTGTAATATTCAAACAATGTCAGCATGCTACCATAGACATTCGTAGCGCTGAGCCCATTAGTCATTCACTTCAACAAATAGCCTTCACTAATAATTCTTGGATTCTTAACACATGCATAGTTCACTGCATATCGAAGCACACTATCTGTAGCACTATTAACACTGTTGCACTTAAATGATGAAGCACTGTAATAATCATTTAACAATGAATTTATCACTAAGCTTCGATTGGAAGCTTTAATTATTTCACTAATGCAGATAATTGTATTATTAACTTCTTCACAAATATCTGCTTCAATAATAAATAAATAATTCACAATTAATTCCTTTTCCAATAACTACAACTTGAGTTATTTTCTTTTATGAAGCACACTGGATTCGAAGCACAAAAAAAGTTAATTATTTCTTCTTCGTATTTTATCACTAACGCAATTTATAATATCGGAGTTCACTTAACTCGATATTATCTGCTTAACTTTTAATTCTGTTTTCACTTAGTTTCCTTCTAATACTATTGATTTAACACTTTCCATTCACTTTAATTCACATGAATTAATTTCTGCCAAATTAATTCCGTTTAGGCTTTCACTTCTGTTCAATTCAATTCTTTAATTCGTAGTATCACTAATTTCTTCCTTTGCTAAACCCGGTTTCCATTAATATAGAAAGATATAACTTACAGTACTTGACGTTGTGGAACACCGGTTAAGGCCAACACATTTCGAATCCATTCCTTCGAACTTGCCGCTCAGAGATCGATACTCGGTCTGGCTGCTGTCATTCCACTGATTCGACTGTCTCTGCACTGCGTATAAATTTTCTACCAATCGGAGAGTAGCGCTCCACGCAATCATCGTCATGACGTCATGATTGAACCTTCATGATCCACGTCAAAACTCACCGTTGATTAACGAACGGTCTGATTCTCATCGACCCGTTCTTTAACTCAAATAACTTCTCTTTAGTATTTGTTTACTTTTTAATTTACATTGGAAGCTCAAATCAAATAACTCTCATCAAATAATAATATCTTAAATTATTATCTCTACAATTTTCTTTGATCCAACCGAGGGCAGTATTTTCATAACAATTCTACCAGTGATGATATAATATAAAATATTTTTACTGATATATTATCAGTTTGTTATCAGCTTTTGATGGGAAAACAGTAACACAATTGTTCACAGAGTGTTTGCTATTTACATTGATAATGACATAATTTTCAAGACATGAAAATATTATTAAAACTTAAAACTTTTGCAAGACAAGGAACTACGAATTATTAAAGTTTTACTCTGAATAAAAGAGATCTTTTCAGTAACGTGGATAAGCGAAAATCACAAATCTCCATATTGTAAACATGCTTTAAAATTAAGAATAAATTTAAATCAAATGCTAAATAAATTATTTAAGATGAATTTTTGGACTTTAAAATAGGTAAATAATACTCAAAATTTAATGAGAATAAGATTATTATTCTCTAAAAATCTCAAAGAACACAGAATTTGACAGTGGATAACTTGGGTTTATAAATATAAAAATATAAGCTCACGTTCAGAATTCTAATAAAATCTTAAATTTGGTATAACATAGTATGATTTCATTACTTAAGGACACAATATTTGGACTTTGACATGGTTATGTAAATTATTATGTTATTACTGTCGTATGGAAAAATGAAAACTATATATACCTGATTTTAATTTTAACAAAAGTAAATTCTACAGTGTCCTGACAGTTTCTGTCGTCTTGATGCAAGTTACCAACAGCGGGATTGATATCAAAGCTATTCTAAAAAAAAATATGTTTTCACAAAAACTTTTATTTTAACCTGATAATTGGAGAAAAACGTGGTTGCTGTATTTAAAAAATGTATTCTGTATGCTGTATTCTTTATAGCATGCGTTGCAATGCCACTCAAAGAAAGAAAGGGCTCGGTGAGAAGGGGCCGTAAATATAAGGTTCCGGTGTCGATCTGGGGTGGGACTCTTAGGCCCCTGTGTCGCCATCCCCCCAACCAAGTGTGGTGGACCTGCCCCCCATAGGAGAGCGAATATTTCCCTTTTTGCAATTGACTTGGGGGGGGCCCGAGAAGTGGCCCTAAATATAAGGTCCCGGTGGCGGTCGGTTGTGGGACACTTAGACCCTTGTGTCGCCTTCCCCCAACCCAAGTATGATGTCCCTGTCCCCCCATAGAAGAACGAATTTTTCCCTTTTTGTAATTGACTTTGGGGGCCCGAGAAGGGGCCCTAAATATAAGGTCCCGGTGTCGATCTATAAATCGGTGATAATTGTAGAAATATCAAGACGAATCCATCGATGGAGGATGTTTTTGAAATTCACTTGAAAATGGACCCGAATCAGTTGAGGGTCAGAAACGTCGTGGACTTTTATCCTTTTTAATTAATCGTCCGTGCTTATAGAAAGATTCATTTTTATATATATAGAAAAAAAAAAAAGAAGGGAATTCCTGTAGGAGATTTCTTCGTATTGAGGCCATTAATAATTTAATGTGAACGTGAAATCGTATTGTTTATTTGAAAACTTAGCAGAATATATAATGACGTAAACAATAACGTGCTATGGGAGTAGAGGATGCTAATGTATTAAGGTTTATGGTTCTTAAACGTGGCTGGGACGAGAAGGACGGAAGATATAGTCTTAATGTATGGTAAGTCCCAAGTTATGTGTGTATTTAATGAACTCATAAATACTAAAGGAACAGTAAAAATAAGAATTATAGTGCTATTATAAAAGTTGAGCATAGAAGAATCTTTCTCGATAACTATGTGTAAATTTCAAGTCTTGGCGAAGTGGTAATCAATGTTTAGAACTAAAGGCATAGCAACCATGTTCGATTTAATATTCCAAGGTATAAGAATAATATACAGATGGGAACACTGATGAAGATAATTCGTAAGTATTATAATGTTATGATGATCAGTAGTACAGTAGGATATTGAAAAGAAAATCAAGAATGCATTATGTGTACCTAATCCATGTTAAGTGAATTCGACGAAGTGAAATATAATAGGCCTGAAATCATCAATGCATTATGAAAATTGAATATAGTTTTCGTTTATTTTGATATTTCGGCTTATTGTTTAAATTCAGATAAAAAATATTAAACTTCTGAACTATATCACATTTCAACTTTACTAATATTTTATGAAAATTGGAAGTATCAGTTCCGTTATTGATTAAGCAATTTAAATAATTTATTTTAAACAATAACACCGTAAATAACTTAAAATGAGTAGAACACAATATTGTTTTATCAATTTCATTGAAACAATAGTTAGAGAGTTTTAAGTATCTTGAGATTTTGAGATGAAAAATTCTTATTTATGGAAAAGTTGGATAATGAATAAAGAACATTACGGAACTCTTATGGATAGGAACATGATGATGGATATTCTATTTTTATTTTCGCTGTCCTATCTGACTCATTTGTCTTATTATTACTTATAAAGAGGAGTTGTCTGTCTGAAGATGGTTGGTTGTGAAGTCGTTTTGAAAACTTTTATAAGGAATAAGTACTTGTTTGTTGGGCCGACTATTCAACGCAATTTTAAATTTATATGGAGGAAATAATGAAATGGGATTTTTTTCAATTTGTTTTATTGGATTCATTTGTTTTGGGATGGCTGAGCTGTGAAATAAATAAATGTGATTCTAAAATTCGTTAAATTATTTTGGAGATTTCAGTCGACCGTCACCAAACGAAAAAGTAACGGAATAAAATATAGAACATTTTTTTTTTTGTTCTTTTGATATAATTTCTTCCAAAGTGTCTTTTTTTTAAAAAAATAAATTAAATTATTATATGCTTTAATATATTAACTTTTCATCAACCTAGAATAGCGGGATTAATATAATTTGCAAAGGAATTATGAGTCGCTATTATAAATAGAACCTTATTGGCTTGAAGAGTGCAGAGGAAACACAGTCCAAAAACTGAAATTTTACAGGAAAAAGAAAATAAACTTTGAAACAGTTCACACTCAGATACATTTATATCATTCCAAGTGACAATATTGTTTAAGCTTTGGTTGGATGCTTGCTGTTTTCCCCTCAAACTACAAAAACATTAGGTTTTAATTTACTTGCACTATTAATTATTTAATTAAACAATGACTGTACTGTGTTGGTTGTTTCCCTGGATTTTGTAAATAACAAAATCCATTTAAAATTTTTTTTCATTAGATTAAGTAATCACGCTTCAAAACACATGGACCTATATTGACACACAACATACAGTGAACCTCGTTTATCAGAATCCCGTTAATCCGGATTTTCGGTTTATCTGGATTATAATACGGAAAACCTATCAATGCGAAAAAAAAATCAAAGAACTCTAAAGTACATTCTTACCTGAGTGTAGATAAGAATTTTAATATACTTAAAAAGGCAATCTTGGTACAGACTAAACTCATGATGGTACAGGGTCTTCGAGATCAGACAGCACGTAAGCGTCACTCACAGCTGAAACAAAAGACACTCACAGACTTCTTTATTAATTGAAATCGACATATTACACTGTATGTAGATATGTCTTTTGCTTTGTACTGTTAATATTGTTGTAAAAATATATAAATGGTGCAATAAGTAAAATAAAATTTATATAAACTCTGTCATTTATATCATTAACGAATTTTCCGGATTATCTGGGTTTTCGGTCATCCAGATCATGCCCGGTTTTGTTTGAACCGGATAAAACGGGTTCCACTGTGTTTCAAAATCTAAAGACTAGACCTCTTTTGGTTCATTATTGTCAAATCTTTCGTGAAGTACTGAGCTTGCTTCCCATTATGTTCCATGATCAGGAAAATGTGTCTAGTAAAATGGTCATACGTTGCAGCCTGAAAGTAGATTGAAAATCATTCTCAGTTATAGTTGGACAAAATAAGAAGATATGATAAAAACGGGAATAGGGGGATCCTTTAGTTATTCCTGGAAATACAGAACGCAGACAGTATCAAAAAACATGGCGGCATTGGAAGAACAAGTGTGCGTTAGTAAGAAAGGTCTGACCTTACATAGCCAATCCATAGGTATAATTTGGAATGTTTTTCAATATTTTAAGAGTGAGGGCGATGGAATGTCTATTAATGAATTAATTAAAAAAAGCTGCTATCGCAACAAATTTGTCAAATTCGACGGTTTGCAGAGTTGTCAACGAGGGAAAAGCGAAACACGATGGCGGGATTTCATTTTCAACGACAGGAAAAAGAAGACCACATCTTAAGCCAATTTTGGAGTTAGATGAATTTGATTTATCTGTTGTCAGAGCCACGGTGGGTGAAATTTTTCAAGAGAATGATTATCCAACAATTAGTAAAATTCTTTCAAATTTACAATCGAAAATTGGATTCACGGGAGGCCTTCTCATCACTACTTCCGATTCCAGTGACAGTGATTTCGATGAAAGCTTTGAACCTCTTTCAGATTAACCTCTGTATTGGCTGTTTTTTAGAATTCACAGAAAAAATAAAAAGGCCCTTTTCAGGGCCACTAAATATGCGGAAGAGACCAATTTGTTTGATTCAATTTTTAACATTAAAAAAAAGGTGAAATAAATACTTAATTACTGAAATAAATAAATTTAAAAATAAAAATAGAATCAAAACACAAATAATATGTTATAAATAATATAAATTTAATAATAAGATGTTGGTAATATAAAAATATTAATAACAATAAAATAATACAAAAATAATGTATAGACAGTTTAAGGATACAAGATTAAAAAAAAAAAAAATTCGATTCTTCTTGACATCAGAAATAATGGATTTAGTTATAACATTGTGCGACAGATGGCGCTGTACTTAGGAGCATGCTTGGAAGTTGTAATCGATAACCTACGAATATCTTCTTATTTTGTCCCAACTATAGTAGAAATATCCCACATCTTAGAACTAGGAAGAAAGAAATTTTGTCCAGCTTTTAAGCATTGCTGTTTCACAAGAGACTACAACAAAAAGACTGTTTGACTCTGGCCCTTTCAATCCCTTCCCTCCAGCCCTCAGGAGTTTCGGCCTTTGCACACTTGGGAATCAATGCCATATTTTTATCTGGCCCCATCAAAGAATAGCCGCGCACTTTAGCCTAAACGTAAAAGACAAAGGGCCAGAAACCTGCTCTATAGATTTAAATCTACCTACATAGCAAGTTTCTGGTCTCCAACACAAAAGACAACAACAAAAACAACGACAAACATAAAAGAATAAGAAATGAAGAGAAAAAAAATGAATGCCCTTCAGCTAAATACAAGGCCTATAAGAAGAATCAATAGAAAGTTAAACA
>JAFIDM010000002.1:31295889-31325851 GCA_023159025.1 Thereuonema tuberculata
CCATCAGCTAAATACAAGGCCTATAAGAAGAATCAATAGAAAGTTAATAATATTAAAAAAAAATAAAAGGATAAGCCCACCTCCAAAAAAAAACCCTATTGATAAACCATAATAAAGTTTAAAAAAAAGTTATTTACATTAAAATTAATAGTAAGGAAAAATCAGAATGCGAGAATAACTCATTAAATAAACAAATACTACGTACATATTGAGAATAATATTTAAAAATAATCATAAGCTTGTCATCAGGACAAGGGAAAGAAATGCCTTTTTTAATTACAAATGACCGAAAAGTTACCTTGATCATTATTCGATGATGATTCTGACACCTCCACAAAATGTGATCAGAATCATTATCTTCGCCGAAGGAGAAAGCTCACATTATGAGGTTATCCCTCTTCCTAATCTAAAGAGATACTTATTAAAGTCTCCGTGTCCAATTAAAAACTGATTAGTAATGAAATCTAAAAAGAGGATTTCAAAACTTTCAATAAAACGAAAGAGTGGCCTGCCTTTATCGAATTCTCCCATTTATTCTGCCACGACACCACTTGCTAATTTCATTAGACCAGAAGAAATACTCGTAGGTGCAGGACAAGGGTATGTAATATCATCCAGAGAGGAAGGTCGTTTGGCCTCTCTGTCAGCCTCTTCATTACCGCGGGATCTTAACGATCCTGCACTAAGTAACTGTTGAATTGAAGCGCTTTGAGAAAGTGATTTTTGTTTTGTCCCTCATATAAGGCGAAATGGTCTATTAGACACAGCAAAGGAAATCATAGGTGATACAAAACCCCAAAAGAAACCATGGATCTCAGCTGAAACACTAGAACTAATAGAGCAAAAGAGATGTCTGCGGCTGAAAATTGAACAGCAAGTGACAAAAATGCAAACCCGGAAAAGCAAAGAAAAACTAGCTGAAAGGAACGCAGAACTGAAATTAATCAGAAAGAAGGTTAAAACCCTGTGTAAGAGAGATAGAAACAAGTGGTGGCAAGAAAAAGCGTTAGAAATTGAATCTGCATTTCACAAAAATGACCAAGAACAGCTTATAAAGAAATAAACCAATTATGAAGAACTTTCAAACCAGTTGGTACTGTAAAAAATGACAGTGGTCGCATAATACGAGATAAAGAGACACAACTAGCAGTCTGGAAAGATCATTTCCAGAAATTACTTAACCCAGTGCAAAATTTAACAAAACTACTACTCCGAACCACTCATTCACAAACTACCTTTAATAAGTTCTCACATCCAGAAGTCAGAAAAGCCATTGCAAAACTAAAGAACACCAGGGGTATGCAGCATTGTGTCAGAATTTTTAAAAGAGGATGCTGAAACAACTAGTAGATGGCCACAAGATTATTTAACATCATATGGGAAAAAGAAGAAATCCCAGAGGAGTGGAAGCAAGGCATTTTCATACCGTTTTATAAAAAAGGTGATCCATCAGACTGTGCTAACTACCGGGGTATAACACTCCTTACAGTTGTAGGGAAGGTATTTGCTTCCATACTACTGCGTAGAATTAATGAGACATTGAAACATACCTGGAATAATATGCAAAATGGTTTTCGACCAGAACGATCTACAACAGATAACATCTTTGCCCTACGACAAATTATAGAAAAGATGTACCATTATAATCAGAATTGTGTCATGGCTTTCATTGATTTCAAACAAGCCTTTGACTCTGTAGCACAAGAAAACTTATGGATACTGCTAGGTCACTATGGTGTTCGAGAAAAACTCATCCGAATAATTAAAAATATGTACAGTGGCTCCAAAAGTGCTGTCCGAATTGGCAACTACCTTAGTGACTTTTTTGCTACCAACCAAGGGTATACACTCTCACCAACCCTATTCAACATTGCCAATGATTTTCTTATCAAAAAAGTGAATCAATCAAAAATTGGTGGAATAAATTTAGAAGATTTTCATATTAAAAGTTTAGAATATGCAGATGACATTGTGGTTTTCGCACAGGATGCACAAGCCTTACAACAATTAGTAGAACAAATTAACATAGAAGCAAAATACATTGGGCTACGAATCAACAGAGAAAAAACAATGACAATGGCCATACAAAAAGCGAATAAAAAATCGCCTATCATCAGCAGCCAAATTACAATAGATGGAAAACCCATCCAAGAAACTAAGGATTTCATATATCTAGGCAGCCTAATTAAGAATGATATTACCTGCAGTGATGAAATAACTCGTCGCATAAGCCTAGCAGCAGCTGCATATGGAAATCTACAGAAAACAGTGTGGAACAATAACAACTTATCAAGAGAGACTAAATTCAAAGTTTTCAGAGCTACAGTAATACCAACACTGTTATATGCCTGTGAAACGTGGACTATAAAAAAGCAAGACCAAGTGAAACTAAACAGCTTTGCCTCTAGATGCCTAAGAAAAATCATGAAAATAAAGTGGTGGCTATTTTGGACAAATAAAGATGTGTGGAAAGCAGCAGAAGAAAAACCACCCTCAGAATTAATTTTGAAATCCAGGCTCAGATATTTTGGACACATTACACGCATGGATAACACCCGTATAGTCCACCAAATATATAATCGACAAGGCAGTGGTTACAGATAACGAGGACGACCACGAAAAAAATGGATAGACAATATTTCAGAAGATCTCCGTTATATCGATTATGACATTCCAACAGCTACACTACATGCACAAGTCAGGACTGAGTTTTGGACCCGGCTACGACACACCATGGGCAATTCGTGTTATGACATAACCCATGGAGCCATGCCCCAAAGAAGAAGACAAGGCGGTGAAGACGTGAAGCGTTTGGACATCTATTTCCAGATAGTTGTAGAAAAAAATGATGCAGCATTGAGGTAACATCACCTGATCCCTTCTTCTCCACGGTCTGCTCGTATATGATTGAGAAGTCACTTGATAAAATTGAAAATGTAAAAAGAAAGCTATCTTCTATATTACACCTCACTTGAGGTTATGTTCTGTATAGGGAGATTTCTCTCAAAATCAATAGCAACGCCTCAATGGCTGACAATTGTTTATCTTCTTTTTTGGGACTTTTTTCATTTTGTAGAACAATCAGCTCACTTGAGGTGTACTGTCTTTTCGTCTTCTCGCTTCCTACGATTCTCCTGCATTTTTACTCTATCCTCATCACTTGTTGCATTAGAGAATTTCCTGTCGAAATCAGTGATTTTCGCTTTGTGTTCATCACAGCAACAGCGTGTTTCCTTTCGAGGGTAGCCCAAAGCGATGTTGAGCTCTCACACAAAAATCTGTCTGAATGTCTTGTAAAAGATATGAATGTCGGGATATTTAGTCAGAAAAATTTCTTGATGTTCAAATCTTCTGAAAGGGTACACTTTTTGGGAGTCCTTCAAGCTATAATGTGCTTTTCTGCCCTTTAAGGCACCAAAAAACTGCATTATCGCTTCCGGGGTCAGTTGGGCGAGCTTATGAGATCGATTAGTGTTTGAAACTCTTTAAAACTTTCTCGAACCTCTATTGCATCGTCATCTCTAATCACCTTAACTTTGCAGCTATAGAGCTGTCATTTAATCTAGCTTCTTCTTCATTCTACCTTAGTGTTTGCCATGATACAAGATGCAATGAAATAAGGCCTGAGAAATAACTGTTCTGTGTATCAGTATCTACTTCACGCCCAATGTCATTGAACTGTCTTATTAAATCACTTCGTGAAATATTTTTAAAACACTCGTACGGTTTACACTGGCAATCAGCTCCAGTTTCAAACGACGAGGCTCGTAGCTTTTTGGAACGTCTCTGAGGCGTCCGAATGTCTTGCATTTCTTCGTTGATTTTTTTAATTATTAGCACGTACATTTTCTTCACTTGCTTCACTTTGAGACAGTTAATAGTCATCATCTAGCATTGTTTCAACAAAAATTTACTTTATAATTGAAAACTAATTCACCACGAAACACGATACTTATGCGATCTGTAACAAAACAATCTGATGTAATAACCTCAAACACTGCGATAACAGAACGTGAGTCAGAACACGTAGTAAGCGTGAGCAAAAATGGAGTGTGCTGGTTATTCCTGTGGTTCACATGGACTCTGCTGGTTTTACCATTGTACGCAGTATTTTAAACAATATATAACTTGACAGTATTGCGTTTTCCCCTGTAATGATTTCGCATGTTGAAATAGCTGACTGAGAAGCACGCACTGGTACGAATATCTCATATTCGATTTTTGTGTGGACTCTGTTGGTTTTTCCCCAGTACCCTTCACTTAATATTTTTTTCTAATTACTCAAATATATTACAATTTTCAAAGTTTCTTTGTGCTCTATTTATAAAAGAATGCAGATAATCGCTACATACTATTCCACTTGAACAGTTTTGTTCTCGTATCCATTTATCTGTTTGTCTATTTGCATCACGCAAAACGGCTGGACGATTGATGCCCGAGTGCTTCAACGCTTAGTCCCTACTAAGCGATGATAGCTGAACTTATATCTACCACTAAATGTTAGTGAAATTAATTGATTACTGTTCCAGTTGGACTTAGGTACCTCTACTAAATGTATGCTGTAAAATCTTTAGCAATTTACTTTAAAAACTGTACCATTCACAGAATAAACTTTGGCTTTAGAAAAGGACGTTCAACTAATGATAATCTATTTTAATAGAGAAATATTCTTAAATTTTACGAATAAGATGCCGACCAGCATTTATTGTTTATAGATTTCAAACGGACGAGAATAGAAGCTACTTACATGAAATTTTGAATGAATTTGGTGTATCAAGAATGTAATTGGACTCATAAATTTAATAGAAATTACATTAGAGAACTCCAAATCCAAAGTTAATATCCATGAACAGTTATCTGATATATTTTACGTGTCAACAGATCTAAAGTTGGTGATGCATTGTCAAGCGTTCTTTAAAATATATTTTGGAAAATTCTGTCAGAAACACCGAAAGGAACAATATTCAGTAGAGCAACGAAATATTTTGCACATGCAGTCGATATGGTAATACTTGGACGGTCGGGGAGAGCGATCGAATAAGCTGCAACACAATTACAAGAAAATTCGTAGAAAAATCGGTTGACTCGTAAATGAAAATAAGATTAAGTACATGAAAATAGGTGGCCCGGTAGCCGAGTGGGTAAGGGCGCTTGGTTGTGGGTTGAAGTTGACAGGTTTGATTTCCGGCCTCGGCGGAGGGCGGGAATTTTTCCACGCTCCATTCTTCTCCACACGGCCCTAGGGCCTACCCAGCCTTCTGTAGAATAGGTATCGGGTTTCTTTCCCGGGAGTTAAAGGCGGGCGGGCGTCGGGCTGACCTCCCGACCTCAATCTAGTCCCGTTGGTCATGAAACACCAGGAGCTTTATCTCCCGCGAGCCCTTGGGCCTGCTTAGGGCTGTTGTGGGAACCCTTTAATCTTTAACATGAAAATAAGGAAAAACACTTCCAATTTAAGACAATTTAAGACTTTTATAGTTTACGGTTTTAGGTCCAGACGTTAAAATTAAAATACATAAAACTATGATTAAACCGATTTGAATCTTGCCCATGAGTGAGAGAGATGAAATGAGACTCAATGATGAGACTTTCCCAACTCATGGAAAAGGGTAATACTGAGAATACTGGCATATGTGGACGTATAATTGAGAATGGCGAATGACAGTCACGACCAACCAGGAAATACAGAGATATTATATTACGAAGACATTATATTAATCCCAATCTCTGTATAATATCCGTAATGTATTATCTCTGTAATATATTATCTGTATTATCTCTGTATAATATGTCTGTATTATCTCTCTATAATATTTTACGATATTATACATAGATTTAGATTTAGTAGCGGGTATTACAAGGGAAAGATTGAAGTGGATGGGTCATGTAATTAGTATGGATGAAGAATGATTAATTAAAAAACACTCCTGATTGGGGGAAAAGAGGAGTTAAGAGGAAAATTGAAGACCTTGACTGAGATGGCTACAGGATGACGAAAATATCTTCGTGAACTAAAAGTGAAAAGGTGAAAAGTAAAACTGAAACAAAAAGCTGAAAATCGAAATGATTGGACAGTTGTCATTAAGGAGACCAAGAGGGCCGTAAAGCCTAAGAGTAGGCAAGTACCTAAGTACTGTTTCAGTTGAATCTTTTTCTTCTTTGTTTGTTTACATCAAATTCATTTTGGTTTCCATTCCTCAGATCCTTCAAAAATACTAATACCCTTGCTGAAATGATTTCTTTAAAATGCAATGATGAGTTATTTATGGTCCAATTTAAATATGAACACATTGTTTTGATTTTTCTTCCTCCCTAAGCGCTGTATGCTGAGTCTGATGGGTTGGATATCTGACTTGAATATATTAGAAATGCTGAAAATACAGAGATTTCTTAGATTAACCTAAAGGATGTGAGAGGAACGAAGTCTTTATCTTCCTATTCGGTAATCACGCTTTATATAAGAAAGCCAAGAAGGCATGGAATTATAATAAGCAATACATTTGAAGCCTAACCCAATGTTTCTAGATGAACTACTGTAGAATGTTGAATAACATTCTCTATGTTTGAATCTAAAATCTCTCTTAATTACAAAAACGCAGTTACAAAGAATGCATCACAATTTGCAACTTCAGCAATACATTCATTTTTGTTGCTCTCGTAGTAAAGAAGTAAAACAAAGGAAAAGCTCCCACTCTGCTATAAACATTCAATGTATTTTTGGAAGGCAGTTGCATATTTGGCTGTGCTACTATGGCTAAGAATAATAGACAAAATTAGTTCTATGAAATATCCTCAATATTTGATATATCTTACAAATTCAAAATTAACATAATAACAGTCATGAGTGAAGTTAAAGAGAATTGAAGATGACTAACGATCGTTCTGAGTTAGAAAAAATATATTTTTTAGACAATTACGTAGACTTTTTTAAACTATCTATAAATGAATTTCGCCAACTTATCTGAATTTAACTCTCAAGCCATAACTGTCATAACATTATATTGAAAGTTTGAAATCAATAACTAAAAAATAAGCGTTAAAAACAATTTTCACTGTCTTAATTTGTTTTTACGATAGAATAATGAAAATTCCTACAAGATCAAAAGACCACAACGTTTGCTTCAGTTTCAAAAGGAGACCTCTTATGTTGGTCTCTTACTTGATTTTACTATGATATTATCAAGATATCGTTTCCTCATGTATAACTATTTTTCCGGTTGATAAAAAATAAATACAGTGGACTGTATTCGAATTACTTATGGTAAAATTGAAGAAATTTCTATGGATGATTTTTTTTTTTGAAGAAATTATATATTTTAAAGATGTCATTACCTGCCAACCTGCTAAAAGATCTAGTTCATCTATCTCTCAAAAATAACCTCAAAAATGATCAATGATCGAAAAAAACAACTGAACTGATTCTTTTAAAACTCCTTTGTTTACTTTGTTCTATCATTAAAATATGAATACAATTAAATTCATCGCTCTTCACCTCCTCTCATCTCTCAAAATGGATCTAATAGCTGAACACATAGCACCTATCATTTCTAAAGTGTATAGGTCAGCTTTGCGTAGGGTGGACTCAGCAGGTAGCAATGGAGTACCTTTGTTTTAAGTTGAACTGTAAGTAGGTAATGTTTCAGTTTTTATGGAAATCCGTCTAACTGTTTTCGCACAAAAGTAGACAAACAAGGAAGAAAAATATTCAGTGAAGTACTATGACTTTACATTCCCAATCAATTAAGAATTTAAGTTTTTCGTAATTTTGCTTTCAAATATTTGCAATCATTATATATTCCAATTCAAATTTTTGTTCATGTAAGAATGGAGCTTGTAATTGATAACTAATAATAAGGTGTGGAAGATCTGCGATTCATTCGGTGAACGATATAACATATTTCCATTATTAAAATAAAGTGTTTTTCCTATTTGAAATATCTTGGAAGGAGCATCTGAATTAATGTTAATTAGATGAATAAAATTCGTAAGTAGTTTCATATCTTGTTTTTGATCACGAATCAGTATGTTCTACTAAAATTTAAAAAAAAAATAAATTAAAAGGAAACTCTAATTGAGCTCAGTTTCTTTTGTGCAGCTCAAGAAAGCAAAGCGCTTTTGAAAAGGTTTCAGTTTCAAATATAGAAAAGCGCTCTAGTGCTTGACAGTATGATAGTACACGAGAATTGGCTTCTGAATCGAATTTGTTTTACAGCTTCCTCTTTTCGGAGTATTTATATTTTTAGGAATATTTAAGTATTGAGGCACATTTTTTTTTAAAGATATTTCAACTTGTAAAGTGAGATCACCTGTGAAGTTTGAAATTCCTTCATTTAAATGCTGCTTCTGTATCATCTTTACAATAGATGAGGTTCTCTTGAAAACATTTTCTAGTGATGGAAAATAAGAATAAAGCAGGAAATGACAGGGCTAAACTTCACATTTTTTTTTGAAATTTTAAAATTTTGAGAGGCTTTAATTCAATGAAAATGTTAGAATTGTATAAGAAAAATGGCAATTAAAGATCAAACAATATCAATGTTTAGCCTATTATCTTTTTTTGAAATTATAGCAAACATCGTGGTATTTTGATCTGGTAGAAATTATTTCCTAGCAAAGAATGAACATTAAGCCATCTCTCTTTAAATATCATAGTGCCCTTCAGTTTGGAAGCATGTCATATAGTGTAACATTACAAATTTGAATTTAATATTGATAATTTCAATATTGAGGATCATCGTTATACGAAGTAATTTGCCCATAATATATTACAAATATACAACAATCTTCAAAATACAGTAATAGTAACTAATAAATAGAATAGGAGTTTCTTCATTATTTTACTACTTTAGTATTACAGCAACAACAACGAATACAGTACTAGGGAGTCGCAAATTTGATGAGTTCTTCATAATTACATTTCTAACATCAAATACACTTATCCCAAGTTTAGATTAGATACAGAAATAGAAAATGACATTAATCACGATGTAGTTCATCATGAAGTATTGGATAGGTTTCTTAATATTAATTTCAATGTTCATCTCTTTCACATTAATGCTTAAAACGACAGTGTAACAATACGACATCAAAACATCTTTCTTTTCAAAAAAGTAATGGCCTCCATATACCACTGCGACTAAAATTATATATAACAGTAACACCTTAGTACCAAATGAAGATGCACAAAGTTTCGCGACACTGAAAGGAAGTATAAAGAAATCTACAAATAAATAAATAAATTTCATGTTCGAGATTACATTAGCAGCACATGCCCAGTTACTTAAAATAGGCTAATGCTTATAGAATTCAGCCGACGCGACGGCAGCTTCATGCTGTCAATATTTTTCGAAGACAATTCTTTACTATTGATTATAAGACAATTCTTAAAGCTAATGGCTTTAAAAAACCTAACAATCAAAGAATTTAATTATAGTCAGCATTACCAGTAATAATTAAGTAGTTTACTTATTACTTTTACAAACCATTATTTTACTTCAGTTTAAACTTACAAAATACATTGAACAGTCGTTGATTCAACCTTTGCAGTGAAACAAGAAATCAAGTGACGTTATTAAGTCTTTCCATTGAAGTCGATCTGTTGATTTATATCTTTTTCAGTGGTGCAAAGTCATGATTGAAATTGAATTAGAAATCTCACAAAATTAAAAACAAATTCATTTTTAGCGGTTCTATATTACACAGTGGCAAATATGATACATCGAGAAATAGTCATTTTATTTATTTTGTCCACAGATAAAGCAATGTTTGTTTTCACAAGATTCTCTTATCATTTTATCTCCATGAACATCTTCTTCATACATAACACAAAATTCCCTTATTTTTGTCATTCCTCTGGCATCAAAATCAAGGATAGTGGGTATATAGTTGATTGGTTCTTCTTTGTAGGTCTCATAGATTGGCGTTGTGAACATATCTGAAAATAAGCATAAATTAAAAAAAAATCGATTCAACAAACGGTATTTTTGTTCAGGGTTATTTTGTACTTTAGGATTATCCTAACCATAGCACAGGGTATTATTGATAGGTTTAACCTTTAAAAAGTTAATTGTTCTTTCCTATTAGCATTTCTTAACTAATTGTAAATCTTTACTAATCTTTATTAATCTTAAGATTAATGGAAACATCGTGATCTTTAAAATTAAGATTCAATAAGATTCTAGAAAGTGACCGTTTTATGACATGTTCAAATGATTACATAATCACTCAAGAATCGCATCCCACTCAGCGATTTAAAGCTTTTATTAGAAAAAAGTGTCGCTGATTTAATGTTTAATTTGTTCCAGTTTGTAATTAGTTTGTTCCTGCCTGTGTGATGTACTCTTTATCAGCCACTGTTTACTATTACAATTGCTTTAAGATGGCCTAGCACCTGTATGTGTTGACTTTCGGAGATCATCCAATTAGACAATAGATAAGCCCCAGTTTTCCAAGAAGATATCCATGATGAATCTATCAGTGCAGTTCTATTCATTAGAGGATTCAAATCAGATGATAGTGAACACTTAAAACTCTGTTTCATTATATCAGCAACATTTGAGTTTTCAAAATCAGCATCTTAATAATATTAAAACTTTTATTTTTCCTTAAAAAAAATTAATATGTTTTTTTATTAGGATTGCAACAATCACAAGTATAAAATTAAACAATGATAAACGATTAAAAATGTATATAAGTGGATACCTAAAAGATATCGAATACAAAAATCAAATTCCTTTTTCTCCTTCAAAGCTTGAAGAAGCATTTTTGCTTGACATTGATTTTCCAAAAACAATAATTCATCGTGTTTTTCGATACATTTATTTCTGGCATCAATAGGAGTTGATGAAATTTTTATTATTTTCAGACATTCAGAACGTAAACAATGTCGATCTGTAAGTAATGAGAATATTTTATTATTAGTTATAAACAAAAATATATGAATTACTTTTTAACATTTGCACAGAAAATATAAAAATGAATTTCGGCCAACACACAAATATAGATTTAAAAACATTTACAACAAATTAAAAATCTAGCTGAACAACTGGTTTCGCCCAAGCACGGGCTTTTACGAGTATAAAATTTAAATTACAGTTGAAATATTTATAATTGAATCTGCATCCAAATGTTTGATCACATGCTTTTTGAACGGGAGATTGAAACTTTAAGATCAATTTTGTTTTCTAATGATTACCTACCTAAGTTTATTAACACTCATGTTTCCGAAGCATTATCAAAGATTTGTAATCCTTAGCTTCCACCAAATAAGAACATTATAAAATTTGTTTCCATTTCTTTGCACCATGGAATTTTTCAGGATCTCAGAAAAATACTCAGGCCCTATAATATTATTCTTATTCCTTCTGTCAACAATACTATTTATCAATTTATTAATGTTTATAATCGACCTTGCCCAACCATTAATCCACGAGGTGTTGTTTATGCTCTCCCTTGCAATGAAGCCCCATGCCTTTACATTGGAGAGACTTGACAACCTCTCAACAAACGAATTGCATATCATATGACGGCTATCCGGAATAGTAATCGTAATTATTATACTGCGGTTCATGTAGCTGATACCAGACATTCCATGAATTCCAACAAACCTATTGTTACTGCTCATCACAAAATCATTTTCGTTGTAAATGCATTGAGTCTTTCTTTATTCTTACCAATCCTTGGGCCTATAATGACTTATTCTGTACAAACAATATCTCAATATGGTTTTCGATGTGAAAAATGACAATAAGGATTATATTTTATCCTTAGATTCTGATTCATTCCATTAATCGTCTCCTTACCTTCCACCCCCACCCCCTTTCCTTTTTTTTCCTTTTCAGAAGGATTCAGTAATGCCATCACTGGATTTTCTTTAGTAGAAAGGAGAGGCGGCTCTTTTTTTCAGCTCCATTCCACGACGACCGCATGGCAAACCTAACTTGGCTGTAGGTTCTCCATATGCAGACGATATTAATCGACACTTCCTGTTTCCTGTCTCACAAGATGACCACCAGATGTCTCTTGTGATTTTAAGTGAGGTTACGATCATACATTTTGATGCAGATTCATTTATAAATGTTTCAACTGTAATTTAAATTTTATACTCGTAAAAGCCCGTGCTTGGGCGAAACCGGTTGTTCAGAAAGATTTTTAATTTGTTGTAAATGTTTTTTAATCCATATTTGTGTGTTGGCTGAAATTCATATTTATAAGAACATTTGAACGAACTGATTACTTTTTATTTATCCAAAAACACAAATTGCATTGATCAGGCAATTTTAGGAAAGCATTTTGTTTCTTGTCACCAGTCTTATGTGGCTTTAGAACATCCTCTAAAATTGACGGAATTTCAATCACCGGTGATTAGTGCGCACCAATCAGGATCGACGAAGCTCTGACGTAGCACTAACAAAGGAGACCAGCACATTCATCTGACCATTTTTGACAACCGCTTTTATTGAATCCAAGGTTATTATGAATTAAGTAGCTCAATCAAAAGATTACCTTTCTAATATAAACAATATTTTTGCTGAATTAAATTCATTCTATGAGTTAGAATGTGCAGATATCAATTTTTTAAAGAACTTTTTCCTTTCTGGTTGAAGATTCATCCCCTTCGCAAAGCATTGCTTCACTTTTCAGTGACCGTTTTTTTTGGAAAATAAGGATAACTGATAGAAACTTAACACCGAAAACAATGATTATTTCAGTAAAGCAAAACAATGAAAAAAATAGGACCATGCTATTTGGCTATTAACAGTTACTTTGATCATTTTGGGAAAATCAATTGCAATGGAAAACATGTTAGATTACCACATGCTGGATCATCTATGGAATAATGTTTTAAAATTAAGAATATTTTATTTATATGAAAACAAATATTAAGATATCAAAAAGAGTATAATTTGTTACCTGTCTGACAAATGTAACAGGGAATAGAATCTGAACATTCTATATTTATTAATTGTGGTTTTAAATATCGAGAAGCACTCAAGGCAAGACAGCGCTCATGCCCTAAATTATACATTTTTGAGAGAAAGAGGCCTCCACTGATGTGACCAAATGCAAAAGTTCCATCGCCCCCTAAACGATGCCACTGCTTATCAAGAACATAGCGGTAGCCTAAAAAAATAAGAGAGATAATAATAGAAAATATATTCCTAAATTTGAAAAATATGTATACAAAAGTATCCTTTTAGTTCTATTTGAACTCTATGGTTGCTATTTCGAGCTACCGTGCTCTCGTCAGTCATAATTATCTTAAGATTCAAAGAATTAAAGGATTTCTTATTTCAATAATTTGCACTGCTTTGCAAAATTAGCTGACTTAAAACAGAATTTATAGGTTTTAATAATTTAATTAATCAAACTTTTGCAGATTGTTATTTAGTGTTATTTATTTTTTGCAAATTATTATTTAAAGTCCTCGCGGCGAGAAATGATCCTCCCAGAATGCAACTCAGATGATAGATTTATCTTTCCTGGCCTGTCGGTCACATTCAAATGTAAAACAAAATGGCGGTCGTTGCATTCACATTCAACATTTCGACGAGGAAAAGGTCTCAAAAAACAAGTAGGGAAATTATTCTTAACGTTGCTCGTCGATTTCAAGAAGATGTATGTGAGATTTTTGATATTTCCTATTTTTGATAATTGAGATTGATATTTTCTGCGGAGCTTTCGGCATTGATACTGGAGAAATTAGTCAATGATAATGTGTTTGCGGGTTCAACTCTCACCGCGACGATAATAATTCAGGACAATTATTATTAGTAATGGGTTAATGATTCTAGATATTTTAGCGATGTATATTTAGATTTTTGAAAAACTGAACTGTTATAAGCTGTTGTAAATGAAGTAAAAATAATGGGATGTTAATTATTATTGTAATTTCTTTTAATGTTATTAAATGTTATTAATGTTATTATTGTAAATTCAAACATTTTTAAGTATAAATTTCTTTAATTAATTGTTTTATTTATAGTTTCAAAAAGTGGTGGATATCCAGGCGTTGGCATCCAGGCATATTTAAGTGAAATGATCATTTCCTTTTACAACAAACATTCATTGATGGCTATAATTACAGTAATTGAACTCTGAATGCTGTTGTTTACTATTTACTAAATGTTTTAGTCCAACGAATCATTTTCATTTTAATATTATTTGTAAAAACCAAACTATTTCAAGCAGATGTCAGTAATTATTAACGTGCTATTAATCAATTATTGAGAAAGCCAACTATTTCAGCACTATTCATGTATCAGATAAACATGAATAACGGATAAAAAAACAAAACAAAATTAATGAATATAAAAACTGTTGACACAACCATCATCATCACTATCATCATCACTTTTAATTTTTTAATAATTTTTTAACGCTTGAGATGGGAGTCTAAGTCATTGGGGACTCCGAAACGTACGTTGTGTCAACAATTTTTATATTCATTAATTTTTTTTTATCCGTTATTCATGTTTATCTGATACGTGAATAGTGCTGAAATAGTTGGCTTTCTCAATATTTCAAGAAGAGAATGAGAACTTACCTAAAAATGAATTGCGACACTTTTTGTAAATGTCTTGATGATGTGCCCAATGCAAAAATTCCCCGACTTCTTCTTTATTTTTAGGAACCCATAGACTCATATTTAGTTTGTTTTCACAATACGTAAAGGCATCTGTGTAATTCTTTTTATTAAGAATAAGAGTTAAGTTTCCTGAAAATTTTCAAACAGTGATTATGTATATATTACATATGTATTACAACAAAATTAACGTGCCTAACCATCATAAAATTAAAAATATAGAAACTATATTGGCACTAACCTTAAAACATCTAAGACTTTAAAAGACCACGACGTTTCAGGGCTTCACATATCAAGCTCCCTTCTCAAGTGGAAATGAATCATCTTTGATTAAAACCTTTCCTTATCTGAGAATGTTAAACAGATAGAAATGGCCATTTCCATATTTAACAAAAACACCTCCTGGTGACAGATGCTTTAAACACGCACAGGAAGTGGTCGTCTGCGGAGGGTTCAAATACACTCATATGGAATAGGTAGCTATAATCAGGACCTTTCTACTTCAAATGTATTGGAATACGGGCTTTGATAATTGTATTATTTCCTTTATAATTTTTTCCATATGAGTGTATTTGAAACCTTCGCAGACGACCACTTCCTGTGCATGTTTAAAGCATTTGTCACCAGGAGGTGTTTGTTAAATATGGGAATGGCCATTTCTATCTGTTTAACATTCTCAGATAAGGAAAGGTTTTAGTTAAAGATGACTCATTTCCACTTGAGAAGGGAGCTTGATATGTGAAACTCTGAAACGTCGTGGTCTTTTAAAGTCTTAGATGTTTTAAGGTTAGTGCCAGTATAGTTTCTTTTAATTATATGTATTACTACTTTATTAATTATTGAATTTCATTGTATTAATTATTAGAATACATAATCTAACTACTTTATCACTGATCAAAACATGGCGTGACGGATGTAAGTTGAATTATAACTTATCTTAATGACTAATGTAATGCCTACATCTAAATACAAGATATGAACAGAGAAGAAGGAAGAATTTCACATGTTTTAGTTTTGAATTTCATATTACATACTTAAAATGATAAGGAATTATAGTTTTGTTTCTTTATCTTTTCAGGAGTTTATTTGCAATGCTTGGGGTTTGCTGCTGGAAGAACTCCGAGATTTGTTTCTTGCATTTTTTACGGCCCATTGTTCTTCCTGACGCCAAATCCACTTTACTAGGTGTGGATCATCTTAATAGTTATGCCATAGATGCGGAAGGAGAGAAATAGAAGAAGAAACATGTCTGTTAGCTGCGGTATTCGAATCCAGGTTTAGACGTACCTGAATCCTGCAGGCCTTCGTCTCGACCACAAGGTTTTGCCTGAATGGCAAATACTATTATGTTTCACTAACTGTTAATCGTTTTAAATAATGACTTATAATGGAAATTAATTGAAAGACTCTCACCGATAAAAGCTCAGATATTTTTCATTTTTGTGTCATTTCTTTATGCTTATATTAATGTCTATCACTTTAAATCTTTTGTTTACTTTAAGTAAAGTTGTGTTATGAGTTTGAGAATTCGAATCTTCCATTGGAGTAATTAGGATCAGTGATGTGATGAAGTTGTAATCAATAAATTATGACGCTTACATAAATAAATAAATAAATATTATTTACAACTAGTTACTTTCGACTGCTACATTTCTTATTGAGAGCTTGCATCTCCTAGATCATCTGGTCTAAGCAGTACCTCAATACGGAAATATAGGCTGGGATACCTACGCAAATACGCCGAAATGTAATAGAGTAGTTGACGATGGCACAAAAGAGATCTTTAAGGCTGCAGAACTAACAATTTACAAGTTCCCATCCTTCTAATGTCATAACCTTAGAACACTAATTGAAACAAAAATCGAAAACCGCTTTAAAAAGCGTTTTTGTTTTAAAAATAAATTGATCAGAATGAAACCCAGTTTGAGAATTTCAAAATAATAAGATATTCATTATAATAATAAAAAACAATTTCCTGATGAATATTTTCCAAGCAAAGTGAATTGAAATCAATATGAGGGTTTGGGATCATTCATTCGTGAATTTTCAAAAGGTTTCTGAAACATTAGTGATTCTTTCCTTTGGAATTTCACTAACTGTGAGCTAGACGACCAGGTGATTCTTCCACTTCAGAACAGATGTACACTAGAAGAACCTGAAGAAATTTGTTCTTAGTCTTCACGAATGTCGTCTTATTATGTTTGGGATTTTCTTCGTTTCTTTCAATGTTTCTTTTTTTTTTAATTGGGGAAATAATTGTGATTACTACAATTACGAAATCAGAATACAATAGCTGTATAATATAGTATTGTTTTATTATTCTACACAATTCGCATTTTGCACTAATTAGGAAGATCAGCTATAAAGAAATTAAGCTAAGACGAAACCCACTTCGTATTAAAGAATATACCGATATATATGAAATATGTTTTGGAAGTTCTTTTTTGCCAAGGGCAATTAGACTTGGCAATTTGAACGTTTTCAAATTCAAAACTGTTTTTACAGATTTGGTAAAGAATTATTCATCTGTGCAAAGTGTCAATTGGATATGAAACTGATAATAATGTTTAGAGAGAAAATCCCAGACGTAATTAAAGTATTTTGGAAGAATACATTGCAATTGTTCAAAGTATGTTCTAATTTGATTAATAACGTATTTAATATGCATTTGTTATGTTTTGTTTGTTATCTAACACAAAACCAAAATATTTTTATTGATTATTGATGAATTTATTATTTTCATATGTATAATGTATGTTACGCTAAATCATTTGTGGAATTATAGATGAAATAAAGATTTAAAATGAAAATGTTTGATATTTTATAAATATACCAACAGTAAGTTTTTGATTACACAAACTTACTGGAGGTATATATATACAAAACATTTAAGTATTAGAAGATTGCATATTGATAAATGCTATTTTGATATTTTTCTATTAAATTTTCAGAATTTTTTTCAATATCTGCAATGTTTTAATATCTGTACAAGAACTAAATTTAACATCAAGAAAAATTATTAAGAAAGGAAACTAAAGACTGCACATAAATAAACACGCTTTTGAGTTTGTCAACAGAGGCAATCGGAACATTTCGCCCTTAGGTTTTAATATCTATGTTCCTCTATCTTAAAAAAAAAAGTTATTTCAGAAGGAAAAAAGGGAAAAGAAGAATTGCTTTGGTAAAGAAGCCTTCAGATTGAATTTAACACAACATTTTATTGCGTGATCTGTTTTATATAAGAGTTGAGTTAAAAAAAATTGTGTGAACTTACTCCACGTTTGTTTCTCTACTTGCGAAGAACCTGTAATAGGATAAAAGAAGTCATTAGCAAACTAATGTTACTTGAAATAACATAAGTTTTTCAAAAAGCTTTGGTTAGTTTTGGTAAGCAATTCCTTTGTTTGCTGATTTTTCTGATTCCAGTCTTACTAGCACGCTTTGCTTTTAGTTTGTAAAGATTTTTACCATCATAGCATCAAAAGTATGCGAAACAAATATATTAATATATACTTCTTTAGTTAAATATTCTGAGTAGTGTATGACGTTTTATTTCTGACCTTGCTGTATTTGACTTCACTTACATTATTCTTCAAGTAAACGTAGTTTACTGATCTTCTTCAGGCTGTCTTTGGTTTAAAGTATTAACGCGCAGACCCTTGCTATCAGAAGGAATGGTAGTCGGAAATGGAGGGGATGTGAGTAGAATTTGAGGAAAGATTTGTCCTGCGGAAGGTAAGTGTAAGACATTATCATTTCTATGCAAATGTCTTAGCTCCTATAACTGTCTTATAACTGTCTTAGCTACTTTCCTTTATCATTTGGCCACGTCTTATTTGCAAATGCATCAAAGTGCCAGACAACCTTGTATTTTTTTTTCTATTCTAAAATTACAAGAAATGACTAAAATTCTTTATTATACATATCAGATCTAATTTATTACTACGATGCTATCAAATATTCCAAATGAATTAATAACTTATTGCTATCAATAGGCTGAATAGCTATAATTGAATACTAATGTTATTTAAAAAAAAATTCTTTTCTTTTCTTTAATGATTTATTTAGGAACGAAAACTTCCCAAGCTGTTATTGATATGAAGAATATTAAAAAATTGGATTTACGTAAAATTTTATATCATTACCTGACTTGATTAGCAAAATTAATATTAGAGCTCCTGCACACATTATCATCAGCAATATCATTGCACCTCCAATTGCACTCTCGAAAAGAATCTTTCTGAAACAAATCAATAAAAATAATATGTCATATTTAATTGTTGATCTTGTTCATTTTATCTGAGTGAAAATTTCAAACACTTTTTTTTCAGGATTTACGATTTTCGTTCAATATCAACAAAATTACAAACGATCGGAGCATCCAAGAAAAGATATATTTCTTTTTATAAAAACGACAAATTTTATTCGTTTTGTATAATTAAATTAATATTGTTTTTAAGCAGAGAAAATTGTTTTTAAGCTTTTAAGTAAGTGTCAGTCAAATAATCAATATTGTCCTGTAACATTCTGTCAAATGCTCATCATTTTTAGATAGGGTCAGCTACTTTTCTTAAATAGTAATTGAGTTCTTCCATTCAAGAAATTGGGACCTGCCACTAATCAACTCGAAGAACTGCGAAGGAGTTTTGCATTAACTCGATGGACATCTCTGAAGATAATTCAATTTTGCATGGAATGAACTTACGAACTCGGCAGTTTGTTCTTTTCCTATAATGGACTGTGTCTTTTTTTTCAGCAAGTCTCAGGCTAAGTGCTGATGAAAGTTAGGTGCTTCTTGACTTAGCCTAAACTAGGAGAAGTAAGGAAGGAGCATCAGAGGCCTACTGCCTAGTAGTGGATAATATGTAGATGTAAATTTAATCGAAAGTTTGGAGTAATTTCATTCATATAAAAGGATTTGAAAATTAACAAACAAACAATAGCTGAGAGAAGCCAAATGGAGCAGCTTCGGTATAAGAGTGAGACAAAATTCTACTGCACAAAATAACCATTGAAAACATTACCGTACAATTTCTCATCGACTACACTTTCTAATTGGAAATACATGAAGTATTAGCTTAGTGATATAAAATTCTTAAATATACTTTTTCTAATAGACCTTTTCTCTCATAACTCATGATATCCATTTTATTTTGACACCCTGGTAATCTGTGAACTTTAATATTCGTGTAGAAACTTAAAATGAATAAAATGTTTAACCTCAGTTACAGATTCAATTCATATCATAATTATTAAGTTTCATATCATAGTATCTGGGGGCACGGCAGTGCCCCCGCCAAGACGAGCCGAAGGCAGGAAGGGCACTACGTACCTTTTCTGGAAGTGTTTCGTCGTATTTTCGAACCCTCATAGCTTCGGCCTGGATAATACTAGAGAGCTCAAATTTTCAGGATATGATGCAGTTACCAGACTAATGAAATACGCTAAGTTTCATTTATTTAGCTTTTATACTTTGGATTTTATTAATACCTAAAATACGTCGATTTCGTCACTCACTGACTGACTGACTGACTCATGATCATCAAAACCTCTAGGGTACTTCCTGAAGTCCTAGAAAGCTGAAATTTGGTATGCAGGTTAGGATTAGCACACAAACAACAAAAAAATTAAGAAATCAGTAACTTTCACATTCCAACCTCTCATAAAGGGGGGGTCTGGTTATGTATTATCGAACTCTCATAGCTTCGGCCTGGATAATACTAGAGAGCTCAAATTTTCAGGATAAGATGCAGTTACCATACTAATGAAATACGCTAAGTTTCATTTATCTAGCTTTTATACTTTGGATTTTATTAAGATCTAAAATACGTCGTACCCTCAATGCTTCGGCCTAAATAATACTGTGTAATAATGTGATTTCTTACAAAAGTGCAAACAGCTTGTATATACAAGTTGACCAATAGAAAAACAGAAAAGTAGGGTATTGAAAAAAAATCCATTTTCTAAATAATCTTAAAACTAAATTTAGTTGTAATAGATAATCCCACCCAAAACATTTCATGTAAAATAAGTTGCCAAGACTCACATGCTCATAACGCTTTCACTGTTAAAAAGTTATCAGATCTCATCTTACAAAAAGAAATGAAATCCCACCCAAAAACATTTCATGTAAAATAAGGGGTTGCCAAGACTCGCATACTCATAACGCTTTCACTGTTAGAAAGTTATCAGATCTCATCCTACAAAAAGAAATGAAATCCCACCCAAAACACTTCGTGTAAAATAAGTTGCCAAGACTCAAATGCTCATAATGCTTTCACTGTTAAAAAGATATGAGATCTCATGTAGAGCCAAGCTCCTAACTCTACGAGGCCTAACTCTACAAATCCTAACTCTAAAAACCCTATATCTTGGTCAAAAAGTATGGCTTGGCCGTTTCATGGAACTATTTCATCTCACCCAAAACATTTCATGTAAAATACGTTGCCAAGATGCTCATAATGCTTTCACTGTTAAAAAGTTATCAGATCTCATGTAGAGCCAATCCCCTCACTATACATGCCTAACTCTAAAAACCCTACTATCTTGGTCAAAAAGTGTGCCTTGGCATACTCCATATCCTTTACATAACTCCATGGGATTGTCTGTGTGACAGCCACGAAACGGCCAAGGCATACTTTTTGACCAAGATATAGGGTTTTTAGAGTTAGGGCTTGTAGAGTTAGGCATTGTAGAGTTAGGAGCTTGGCTCTACATGAGATCTCATATCTTTGTAACAGTGAAAGCATTATGAGCATTTGAGTCTTGGCAACTTATTTTACACGAAGTGTTTTGGGTGGGATAGTAATTTCCAGAGTAGAAACCTATCCTTAAAGATCTCAGTTTCATAGAATACATACTTTAAGTTATCGGAGTTCTCGACATACAGATAGATTTGTATTTTAGTGAAAGAATAATTTTACTTTTAAAAGTATGTAAATATGTTGTCATTCCGTTTGGCTAACTATATTTTCACCCTAATAAACTCTTGTTTCCCAGAGAAAAGACAATTTAAAACAAATAAATCACGAATAGGAAGAGATAGGTGCACAATTCATCATCCTTTATTGTTAACATTTCTAGGTTTCAATAAAGAATGATGAATTGGGCAACTACAGTTGGCACTGTCAAAACTGTCAGCAGTTAAAAGTCAATAAAAATTCTAAAACCTTTGCTTTCTGCTATCCTCTCCTCCGTCTTCTTCCTCTTCCTCTGCTTCTTCTTCATCATCATCATCACCTCCATATTGCCGGGAAGAATATGCTCCTAAAATCATTTCCAAGAACCTTTTTTGTTCCTGGCTGTCACTTTAATCAAGTATCATTTCATTTCTTGTGAGAGTTCATTGGCATTGGGAGAATATACGAAATAAAAATTCAATATCACTTTAAAAGTCATAGATAAATAATTCCGAGTTTTTCCGAGATAAAATGTCCTTTAGAAACGCTTCCCATTTTTCTAATCGTTAATAGCAACAATATTTCACAGGGCTTCTCAAATTGTAATTGATTTTCCAATTCACGCACAAAATAAAGCCAATGTAATTTTAGGTAATACCCAAATAAAATATCTTGAAAACGCTTTGATCCACATTAACAATGATCTTAACGAAAAACCATGCACGTTCATCGAGTCATAGCATTGCTTTATTGTTGTCGTTAGTTTGTAACTCAATAACGAAATTTCAATGACTTCCTTCAATGCTTAGGCAGTCTTGTGGCAGTGAATATCCCAATTTCAAACACATATATAGGACTACAATTTTTCTTGCTTTGAATAATTTCCGTAAAGTTTTAATTTTTTGACATCTATAATATTTCTGCGTCAAAAAGAACACATCTGGAAATACCTCCAGAAACAATTTCTTGTAAGACCCTATAATTTCATAACCCAACAATCAAAAAGATTATTTTTTTAGTCAATCCTTGTTACTTGGATTTATTTGTTTTTTTCCCACATGTTTAAAATATAATTCGAAGTGTAATTTTGTTTCATACATCTTTTTCTCCTTCGTGTATCTTTTTTATTAAAATAATTCGCATAAAAATCGCCTTATCATTAGCATCCTGTAATGTTTTAAGAATTATACAAGATATTGACTTCATCAGTCATTTATTTTCAACCTATGATTAATTTCACTATAAGATTTACTTCAAGTGACTTTATTTGACATGTGTGCTTTCATCAGTCTATGAATTACTTGCTTAATAAAGAACTCCTTGCCCTTTATTATCTAACTTCCGTATCACAGTAGCTATCTTGATTACATTCACTCCATTGACCAGTCTCTTTTCAATTACTTTTTATGAAATGCGTCACATCTTATTTGAAAATATAGAACCCGTTACAAGATGTTTACCATCTCTGAACAAAATGATCCTTACCTTTAAGTTTGTGAAAATTCGAAAGTAAACGCCAATTATAGTAAAGTACAAAATTCGGTGATTATAATTTTAGGGGAAGTCTCAATTCAAAAACAAGAATTTTAAAACTTCAATAACCCTGGAGCGAGTTCTAAGGCTCGTAGTGAAGATAAATTTGGATAACAGGCTCTTCAAAGGATTTGCTCGTCAATTTATTGAAGAAAAAAAAATAGTTGCAAATTTTGTCACTAGAATGAACTGTGGCAATAACTTTGCATAATATTTACTATTCAAAATTTACTTTGCTGCATAAACGCAAAGCATTCTCTTCAAATTCATACAGTAATACAGCAGCAATGCCAATAATCCTGCAGGAAAGGGCACTATTAGTGAATCTGTACTATCCGAACAGCAACAATGCGGCTTCGTCCCTCACAAAAGATATTAATTAAATGTTTGTTGGCTTTTTTTTAATAAAATATTATTGATATATTTATTCTTTGTAAATATTCTGTTATTTCTGTTAGATTAATGTGTGTATTCTAAAACAATGTTTGAAATAGAATATGAAAGTAAACGCCAATTATAGTAAAGTACAAAATTTGGTGATTTATAGTTTTGCGGGACGCCTCAATTCAAAAACAAGAATTTTAAAACTTAAGTAACCCTACTTAGATGCTTTGGATATCAGGTATATATTCGTTAATGTATATGTTTCAACACATACAAAGTATCTTTTCTATAAGATACTAATATATAAATCATTTAAAGACTCATTAATAAATTATGGATTGGGTTATTGGGTGCATCTAGGTAATAGAGACACTAATGCCTTGATGCCTTGATGGACCCGTAGTTTCATCTAGGATTTCTCCACAGATGCAGGTCGCAGAGATGCCTCCAACAGTCTCTGTCCTGTGCCTTCCTCCTCCAGGTTCTTCCCAACATCTTGACCAAGGGATCCTCCCATCTCGTCGGTGGTCTTCCACGTTTTCTCTTTGTTCTAGGTATCCAGTTGGTGATCCTGTATGTCCATCTATCATCCATCAATCTCGCCACATGTCCAGCCCATCTTCTCTTGTTGTTATATATCTGCTCGACCACATCCTTCAAGCCAGTTCTTTCACGCAAATCCAAATTTTTGACATGATCCAGTTTGCTCATACCACAAATTTTTCGTTCCATCGCACGCTGGGTCACCCTGAGGCCTTCCTCTTCTCTCTTTGTTGTGTTCCAAGTCTCAGAACCATACAACAGTGAGAGTAGCATAATACTGTTTAAAAATATCTGCTCTAGTTTTTATGTCAAGCCTTTGATCTGTGATGGAAGTTCTGAGACGATTGTAAGACAACCAGGCTGATCTTTTTCTTTGAGCTAATTCTGCTGAGAGATCCTTTGTCATTGTGATGACTTGGCCACGATATTTTACTTGGCCAAGAGACACTAATAACATAAATAAAATATTACATAAAATAATAAATTATATAATACATGATTATTGTATATTAATGAAAAATGAAAAAATAAATATAAGAATAAAATACAAAAATTCTAATGCCAAGAGAAAAATTAATGTATTCTTTAATAATAAACAATTTTTACAAAATTAGAAATCAGTTTAGAAATAATATCCTAGAAAACAATTCAAGAAATAAATTGATACAGATTTCATATTATGAAAATCCTAAGAACAACTTTGGATTAAGAAATAAAAAATAGAATATTATTAAAGCTTTTTGTACAAATTGAAGAAGAATTAAAACAAAATAAATTTAATAAAATAAGTATATTAAAAAATAAAATAGTTACAAAAAATAATACATGGAAAAATAAACTGGAATATTTAAGAATTTTGGATAACATATATTATATATATGTATATTTTGTGTATTGAAAAAAAGAAAAAAAAAATTAATTTAAAAAAAAAATATATATTTTGTCTATATGTATATTTTATGCATATATATTTTGTTATGTTATATATATATATATATACATATTAATATTATTTCCTAATTATTATTATGTTAATAATACAATATTATTATTATAATACAATATTGTAAGTAATAATAATATTAATTACAAAGTCTGCGATGAAAAAAATACAAGGGAATTGATAGCTGAACTTTATGTATTTTTTGGTGCTGATTTTAAAAAAAGTAATGAAAAATTTCTATCACGTCACGTTTTCTTGAAAAATTCAATGTTACTTGGATTTTTATGAACATTTACCATAAAAAAATTTTTTCAGCGTTGAATTTCTTCCCTCCCTGCCTGACCAACTATCGTAGTGAAACCTACAGAATACCCCTCTATGACACCTCCCCGTCGCAATCTCTCTCTACCAATAGCGTCGCGCGAATCCTTACCTCAGATCCTTATCTTGGTTCGCTGACCTCGCAGGAACGCTCGCTAAGCCAGCGACAGTCACCTTCTATTTTCACGAGCTGGAAAGTTTTAAGTTCGTCTCAATTTTTCTTGAATGTGTAGTGTCGTGCGAGGGCTGATACAGTGACAAGTGGAAACTTCGTCACAGAAATAATTTTAACGGTTGCTTTTCTCTGTGCGTTTCTTGAAAACATGGCTTCAAGTTCGAAACGTTGTGAAAATTTACCAGATGACTTTTGTTACATATGCGGCGAAGATAATGTTATCAAAAATCGATGAGGAGCATTACAGACTATGTAAGACAACTTCATCTTGCGTATTTTGGCATGGAACTCGGAGACCAGGACAAATCGTGGGCTCCTCATAAACTTTGTGTGCAGTGTTTCAATGATCTATGCTCATGGCTCAAAGAAAAGAAGACTGCTTTACGACTGCTTGACATGGAGGGATCCGAAAAACCACTCTGATGATGGTTACTTTTGTTCCTGCATGTCGTAGGTACAATCTCAAAAATCAAAAGCTAATCTGTTATCCTGATAACATTCCATTGGCCATATTCCCCCTTCCTCATGGACCTGATGTGCCAGTGCCTTCGCCTCCAACTGAATTGCTAGTCATCTTTTCAGAGTCTTCAGACTCGGAACGTCCAGAAGTTCAAGGCTCCGATACTGTGATGGTCGTTCATTACAGTTAATGTTAACCGAAGTTTTTGTCAGCCCTCTTCGCTTCTGCTCTGCTCGTTCTGTGCTGTTGACATCACTGTAACCATCAAAAACCACCGTACAATGTTGACCATAATGTTTCTGTACATAGGCAATGTACTGATGGCAAATTGAAGAAATAATATAAAGAGGACGGTTTCCACTTCATGCGGTGAAGAAGGAAACCACAATCTATCACATTGGGGCCTTGGGTGAGATCGAGAGTTACGTTGTTCTCTACTGACAAAACATCGTAGAGGGATGACTTCTTCACTTTTCGCACTCCAACCTCGAGGAACAGAGCCAGAGGGAATGGAGTTAATTCATAGGTCAACAGCTCTGACACACTTTTTGCTATAGGCCGCAGTTTTCCAGTTATTCACGAAAAAGTGAAAAAAAGGGACCTTTAAACCCCCACCCACCCCTTAGCTCTAGCCTCACCCATCAGTACTTTTAGTATGTTGTTCAGGACACCTTCCCCTACAACTGTGCGAAAATTGGCTTTTACACGAATTATTTCCCCTATTCGGCCTTTTTTGGTCTTCGTTGCCTGGACTATTAATAAATTTGATCACCCGAAAAATAGTTATTGATTAAGACCCTACAGAAAAAAATTTTGAATAAATCTTTCAGCCATTTAGATATAAATATATTTAACTGTAATTCATATAAAAAGGTCAAACATTATTTAATTTGCGATTTAATTCATGTGTATTAAAATAAAGTGGAATTTATAAAAAAAAAATTCTTTTTTTCGTCAATAGTTGTAGTCATCCATATACACTCACTTCCAAAAGTTAAGCGCGGAGCGGTAAAATGCAAAAAAATGCACAAGTACTGCTTTGATTGACATGAAATGCTGCAAGTAAGTAGCTCTGTTTATTCATGAAACAAAACAAAGAATTACATACAGAGATAAAAAAAAATATTGAATTTTCATAAATTATAAGATGACGTCAGATTTGCGTCATTAACAAAATAATGTTTAAATTAAAACAAACAATAAAAACCGACATTAATAGGGTATGTGGGCACTCTTCACCTGCATACAAAGTTTACGGCGTGTGATCATGCTTGTTACGAGGTGATCAACCACCGCAGAGTCCAGTAATCGCCATTCCTCTTGTAGGACAGTTTCTAAAGCTCTGAGTGGCTGGAGGTGGGAAACGTCGACATACAGCACGGCCGAAGGCATCCCAAAGATTTTCAATTGGATTAAGATCCGGCCACTCCATATGCGCAATCCTCTCACTCTCCAGAAAGTCGTCAACGATGGCAGCTCTATGGGGACGCACATGATCGTCCATAAAACGAAAGAAGGATCAACTGCTGCAGCGTACAGTTTCTCAATGGGGTTAGGACTTCATCTCGATACCGTGCAGCCGTCACAGAACCTCGCCTGTAGATGTGCAGGTCGGTGCGATATCCCAATGAAATCCCTGCAGAGACCATGATGCTTCCACCGCGGAATGCATGATGTACTATTACGTGTGCCTTGTTCCCTCCAGACCCTTACACGCTTAACAACAGGATGTAAGGCAAATCTGGACTCATCTGTGAACATAACGTACCCCAATCAGACAAAGTCCAAGTCACATGCTGGCGAAACCATTGTAATCGTGCCCCTCTGGATTGGACGGATAAAGGAACACATCATTCATGTGTAGCCTTCGACGAACAGTAGTGGCAGATATCGTCTTACCAATGGCCGCTACAACCATAGATGTCACACGTGTGGAGGTCGATCTTTGATTCCGCTTGGCTACAACAGCAATATAACCCTTGGACGACCGGCTACAGGTCTTCGGACAACTGTTTGGCTGGTTTGGAATTGTTTCCATAATCCTGAAATGACGGAATGATGAGCGCCGAATAACCGAGCAACAACTGGTATAGACTGTCCTGCTTAGATGCGCCCGACAGCCCGCCAGCGCTCAGAATCTTCCATTCGTCTTCTGGAAGCCATAGAAACACGTCTAGATTGAAAACAAATCGTACGAACGTTCTAAACACCTTTCATCAGCACTTACATGCAACTCCTGTAACCATTCACAATGCCAGTTTCTTATACGATTGCCTGTTTTGCATATTTCACGACGCGAAACCGTGATTGACTGTTACCTATATAATTTGCATACTTCCTTCTACCTTTGCAGCAAATTTCAGCTTCTTTAATTCAGATCTCTTAAGGAAATTAACATTTTTCCTCTCCGTGCTTAACTTTTGGAAGTGAGTGTATTTTTGTTTTATTCCAATAAAACAAATTTTATTCCTAATGTTTTGTTATTTTAGTCAAAAGTTGTAGTTGAATTGTACTAATAAATACTAAATGTATTGAATATTCTGGTTTGATTCCTGATTGACATTAATTTCCGGTAAATGGTTGCAATTTGCATTAATTTGGAAATCATTGTATTTGTTTGTTCTTTTAACATTGGTTTAGTTGTTTATATACTCAGATGTCATTTATTAATTTCTAATTTCTATTGTTATAATACAATATTGTTCTATTTTTGTTTTAATATTTTTTTACTTTGATTTATTACCTTATACAACTATTTTATGTTAATTTAATTTAACTTGATTATTTGTATTAATGTAATTTAATTATATGTAATTTCAGCACCTGCACACAGGATCTTACTATTTTAACTAAAAATTAATATATAACTGAGTATCCAGCTCTGCGGGGCTCTTTTCGAAGACTGAAATTTTCAGTTGCCCCCTAAACAAGCATTGTTTCACATTTTAAAGAAATTCGGCCCTAACCGTTTAAGCAAGGGATTTTAGAGGTGAGTTTTGATGGATGGGAGGGATGGAGACCAAAGCAAAGAGGCCTGTATTTTAATTTGAACCTTAAATAAGCTATATAGAAAATTTAATATCCGTCCAGCCATTTTAATATGAAGAGCTTTCAAACAGAAAAACAAGCAACTGGACAAATAGAGGGCAAATAAGTTCAAATGAAAGAGTGAGCATTCTTAATAGCAATAAATCAAAAGATCTTCCTATGTAATTTTCGCACGAAATAGAGAGATTACAGCCAGAAATTCAGAAGCTCTGTTTATTACTATTATACTTTGCTACATTGATTAAGAATTCTTAAAAATTCTACATTACTTTGAAAACAAGTTTTTTTTTTTCTTTTTCATATGTACTGTTAACGATTGGTACAAACGAAACAGTGCTTGTTGGAACAGTTCTCTCTCATTAGTCTGCTTCCCCATTCCGAATCTTCATAAGTTAAACACATTTCCTTAATTTTAACATCTCCAGACTCATTAAAATCAAGACTTAACAATTTAAATTGAACATCTTCTTCTTTGTAGGATTCATAGAAAGGACTAGTAGTCATATCTATGAAAAAAAAGAGAAAAATATCATTATTGTAAAGTTATGTGTTGGATTTCAGTAGAAAGCAGATTTCTGTTTATCGTTAACAGAATAATTAATTACAAAAAAATAGTTTTTTGAATATACCCCGTTTTTAAAGCGGACTAAAAAGTAGAAAATAATTTTCATAGCCCCATACAGATAGTCCTGAAATTTTGTGAATGTAAATTTGTAATAGCTATGAAAAAACTTGTAAGATTTCAAATGAAAAATGTGGGGCGTATGCAATAGATAATTAAGATCGTATGGATGGAGTTTATATTATCGCGTGATAGATAATTGACATGGTAGCGATGGTGAGTATATTACCGTGCAATAGATAATTGCGATTAATGGATGGAGTGTCTATTATCGTGCAATAGATAATAGAGATCGTACGAATGGAGTGTATATTATCTTGCAATAGATAATTGAGATCGTACGGATGCAGTGTATATTATCTTGCAATAGATAATTGAGATTGTATGGATGGAGAGTATATTATCGTGCAATAGATAATTAAGATCGTATGGATGGAGTTTATATTATCG
>JAFIDM010000002.1:31334949-31353480 GCA_023159025.1 Thereuonema tuberculata
GTTAGTTCCAGAGCAGATGAACTTTTCCGCTAAGCATTATGGGAAGAAGAAATCCGATGTGTGATAATTAAGCGCCATATTTAAAATTCAACGGAAAGTGAAGTGTTCATCGATAACTAAGCTCAAGTGTGCATCGAAACCGATAGGCGGAATCTCAACGAGTAGTTGTCAACGCACAGACTTCGCCAAGGTGAAAAGCCCAGCAGTGTCGACAAACTGTAAGTAGTTAAATATTTTCTTACTTCCATTTTGAAGGGTATGACGCTGTTACTTCGACGAAGAAGAAATAATTATGGAGCAATACTGATACCGACAGAGTACATCGGACATTGACTATTTGTTAGGAAGTGCCATTTCGAAAGTATATTTATTCACACAAGGGTATTATTAATACAGAAAAGCCTAAGATTAATTATTATTAAATATCTTTATAGAGATTATAAAGATAGAGTGCATTCATACAAGGGTGAAAGAAACCTTTTATTATAGGTAGTGAGAAATCATACAAGATAGGTGAATTGCATTATTGAATGATTTATGTTAACACACAAGGGAAGAGAAAGCCTGAATATATTCAGACAGGTGAAATTGGGAAAGGCCATTCATACTTAATATTGAATTCAAGTGCGTATGATGTGAACTCTCGCGTGTGTGTGTGAATTTTGTAGATATTGTTTAAAACAATCATTATATATATTATTCGCAGTATTTATCATTATCAAGAAGCGTGCAGATAATTATATTATTAGTATTCAAAGAATTACTTTGAGAACTTGTTTATTCTCCTCAGGATTTTCGATTAAGAAAATAAGTGATAAGTATCGAGTTGATACCCATAAAGGATTTATTATTATCTTGAGAGCAGTGATTTCAAGAACTGTTGCAGACTACATCAGAGATTAGTCTATTGTATATATACACATGTCACTTGTAAATATTCATTGCAAGGAAATATTTTTAAATGATATGTAAAATAAATCATTTCATGATTTTACATTGGCTTCCCCTAATTTTCTTGTTGCATTTCTGTTTATTACTATGCGTTCTGCACTTAATCGCAGCAGTGTCTAATGCCATAATAAATTCTTCTTTGGTTATGCTCATGTGGGAGTTTTCATTGTTTTCATCTAATGTTAATTCTTGAGGTGATTCCTTATCTTCATAAAGTTCAGTAATATAATCTTCCCATCACTTTTTTTTTTTGTCAGTGGCATTCATTATGGATTTACCATTTATATCCAATAGTATCCTTGGCCGAATGCCTTTATTTTGGAAGGAAATCTTCTTAATTTGCTTATAAGCTAGATCCATTCTTCCTCCTTTCTCCAAAGTTTCAATTTCGGCAGAATTTTTTTTCCACCATTCATCTCTGATCTCTTTACAGGATCTATCAATTTCATTCTTAAGTTTCTTATATAATATTTTTCCTTTTTCCGCTTTCAAATTTTTGCACTTCCTTCTTTCTTCCATTTTTTCAGTATCTCGTTTGTAATCCATGACTTTCTTGGTTCTATTTGCATCGTGCCTATAAATTCCTTGGCTGCTGAGGTTACGATAGTTTTGAGATTATGCCATTCATCTTCAACAGTAGTTATTATGATTTTAGTATCTTGTAATGTATCTTGTTGCTCAATAGTTTCTTGAAATTTTGTTCGTGTTCCAATGTTTTCAAAAGTTCTAGATTCGATCGTGGGTTTCTTTTTTGTTTTTGTAATTTTTTCCATTTTAATTTGTATTTCATGATGAGTAAGTTATGATCCGTATCTGCATCAGCCCCCGGATACCCTATAGATTTTTTTTACCTGATTTCTGTACCCTCTATTTCACCAAGGGATAGTCAATCTGATATTTGTGGACTTGTCTAAGTGTGTCTTCTTCTCTTGGGTATTTGATTCCATGTGTTTGTAATAATATACTTTTCCTGCAGGCAGAAGCTGATAAGTCTTCACCTCTTTCGTTTCTTTTACCTAGTCCAAAATTTTCTACCGTCTCCTCTTTTTGTTCTTCGACAACTATGGCATTCCAATCCCCATCAAAATGACATTGTCACTTGGCTTTGTGTTGTTTCTCAATCCTTCTTCTAATATTTCGTATATCTCTTCAATTACGGTGTCGTGATATGAGGTGGCGGGCATATACATCTGAAAAATTACAGTATCTACGGGAGCTGTTGCGAGTCTTATAATCATTAATCTTTCGTTAAAAATCTTTACATCGGTTAAATTTTTGGATGCTTCTTTATCCATAATAATGGCTACTCCTGCTTGACCTCTTACACTTCCTGAGAGAACCACGTCGAATTTCCCGCTTTGATATTCTCCTTCTGATTTTACCCGTGTTTCTGCTAATGCTAGGATGTTAATATGTAGTCGTTTCATGTCTTGTTTGATGTTTTCAAGTTTTCCGGGTTTTAATAACGTCCTGATATTCCACGTTGCCATATTCTTACAAGGATTTCGCTTGATGTCGACCTGAGAAGCCTTTTACCTCTCCTGCCGGCACATTTGTCCTCCAAAGCCCAGTTTTGCCTATCTCATGTATCCATAGGTTTACCACTTCATTACATTTCATGAATCTCCCTGCTTGGGAAAATAATGTGGTAGTTTCCCCTTGCTTTCCACATCGCATTACTAAAGCCATTCAAGATGTTCCATTCATGCTTTCAGGTGTCTGGTTCAGATTCTCGCCGATGTCATTCATCATTGGTCTCTGACCAGTAATGTCAATGTTGCTGCCTAGTGTCATGGCCCTCGGATTTATGGCGCCGAGAACTCGCCATGTCACAGTGTCGTCATAGAGTCTTTGTGGGTTTTCAACAGGAGTACGGGTGCCACTCGTATCCCACCACACTGTTAACACTGCCGCTGTTGGTCCACGCCTGCTTATTCAATGATTTCCCATCTTATTCGCAGGTATCCACTATATCTAGTAGACCTCCCCCTATCCACCACCTGAGGACGCGCTTGGTAGCAGTTAACAGCTCTACCTCAAGTAAATTACTTACTTGAGGTAAATACTTACAAGTAAATTACTTATGAAAGGAATAAAATGATAAAGTACAAGAATAAGAATTGTAGATAAAGATTATAATTAAAAAAAAGATTTCTATATTATTAGTATGATAACTACTTATGTCTGATAACAATTAAAATTAAAAAATAAATATTCATTTTTATTTTTAACATCACACATCATCTACCAATTCCAAAATTTTCTTAACTGGAACATTTGTGTACATAGATTCTACATGCATGGTGTATAATCAAATTTAAGTTCTTATTTTTATCTTTTTCTTCTTTTATGCATGTAATCAAATCAGCAGTGTTAATGAAAACATTCTCAAAGAATCTAACATGGAGAAAGAAACATTGATAAAAATATTAAAATTAATATGTGACAATAGTTATTTTGAATATAAAAAATAAATTTTACAAACAAGTTAGGGGATCTCCAATGGGTAACCCAATATCAGGTACCCTAAGCAATATCTATATGAATTGGTTAGAAGATAAAAAAATTTTGAAATAGAACAAAACAAATTATAGGAACATAAGGTATGCTGACGATATCCTGATATTTTGGGGTAGATCTAATGGCAGTTTTCTCAATTTTATAACTTTATTAATACTGTTGATGAGAATTTCAAATTTATTAATGTAGAAGAAAATGAAGGTAAATTTCCATTTTTGGAGATATTATTAATAAACTAACATAATGAAATAATATACGAACAACTATGAAAAAAAGAAATGAAAAGTAATCACATAGACCTACTAAATATTTATTCTGGTCATAGTTTAAACACAAAGAAGGCTTTAATCAAAAATTATGTAAAAAGAATAATTGAAAACACTGAAAATGAAAGATTATGGAAAGAAAAAATTAATAAAATGAAAAATACTTTCAAAATAAGTGAATACCCAGAAAGATTCGTTAATAAAGTTGTTAATGAATTCTTTACGAATTTAGGAAACGAAAAAAGAAAAATGATGAAAACATTGATTACAAAGAAGTATTTAAGATACCATTAGGTATAGAAACGGAAAAAACTATTTAATTCCACAAAAAATGGAAGGCGTCGACTGGATGTCTATGTAAAAATCTATATTACTAAAATCTTCTATTTCACTGTCTGGCGCAATTTCCTCTGAGAATGGAAAACAGAAATAATTTTTACAAATAAAACGTTCGCGACGAGAATCGAACCTGCAACTTTCTGATCCGAAGTCGGACATCTTATACATTAGGCCACGAGGACTACACCTAAATTTATATTGTTTTTGACTTATATGTCATTTCCCTTCCCCCATCAATAATGAATGTATTAAACATTTTTTTTTTAATCTCAAGATTGTTTATTTATTTCCGATCCGTCTGTTTATTTATAATTCGAAAATGACAATTAGAACTACAATTGCCGAAACGTTGCAATATTTTAAATATAATATTCTTACTTAACCAAATTCTAGGTGATATAGAAAAACAAGCATGTTTCCACGGGGGATGTTTTAATAAAAAAAAGAGAGTCAAGAAAGAAAGGACTAGTTCTATTTGATAGAATACTGAAAAATCACTATTTGTAACTCAAAAACCAGTGAAAAGTATCAATTGAAAAAAAAAAGAGAGTCAAGAATGAAAGAAGCACTATTTCTATTAGATAGATTAGAAAAATCACTAGTTGTAGCTCAAAATACCTGGAATCATGTCAAAGTCAAGAAACTCACGTTAAATATGCGTCTCTTCAACCAAGAAGACCAGAATCAGAGAAATTTTGCCGAGTATTTACTCAGAATCAGAGGCAATCGAGAACCACATGAAGAAGAAAAGATAATATTGCTTGATAATCTTTGCTGAAAAATTGAGCAATTCAATCAATTCATACAAAATGTCTTATCTGAAATCAATGACTGGACAATTCTAAATCCGAAGAGCGAGAGTGTTGATAATATCAATCGAATGATAATTCAAAGAATACAAGGAGAGACTAGAGAGTACTTAAATGCGCATAAAATTGACACTTCTGATAATCCACAACACAACATCTCTATCCGCCTGAGTATCTGAACTCATTGAATCTCAGCGGCATTCCTCTACATCGTTTGTCATTGAAGATTGGATCTCCAATAATGTTGTTGAGAAATATCAATCCCAAGTTTGGATTCAGCAACGGAACTCAAATTAAATGCCGTTCATTCGATAATCATCTCATAGAAGCCGAGATTATAACAGGAACTCACAAAGGAGACTTTGTTTTCATCCATAGGATGTCTATGCAACAAAGCGTATTAATCTACTTCCATTGACTTCCACAAGAAGGCAATTTCCGATCACACTTTCTTACGCAATGTCTATCAATAAAGCTCAAGAACAGACTCAAATTAAAAGTTGCCATCTATTTGGAGAACGATGTCTTTACTCATGGACAACTGTACGTTGCAATGTCTAGAGTTACAAGTCATCAGAAGTTCGTTATCTTCACTCGAAAGAACAGTCACAACTAATTCGTCGCCAAGAATATCGTATACAAGCTATTCATACAGTATATCATCTATATCGAGCAACTTCCATCTCAAAATATCTGTTCTTCAAACATCTATATCGATCAATCTGTACACGGGCGCCTAATATTACTTAAGAAATATTATAGGAATTATGAAGTAAATAATAAATACTTTTCTAGAGCGTTGTCCAAGAATTTGGACAAAAAACATTTTCCAAACTTTTCAATCAATTAACAAAAGACATTTTCTAGATAAAATAACTTTTTAATATTACATTTAAAATTATATTTTTTTAGCATTATCTACATCTATATATATATATATAAATGAATGTTTCTTTCTTTCTTTCTTTATCCTTTATACACTCCTAGGCCCTATGACCTATCTCGACCAAACTTTGCAGAATTACTCTTTAGGTTCCAGCGGAAAAGATAGGCTACCTTAGAACCTGGACCCCCCCCCCTCTAAGGGTTTGAAAAAGGGTAAAATCCCTGAAATAGCCAAATATCCACCGGGTGGTGAGAATGAGAACTACATAAATATTGTGTAAAGTGAAAAATTCGCTCTCCTGTGGGGGGGGGGGGGAAGGCGACACAAGGGCCTAAGTGTCCCACCATAGACCGACACCGGGCCCTTATATTTAGGGCACCTTCTCGGGCCCTCCAAATCAATTGCAAAAAGGGAAAAATTCCTCTCCTATGGGGGGCAGGGATACCACACTTGGGTGAGGGGAAGGCGATACAAGGACTTAAGTATCCTACCCCCGACCGACACCGGGCCCTTTCTTTCTTTGAGTGCCATTGCAACTAATGCCGGGTTCAGCTAGTTCTGTATAAAACTTTCCCGTTCTTTTTTGTACAACATGAGACATTGATGAAATAATTAAAATTGTCAGAAAAAATTATTCTATAGATTATTTAATATTTTTGAAATTCATGTAAAGAAAAACAAATAAATTAATGATTTTCTGTATGTTTTTAATAATTATGTTACTGAAATTCCAAATCCGTAAAAACCTTCTTACCTACTAGTAATTCATCACATAGTTCAGAATGTGGGTTTTTCCGCAAAGTTTCCACAACTGTGTTTGCTTCGTTTTGATTATGCAGACGAAGAAATGTATATCCTTCAGCACGACAGTTATTTTTAGCAGATAAATGAGTTGTTCTTGATTTAGTTAAGACTTCAATACAATCTGATGTGAAGCAATCCTGTTCTGTTATGGGAATAGTAAATAAAGAGAGATAAGAGAAAAAAAATTAAAAATTTACAGGTTTTTTGAATGTGCACATAAACAAGTATACGTAAATGAAAATATAGTAACAAATGAATATAGTAGTAAATAAAATATTCAATTTATAATTAAATAAATTTCAAAAGTTACTTCATCTTTTCTATATAATGTATAAGTATAGAATTTTAACGAAGATACGTTGCTGCGTGAATTTCATTCATCCTTCCACAAGACCATTAGTAAGATCTGCTGTCAGAAAATATCGGCATGACTCTGAATGAACAATAGCTGCTTTTGTAGTTTCTATCTACCACATCACCTTCAAATATATTCCAAAAGTGTAAGAAATATAAAGAAAAATACCTCAAATTTAAAAACACGTAGAGAACCATTTTAACTAAATCAGAACACGTGTTAGGAGTTAAAATAGCAATTTCTCCTTTTTCAAACCCTTTGAAACTTACTTAGAAAGAAGTAATGCTCCTTATGACTTTTCAATAAGGAAACCGAAATAGATAGAAAAAGATTTTCATTGTACACTTACGTATATTTGTTAATTTAATTGCTTGTTCATTTTTAATGCTGCAATATGCATATAGGTATGCTTGCTTCGATTCGATTGTTTCACTTCAATATGGATTTTTGAATTTATAAAAATTACTTAAAGATGAGTGTTTCCTTATTTATTCGTACTTTCTGTACAGATTAATGTATTTGTTTATGACAATATAGCCGTATAGTTATATTGCATGTTTCAATTTTCATAAATTAAATTAATAATCCTATGAATTTATTACAAGGAACTCTATGACTGCTGTTTTCAGTTAACCAAATCTCCAGTAGCCAGATTTAAATACTATTATGTTAAAAGAATTTAAAATAGTTTTCCTTTGGTTAAGTTAGAATATTTTTAATGAAAACTTTATTATTGCCTTTACGTGTTATGAGGAGCCACAGATAACTTCGTTTCAAATTCTCTGTTTTTATTTTTATTCTGTTAAAATATTGGAGGCTTTCTAGTCATAAGAGTGATAAGAGTGGTTAGAACATCTCCATTATGTCTCATTTGAACATTTCTATTGTAGCTTTACATGCCTGTTTCCTCTATAAGGATCAATTCGGTGACATTATTATTCCCTTATTTTAAAGTTACTTAAGACATTTTTAGATTTTAGTCAAGCTATTTACAAAAAATAGCAAACATGAATCCAGTCATTCAATTTAGGGTCAGCGGCCACTCCAAGAGCATATATTAAAATAAAAGTTTGAATCACTGTTATTGCAAATAACTATTAACTGCAAGTAATTGTAATTTGACATCAAAGAATATATACAGAATACTATTTTTGTATTTAATAAATACTTAATAATATACTTTTGTATTTTATATTTTTGTATTTTGTTTTTTCTATAATGTTTCATTTTTATTGCACAAATGCCAAATGAAAGTTTACTTTATTCACTTTCGACTGTATCTTTGTTGTATTTTGGGCTACCCTCAGTTGACTTAGCTTTTACAATCAATACCTAACATGGTAGTTTTCACAAGCAAACAACATTGCTCCAATTTACCCAAGACATATGACAAAGTACTATTATTTGACTGTAGTGAATAAAACTACAATTGTTGCAACGAAAATAATCTTACTTGTTTGACAAACGATGCAATCTGACGGAGAATCACAAGGAATATTATTCAATCCAGGGTTACATTTGCCTTTTATAAGTATTCCTAAACAATGCTCACTGCCCCAGTCGTATAAAGGGCAGTCGAAAAGATTCTGACTTATATGACCAAAACTATAAGGACCTTCTGGTTCGTCAATTGCATGCCACTGCTTATCTATACGGTATCTGAGACCTGTCAAAGATAGGAATTACATTGTAATAAATTACTTTTGTAAAGTAAGTGGTTTCTTATATTTGTATCAGTCTTCTTGTCAATTGAAATGTATTATTTTTATAATTTTGTAGAATTGTTATTTTTATAATTCCGACTTTTAGTTAAGTATATTTTTGATAATATTTTCAGAAGAAAATTCTAAATAAACAAAATCTTGAATCTCATTGAAAGTAACTTCCATGTATTCAACGGCTTAGATTAGAAGCTTAAAATTTAAAAATAGCTAGAAAATACTAGAATACTGGAATTCATTAAACGAAGGAATTACATGACAAATTCAAACTATAGAAAGTAAGTAGATACTTCTTTTTAAACAGTGTATTTAGTTTTTCTGTATTAGATTGATAGTTTTAATTCAATGTCAAACAAAATGTAAAATAACAAAATACATGATTTTATGTACTTTTTATGTAAGGTTTTATTTAAATGAGATGCTGCATTATGAAGTATGTTGTCTAAAACTATAGAGTGATTACATTAGACAAGGGCTCACGGTATCTTGATAGCAGAGAAAAAGTGTAGAAGCCGACTTGGAACTCATCCTCGCATTTCCAAAATATCAATTCATCCTAGTGTTCAAAATATCAAGGAAAAAAAAAAAGCCAAAGCACTCCCTTTTAACTATTGCATAAGTGCTACTGCGACTACAAATCTATGTATTTGTTGTAATGTTATACAGGTGATTCTAAATTCATTGGACAAACTTTAAGAGGTGGTAGGGCACACAAACATTTTTGGTCGAACAATATATGTCCACAATTGTGCGTTTACGCGATAGAAGGGTGTTGTGTGGTCGTTGAAGATACCCGCCCAAAGATTGAGAGAATCGTTGTTGGTAAGCAAGTGGTCATGTAGCTTGTGGATTTGCCTTTAACCACACATGAGCATTGTTCATCTGTGAAGAGCACATGTGCTGAAAATTTGGCTGCACTGCACTCTGCTGCAAAATCCAGCGACAGAAGTCTAAGCATGGAGGATAATCCTCAGCTTCCAATGCGCCTACTCTCTGTAATGGAATAAGTGTAATTGCTGATGCAAAATTCTCCATACTGTGGATTGACTCACATCTAAGCTACGTTCAACAGCTCTGGTGCTTGTAATGGGACGTTCCTCAACCTATCGTACAATGTAAACGCAACAGTCACGGACATGCATTGTTTGACAAAAAATGCGTTTTAGTGTGCCCTACCACCCTATAAAGTTTGTCTTACGGATTTAGAATCACCCCGTATAAAGCTTGTAATGTCGAACAAATTTTTAATATGAAAATCATTATTATTTCAAATTGCTTTTTCATTAAATTGAACATGCTTATGCAAAACGATTATAATTTCACTATTACAATGCACGGACATTCTCAAAACACGATATCTTACATTATATAAAAACCTATATATTTTCCAAAAAACTAAAGAATACTACAGTAATATAATTTTGCTTTAGAAATGACTATTTAACTATTGTTTTCAAGAAACCTCTAAAGAAAAGTTTGGGTTCTGTTCAGGTGTGTGCCTAGTTTGGTTGATCTGCCTGTAACTTGATACACCTGGATTTCTGTTCAATGTCCAGAAATAGCTGGAATTTTTTTTTTTTTTTTATCTTTTCGGTATAATGTAGATTGTATCCTATGGTGTAACTACGGTAACGATTTAAAATACAAAATTTCTACGCTTTCGGACCCTTCTCAAATAATACAAACCCAAAAAAGGCCTAGGATTGGACTCAAACAAGCCGTGTTTAGGATGCTGCAATAGAAGGGGTGAAATTAGTCAAAGAGATAAAATTACACTGACACTCACCTATGAACGTTTGATTACAATGTGCTGATATATTGTTATCAGAGGCCCAATCTAAGAACGTTTCTTCATCATCTCCACTTCCGGGAATCCAAAGAGATGCCTCCAAAATGTCTCTACAGAATGCAATGGCGTCTGTAAAGTTCTTCTTTTCCGCCACTAACATAAATTTTTCTGAAAAACAAAACACAATAAACACAAATTATATAAGATACACATTGTACTAAGATATAAGTTTTGCTAATAAATTTTTAAGCAGTAATGTAAAGTTCTTTCCATGAATGGAAATATAAAATATCATTGCTCATTTTTTTTTTCTTTTTTATTTTTATTATCCCTTATTCTTGAAATGTAGTTTCTGATTAGTTACTGCAAAAATACAGGAGAAGGATGAAGTTATTATTTATTTGAATAACTAATTTTAAAAATATATTAACTTCTTTATCATGCTTCCATCAAAAGGAAGTAAATGCAGTAAATTCTGCAACATAAAGCAGTAAGCGAATGAAACAGTTGTAAAAGATGAAGAATGTTTTCCTAATCTCTGTTACCAATAGAGAAAACTTAAATGCTACATAGAATTCAGACATCAATCTTCACTCAGCTTTGAGACTTATAATCTAATGCCTCGCAAGCATTATCGCCATTCCAATCTTACTTGATAAACGGGCTTATACACACTTTCACTTTAACACCAAAGGGTTTTGCAATTACGGTAGATATGTTCAATAAAATCCGAGATAAGCAAAAAATAAAGTATATCTTAAAAAAATTCAAGAACTTTGGATACCTACAGCTTCTAAATGCAAAATATCAATATAATGGTAAAAAAGTCGATAACGCAGTGATCCAGAAGGTTACGAAAGCTGAGATATTGATTCCAATTTAGAGTATTTTTAGTGTAAGGCCCTAAACGGGATTTATTTGCAGCATAGATTGCCAAAAAGGTTATCTTCATCTCGAAGGCGATCAGAAATATATAATGATAGATACTTTCTTCATATAAAGATAAGTGCAGAAATGGTTAGAACAGGAATTTCTAAAGGCAACTGTTGAAAACTGAACAAGCCTTTCAGAAACGGTTTTAATAACGTTGTTATTGTCATATTAGCATAGAATTGTAAAAAAGCACCATCATATTCACATTTTCGACAATGTCCACATTTTCTTTTTAATACTATGTAGTTTCTAAATGCAAAATGTCAATATAGTGGTAAAAAAGATCGACACTACCGCAGATAATGTAATGGCAATCAACAAAAAAGATGTAATTATTTTATATGTAATCTTCTCAATTCCTTCTTATCAAACTTGCAATTATAAAATATAAAACAAAATTCCTATCAATTGATAAACATCTTCTTTAATCCACACGTTATTTCAATTCTCTTAATTAGTTTATTACCTTCATAAAATACTAATCTAATTTTATTCTAACTCAAGATATTTCTCACTGACTTGCTTATTTGCATATCCAAAGACAATCTCATAACTTTTGTTGAATTTTGCCCAACTTCCGTATTCTTAGTGTTTGGTTTTTTTCTGTCTTTTTTTTTCTAAAAGTAATAAACTAATTAAAAAAACAAAATCTCTATTGAATGCACGATGAACAAAATAGAATAGTGTATAGACTTAAGTGCAGGAATTGTGATGCAACATATTATGGAAGAACAAGAAGAACGTTGAAAGAACGGAACACATTAGGGTATACAAAAACAAAAAGAACAACGTATCAGATTGGGCTGATCATTGCACTGCAGGAAAACATAACCGAGATCCCCTAGTAGAGATAATTTGCCAAATACAGGATAAAAAAGGAAGGCTCATGGTGGAACCCTGTAATAAAGATAATGCAGTAATAAAGATAAATTTTTGAAAGTAAGCAATGTGGCGTTTGAATATATTAAAGATATGAAAAAATACAGAGAAATATTTGTAAATGTAAAATGAACAATTGTAGAGTGGTGGTAATTTGAACAAAATTTTATATTGTTTGTGGAATGATAGTAATTGAACAAAGCTTTATATTGTTTGTATCATCTCTAGTAATAAGCACGAAATCAGTTATTTTAAATAAAGTTTTGTAATGATTTGAAAATTAAGCGAGAATTAAACGAGTTTTCATTATTTAATATTTTGTAAATTTTTAAACTTTGTATTCTGAATGTTTAGAAAAGGTGTAGAGGAAGAAGAAAGTTTTTCTTTTCATCAAATATAAATCTGAAGAAGATTCTCTTAAGTGAATCGAAATATCGTGTGGATTAAAGGAGATGTTTAGCAGATCATAGGAATTTTCTTTTATATTTTATAATTTTAACTAATTGTTTTCCTTTCGTAAGAAAAAGTTTATTTAGCTAATTATTTCAGACAAACGTTTCTTTATTTTATTATTATTTTATTAGATCTCTATTAATTGATTCTTTTCATTTTTGCAAATTACTTCCAACAAAATTTCAAACTAAATGAGTCAAAAACGAAAGCACAACGCTAAAAGCAAGAAAGGAAAGGATTCGCACCCTGAGTTATCATCGGGAGAGACTGGGACGGACCGTTTCGTCCTTTTTAGGACTCATCAGCCACACCCGGGATTACGGCCTTCACACACCTTTTGAGTCTGTCATCGGAGGAGTTTGTCTGGCTGATGAGTCCTAAAAAGGACGAAACGGTCCATCCCGGCCTCTTCCCGATGAATAACTCATTGTGCGAATCCTTTCCTTTCTTTCTTTTAGCGTTGTGCCTTCGTTTTTTACTCATTTCGTTGATTCATCAGGCACGTTAAATCTCTTTTTCATTAAAATTTCAAACTCACTTAAGAACTACAGTACTTGCAATTCAGGACAATTGGGAGTAAGTCAATTGAAGAGTCTATGAAAAATAAAATGGTGTTATTTGTCAACTACATTCTGTTACATTTCTTTCGCAGTTTTTTCTCAAGTTATTTATGAAAGAGATTGATCAAACAAGTGATTTACGATAATAACAGTAGATAACAAATCAACAAAGCAATCATAAATCAATCAACGAATCTCCCAAAACTAGTAATCAACAAATAAAGATAATAGAAGAAAATTCATAAATCTATTAATAACGCCCAGCTACGAATGAATTTTTCAGCTGGTTAGAAAAAAAAATAGCGATCTTTATTTTATCAATAAGAAAGCATGTCTGAATCACTAAGTTTGACACAATATTTGATTTCTAATAAATCTCCAAAATCAATTTCTACCGTTTATCAATAACTTACTTACCTCCACGAACCGTTGTCGTTATTGTTGCAGATATAGCTGTAGTTACTTCTTCTTCTGTTTTAACTAAAAGGGGAAAAATTATATATCTAATGGAACAACCAAATATTTTTTGTTGTTGTAATATTTGAAATAAAACTTCTTTTGAAATGAATGGCTTGAGAAAATAAAAGTTACAAAGGTTTAAGAGTTTCTTATCTCAATTATTACTACATTTTTGTGAGTGAAGTTAGTTTTGTTCAATGAAAAACCGTATTCCTGAAGTAAAATTTGAAATTGGCAAAATTTCACGAACGAAATTCGAGTTGCTTAATGTATATAAAATAATAAAATTCTTTTCTTTTATAGAAAGAGAATTTTGAACAGAAATCTATTTCATGACGGCGCTAATATATTTTAGTTAGAATAATAGATGGCGCTAATATATCTTAGTTAGAATAATAGATGGCGCTAATATATCTTAGTTGGAATAACAAAATTAGCAAATTAGTATGTAGTCAAATAAATATGCATGAATAACATTTGAATAACATCTATAGAAATTATCAAAACATAAAAGTTGTTTAAAAAGATCAGAGCATATAGAATAGTGTAATACAGTAAACCTCTCAAATCAGACCTAATGTGGCGCCCAGTAGGCCGGATTTCAGAAAAGCCGGACTACCGAGAGTGTTCTTGAAATAACTCAATACCTCAATTTTTGTGAAGACATAATGCCAGGTTTAATTAATTTAACCCCATTTTCATAATTTTGCACTTAAATGTTTATTAAAAACAATATGTTTTCTTAAAAAGTATTAATAACGTTAATGCCGTTCCCTCCATCAATACCGGCAATTAACACAGCATTTTGTGTCGGTATTTACGTTTGAGTGTTCCAGGACTCCCTGGTCCAGAGATTGGCAACTAGAAGTTACATTGCATAGTAAAAATAAAGCGCCGTCGAGTTGACTGAAAATAGGAAAACGAATTGAATATTAAAAAGAAAAAAATTACTCGGGACCAGGCCGGATTACCATGGGGGCCGGATTACCGAGGGCCGGATTTAAGAGGTTTTACTGTAATTTTAAAGAAATAAACTTTATTCGAACCAAAAGCTGAACACTTAAAAAAGTACAAATGATAAATTTCATACAATAATCCCAGTGCAACTGAATTTTATAAAATAGAAATTTTTATAAAATAATATATAAAATAGAATTCAAGCACAGACCATATTTCTTAAATAAATATTATAGTAAAAAATTATAGTTGTTAGCTACATAATAAAATATTCACAGATAAACAATTAATGCAATAATCATTTAGGTATCAGAATAATTACATTAATATTTTTAAAATAGAAATAAAGTTATTCTGCATTTGAAATATAGACAAATATGTTCTGATTTTTGATTGAGAAAGAGGAAAGAATAAAAGCGTATTTGAAGTTTTCCTTATAACGGTGGACGTAACTCTCGTTTTTAATTAGTTTTTTTTTTTTTGTTCTACTGTTTTCTGAAATAGCCATAAATGATTTCAGAATTTAAACTGAATATTGACACCAATATTCTTGATATCTTTGGTTGTTTACATTATTATTAACTTTAAATATAAGCTTTATTTTTAACTATCAATTTTACTTATTTTTTGATTTGTTTAATTCATATTTAATATAACTTCATGATTAAGTACTACGGCCATTTTCTTATGGCAATTATCTTTGGTCCACAACCTAAGAAGAAAAGTAACGTCTTTTTTTCATCTAAATGAACTTAGAAACTGAGATAATTCAGTATCAAAATGGAAGAATCTATTATTTCTTACAAAGAAGTCATTCTAAATTTCTGTAGATCAGTACATTGGAATATACATTACATAGTGTAGTCATTTTAGGAAAATTAGTTTAAAAAATTCTTACAAGCATGGGACTTGGTATGTGGAAAGTATTTGATCATCCCAATAACATACTAAAAGTCCCCAAAAATCAAACTTGTGCTACGGCCGCCATCTTGGAAAATGGCGGCTGAAATGAACTATTTGGCAGCAACCCCTTTTAACCCCTACAGGCAGGCCCCTAATTGAGATAGAAAGATAATTTTGGTGTCTACGTCTTCGTAAGGGATTACTCTATCCACTTATGTGCATTTTATAAATGTGAGGGGTCCTACGGGAGAGAGGTAGGGTAAAGTTCGAGCAATTTCATCAATTTTTTCCAACTTTTTTGTTTTTCTTCTTCATCTTCTTCTACAAATTAAGTACTATCGTCAGAAGTGTAACCTCCTTGGAATCCCTGTTCCATTAGCTTTCCAACGATGTATAGTTCATGGCGCTGGGATAATTAGGAGCCGTGCTACGGCCACCAGTGTGAAGTTCTACGACTTCCTTGATTTCACTGGCAGACGTGTATGAAGGGTTAATCCAAAAACTTCAACATGATATAAAATCTTACCTGTTTGTTTTAAAATTGTATTGACAGAGCATTTTAATAAAGATGAAAGTACAAATTAGTGCCAACAACATAAATTGCGTTGAGAAGCTTTTTTATGTCCTAAATGATTACACCATGTTTCTTTGAAAAAACAGTACATAAAACATGGGCTGAAATGCTATACCAGTATATCATAAGATATGCTCACTTAAATTTTAATTTCTTTCAAAGAAGTAAAAACATTTTACATATATTAAATATTGCTGAAGGCTACAAATTAAGGTATGCTTTCTTAAAACTGTTAGTATACTCAATTAAATATATTTTATCTTTAAATTTTATCAAATGAACACTGTAATTTATTTTGATTTAGGAAAATATAAAATAAAAATAGAAGACATATGTTGCCTTAATGAAAATATAGTACATAGTTAGTTTTCTTCATCATCATCAGAAAGAATTGTAGTGTTCACTTCAGAATTCATACATGATAATCCTTGGCAGTTTCTGCACATGGCAGAGCACGTCAAGCCAGATCTTCTAGTCACATCTATTAGTACAGTCTGATTTGCAAGCACATGAGATGAGTGTTAACAAGTCTGGTGGAGCAGGGTTTTTGGTCATGGGCACAGGTTTCAAGAGGTTTCCTTCTTGTATCCATCCCCATTCAGTGGGATTCATCTCATTACCCATCCACTGTTGAACTTGCAGGTAAACGCGATATGAATGCTGAGCTGCTGCATCACTAGTTGGAGGAAAAGATGCAAGGAAAAAGGTTTTGCCCACTGACTGCTTGGAAATCAAGTGATGGTATTTGTAATATCTGAAATCATCTAAGGTAGTACTGTTTGATGGTCCATATAGTTGAAGAAAAAATACTTCGCCTGCAGCAGCTATGTCTTCTTTGCTTGAAGAAGGATCGTTAAATACTTTCATTTTCTCTCTGAGAGCACTGTCTCTCTCAAATACCCTAAATGCATTTAGCTTTCCTTTCCTGAACATGGCAGAGGTTGTGTCATAGCCTGTTACTGCCTGTGCAAACATAAGAAGCTCCCTAGTTTCTCCAAGCAAAGGTATTTGTCGAGCTATATTGAACAAAGTTTCTTGTGATTTAGAACCAGAAGCAGGACTGAGGAAGAAAACCTTGTCTGTTTCAGAAGCAAATGTAGTTAAAAGAACAAGCAAATCTGTGTCTTGGCCAACAACTACAACTGCAGCACCAGTAAGTGCCATTTCTAATGCTGTTGAAACGATTATAGAATCTGCATCTGCTTCTGCCAACTTCACTTGTATATTCGATGACATGAAATGTCTCGCAGTAACTTCTATAAATGACTTTTTGTTCCTACTGTTAGCCAAAAACTCTGCCTGTGTGGTTGTTATTACCGCATTTTCTTTGGGTTGAATTGTAGCGGACGTTCTTTTGGCAGCTCATCTTTGATGTTCACAGCACTTGGTTGTAGGATAATCAGGATACCCGTCAAAAATCACCCAACAGTTACTTCAATAGCGAGATGTGATGTAAGAAATATAGCATTTAACCACGTCTCCGTATGTGGCAGGTCGGGCCAAAGTACACTGTGGAGAAGATGTCCCCCGTCCAAAACAAATACACAATTATCAGGAATGTTTGTAGTTTCCGCAGCTTGAAAGACTTTAAGTAGAGAAGACTTCACACCTTTTCTTAGTGACACTTCATCAAATAGAGAAGGAGGCCTTGGTGTTAACTCATATGTGAAACACTTTTTCAATTTCTTTGGTTCTTTCTCAACACATATAATTCTGTTGAAAAGCTGCTGGGTATTGACAGTAACAGTATCAGCTCCCAACCTGATTGCAGAGTTGATTTAATGCATAGCTTCTTGCATGAATCCATTCCAGAAGGGAAGAGAATTTTCTGAAAATAAGAATCCTGCAATCCAAAGAAAATTGACCTGAAATCCATTTTGAATCACGCCTAACTCAACACTTTTAACATCAACTGATTTCATCTTTAGGTTCTTTAAACCTGGTGTGGATGGTTTCCTGTATTGCACTAGAGTTATTGAGTTAATAGCAGGATTTAATTTCCTCTTAGTGTCTCGAACCAAAGGAGTGGAAGTCAAAACTGTATTGCCTGGCGTTATGCATTTTATACCGCCAAGTACGTGAATTGTACCATGTCCATCTATAGTTTTTGTGTTTACATCGGCATTGTCGAACACTTATTGCACAAAGGCATCATTACGCACCTCTGGTTGCACATTTTCATTGGCTGCATTTAGATATGCTACGGTCTCATTATATGAAGCATACAGTGACATTGAATGAAGCAGCTCAATTACATGTCTCGAGCCATACTTTGAATGTAAGTGTACTGATAGGGACAGGTGAAGTGGTGAAAGAAATGATCTTAGGCGACAAGCTGCTATTATAGATTGGCTAATGGTAGTAATTGCTCTT
>JAFIDM010000002.1:31375088-31403004 GCA_023159025.1 Thereuonema tuberculata
GGATTGGTGGAGTTTGGCTGGCTGAGGAGTCCTAATAAGGACGTAACTGTCCGTCCCAGTCTCTATTAACTTCCAAGTTCATATTCAATGATAATTGTAGAAATTTTAACAAGATTGTACGTAATTTTTCATTATATGCTATAAGCTAAAAAATGTAAAAAAAGATAGTCCACCCCAATAGCGGACACCTCACAATAACGTACGAAACTTCCGGTCCCGTGACTGTCCGTTTTTCGGAGGTTACACTGTATATTAGTGAGCTCAATCTTTTTTTAAGATATCCAGAAAATGATTTAAAATTTCTTTATTCAAAAGTAAATCTGCCGATTTTGTCTCTGAACAAGTGTTTATTAAGCAGCAATATGCCTTCAGAATGTTAATGCCGACTCTTAGAACAGTATCATTAGCTGACCTATAAATTTAATGATTCAAGAAAAAGTTAAATATATTTTTTTTTATACATAATTAAGATGTGTGTCTCTAAAATTAATCACATTCGTAATAATTCTCTTTGATTTTTAAACTGAAGATATACTATTATTAATATTCACTTTTATTCTAAAATTAAAAGAATTGCAAAAAAAATATTTCAATCTGAATTGAAGCTTAGGGTACGTTCTCTTTATGTATTTTATTCAAACTGTATTACCAAAATGCTAGTATAGGAATATACTAAACAAAGTATTATTTCCTTTTTAAATATTGGTGAAGAATAAATGAATCAACTCTTTTGGAATGATTATTATTTTTAAAACTAAACTCTTTGAGAAAAGCATTTTCTGTTGATATCAGCAAATCAGTCTTGATTCCATTTTTAGTTCAAATTTTTCAAATTCTTATCTATTGCAGCTAACAGCAGGTTCATATAGGTTCTTTGATGACCACAAATAAGGTGTTACTTAAATAAAGTTTTTAAACTTCATTCCAAGTACATTTCAGTAAATGTAAATGACCATACCTTGTCCTCAGCTCCTCTCTATTTTAATTTTTATTGTTAAATATCTTCCACATCACAAAAGTTTCTACATTTATTCCATAAAGCAAATTTTCAAGGAGAAAAATTCGTCTCCTCTTTCTCAAGCCTCTTTTTACATAACAATAATAAGTTGCGAAATTTCTAAAAAAAACAATATTGAAATATTGCGTGTTACATCATATTAACTCTTTGTTAATAACAATCAATAACCTTTTCATCTTTAAACCTTTCTTAAAACAATATTAGAAACACTGCACTCCACATCATAACAACCAGTTTTTTAAAAAATAACTATCATAAAGAGATTCTACTTATTTTTATTTGCTTTTTAACAATCTAATTCATTAATTATAACTCTTTTATTACAATTTAAACATCCTTTATCCACTAACTCTATAGCTAATCTTACTATATATTCGTTCACCTCAATTCCTTGATTTCTATTTAAATTTTTTCTCTTGTGTTTCATTTATATATATATAAAGAAATGTAATAGAAAATTATTTACAAAGAATAGACGTAGCTACAAGTAAGGAAGAAGATTTTAATAGAGAAGTTACAAATATGAAGGAGATGCTAAAAAAGAATGGGTACACAAAAAAAATTCATTGACTAAACAATAAACGAATACCATAAATTTAAGATTAAAGAAATAAAAATGTATGATGATAAGAGGTATTTCATCCCATATTTAAATAGAAATAGCTTACAATTAAAAGGAATTTATAAAAAGTTTGGAGTTGATATTGGATTTGAATACAATAATAAATTAAGAAATATTTTATGTAGGAAATTAAATAAGTGTGAGGGAAAGCATGAAATGGGGATGGTGTACAAAATGGATTGTTTGAATTGCAATTCGTTTTATCTAGGAGAAAGCAAAAGAACGGTGAAAGAGCATATGTTGGAACATAGTTACTGCCTAAGGAATAAATTAACAGAAAAATCTGAAGTAGCAGAGCATTGTGTGAAAAAACACATTGTATCAACAGTGAGATAAGAATTTTATGTATGGAGTAAAATACTAAAATAAGAAAAATAATTCAAAGTATATATATTCAAAACACAACAGCAAAAAAAAAATAAATAGAAGTGAAGGAATTGAGGTAAACGAATGTATAGTAAAATTAGCTAAAGAATTGGTCGATAAAGGATGTTTAAATTGTAATTAATTTAAAATAAAAACAACAACATCTTTTCATCTTCTTAAGCATAGCTATATTTCGCAAGTTTAACACTTTACCTGATTCTTCAGGCTTATCGATACATAGAATGATCTTCATAAAACACAAAAAACAAAGTTTTAACAATATCGAATCTTAACAATATTGAGTTACACATGATAACATTAGTTAGAATATACATAAGCGCAATTCGTAACAACCATCATTAAGTCTCAGATAGGGTCCATCATTCAATATCATTAGGACACAATCCAGACCGAGTCGTCCAAATAATGTACAAGAACATACATAATTAGGAAGCAAGATTTATGTTAGAAGCATGTGTTATCAATAGTTTTAAATGTTCTAGCAAACAGAAAGGTGTGGAGATAAGTCAAATAATACTTGAAAAATTTAGAAGTAATTGTAAAGACATCACCCGTTTTCAATAATGTATTTTCTTTTTGGCTTAACAAATTTAAACTACGTAAATGGTAATTACCATGAATGATTCAATAATGTATATTCTAACTAATGTTACCATGTATAACTCAATATTGTTAAGATTCGATATTGTTAAAACTTTGTGTTTTATGAAGATCATTCTATGTATCGATAAGCCTGAAGAAGCAGGTAAAGTGTTAAACCTGCAAAATATAGCAATGCTTAAGATGACATGATGTTGTTTTTATTTTAAATAGTAACTGTCACATTTGTATTATATATTGATGTAATTAATTTAAATTAATTACATTCATAGTTCTCTGCCAAGGGCAGGTCCTTCACTGCAAACCCAGCATTCTCCAATCTTTCCTATTTTCTGCCTTCCTCTGTCTCCACATAAGATCCATTTACCATAATATTGTCGATTATCTGAAATCTTCTTCTGCCTCGAACTTTTTTTACCATTCACCATTCCTTCCAGTGCATCCTTCATTAGGGAGTTTCTTCTCAGCCAGTGACCCAACCAGTTTCTTTTTCTCTTCCTGATCAGTTTCAGCATTATTCTTCCTTCACCCACTCTTTCTAGCACAGTTTCATTTCTTATTTTGTCTATCCATTTCACATGCTCCATTCTTCTCCATATCCACATTTCAAATGCTTCTAGTCGTTTCTCTTCACTGCGTCGTAATTAATTAATTATAATAATTAATGAATTAGATTGTTAAAAACAAATAAAAATAAGTAGGATCTCTTTATTGATAGTTATTTTTTAATAAACGGGTTGTTATAATGTGGAGTGCAGTGTTTCTAATATTGTTTTATGAAATGTTTCAAGATGAATAGGTTGCTAATTGTTATTAACAAAGAGTTAATATGATAAAACATGCAATATTTCAAATATTATTTTTTTAGAAATTTCTCAACTTATTATTGTTATGTAAAAAGAGGCTTGAGAAAGAGGAGACGAACTTTTCTCCTTGAAAAATGCTTTATGGAATAAATGTTGAAATTTTTAACATTTATTTTGTATGACGTGGAAGATATTTAACATTTCAGTAACGACAACCTTTCCCTGAATTCTCTGCTAAGCATTTATTCATTAGGATGGTCTAGTTCACGCTTACTAGACCACTTTCTTTGAAGTAAAGCTATTGTGCGGATGGACAGTGAGCATTGTGTTGGAATAAGAAACATATCCCAAGTGTAGAAGAATAAGACAAACATCAATTTCCTTTTAGATATATTTATTAAGGATGAATTAAATCAAGTCCTTTTCTTTAACAATGGTAAGCGAAAATCTCTATTTACATATTATGCTACAGCAGGCTTGTTTTTACAAATTGAGTGCATCAAAATCATATAACAACAATTCTACAAAAATATACGTTTTTAAATAAAAAGTATAAAAAATAAAACAACAACACACTATGTGCTGTAAGTCATTTATCATCATATTCTTCAAATATTTTGCTTTAATCTCTTCAAAAATAATGATCTACTAAAGAAATTTAACATGTGGAAATATAAATAGATAAATAAAGCTGCAATCAAACACATTTGTAAAGATATGAAATCGAACAGGCATCATGGGTGGTGTTTCTCTGTTCGTTACAATTGGATGTAATCAGGTTAGTGTTTAAATTCTGGAGATTTTATATTATTACCTCATTCAAAAATGACGGACGGATAGCTGTTGAAATCAATAGTGTCTATATTTATATTAAATCTTTTCATATCTTTATGAAAGTGTGTGATGACGGCTTTATTTATCTAAATGATCTACTATCTGAATGTATTATTAATCAGTGCTGTCTAAAACTCATCTGACCAGCTGTGATTTCATCAACAAAATGATTTGAAAGTTCTTAGAAATGGGAAAACTATAAGTGAAATTTGTCTTTCAAGTTAAAAGTATCAATTCTTATTTTTGAAAGAAATTCTTATTTTTGTATTTTTTTCGACTACAAAAGATAATGCACTGGTTGAAATAAAAGCATAAAAGTTACCACAATGTCAGTCTCGTCACTTCAGCTTAGACTTTCTTAACTGAGACTAACTGCCAAATTAATAGATTTAGTGTAAGTTTGAAGGTAAACATATAACAATAGATCATTTTTGCAATAAAATGACAAAAATGAATTACCACATAAGCTAAATGGAATGTTTAAACATTATGATCCTATAACACCTTGTAACTCTTAGAAGTCACACAGTGTTCTACTAGCAGGAAGACTTATTTAATTTTGTTAAAAATTAAAATACATGGTAATTGTAAAATATACAACTTGTAAAAAGAGTTGTTCTGTTCAATAATATAAATTAACTATTATTTTAAATTTTCTGAATTAGTACAAATAACTTACTTTCTAATTAGAAAATAATGTAACATTAAGTAATAAGTTCAGTTAACGACAGTTGAAATATTACACATTATTTTTTAATCAGATTTGCATTACTGCACATCATCGATTAAAACTTACTTTGTTCACTATCAAACTATACAAACATTTCTACAGAAACAAAAAATAAAGCTTCAAAATATTTCAAGACATAATTGTGAAAAGCCTTTATATCAAAAATGATAACAAAAGGCTGGTGCATGATTTATCCTTAACATTTCAATTATTTTCAAAATGTTCTACCTATAAATAACAAATAATTTATATAATATCTATGTAATAAGTTAATGTTAAGCTTCACTACCAAAAAGTAACAAAAACTGTTACACTAATCCAGTTCTATTAATAGAATTTGATTCTTTTCTTTGAATCTGTTCACAGCCTTTCCCGCATGACACTATTCAATTATTTGAATTTAAGGCAAACGATAAAAAGAAACCTTAAAAAAGGATTCACAAAAAACAAACAAACATAAAATCCATTTTGTAAATAAATAAAACAATATTAGTTTGTTTGTGACCGTTTAGAACTTTTAGAGATTTATAAAGTCCTTATATTTCTCTAAAGATCTTCACAATGTGGTAATGAAAACTTCATTGCTTGAAAAATAAAATGTCCTTAAGAAAGATATGTTAATATCTTAAAGTATAGAAAAAAATACAAAAAAGTACCTTTTTAATTTTAATTTCTCTTTAAAACATATTTGAAAATTAAACATTGTGAAAGCGAGTAGCTTCTTTTCTGAATTTACTTCAATGCATACTTGCTGTGAACAGTAAAACTTTATTTTGAATATTTTGAAGTTATGCGAATTGTTTTGGAAGCAGCTTTCATTAAAATATAAGATCCTCAGAAGATTTTGCTACAGAGAGAGATTCAGTTTTCAACATAATTGGATGGATATCTTTGTTTACGGAAAATAAATTTCTATTTAGGGGCGATACTGAAATTGAGTCGTTATCAGTTAAGGACCTGTTATTTGATTCCAAATTTATATTCTGCTTTGATTCCTCACAAGAAACGGACTCCTGCATTACTGGAATATCTGTTTTACCTGAAAAGTCATTGTTTGCATTTTCCACTCCATTTACTGTATGGCATTTATCTTCAGGTATTCTTTCGGCATTCGTTTCCTGCCACAATGGTGTGATCAGGCTTTCTGTCAAAATGCTGTCCAGTAATAAAGATGGATGGAATGTTCTTGGAGAAGATCTTTCATCTTCTCTCTCTGAGTTTAGCGAATTCACAGACACTGATTCTTCAACGAATAAATTTGAATTCGTAGATTGGCAATCACTGTATTTCCATAATCTTCTTAGGAAGTAAAAATCTGGCTCTGAATTACATCGTATACCAAGTTTTTCTGTGCTCTTTAAAATTTCATACAAGTTAGATAAACTGTGACATTTTGTTCTCCTTAGGCTGAAAGGACTGTCAAAGGCATTGCAAAGATTCAAAGAGCATTTAAAGTCTTCTAGATATATAGCACTGTCACCTATAATTTGTTGGGTTTGTTCCATTGGTTTTAAGGCATGCAAAGGAGGCAATTCTGGATTGCTGTATGTTGTTCTAAGTTTTTCAGCAATAAATGGTGACATTGGTCTATCATAGGATGCAAAAGTAGCAAATCGTTTGAATTTCCAAAAAGGAGAAAATACCTCATTTTGTGTTGGACTTGCTGTTGGACAATACGATGAGGAAGAGTCAGGATAGGAATCAGCATTATGGAATTCATGATATTTACTATCAAAATTTGTTTTCTGAAAAAAAAAGGAATAAAAAGGAATCAATAAAATAAATTAGCTTATTTTCTCATTAGTCATTAGACTGACGAATTGCATGATACTACTGTCTAGTTTTAAAAACTAGTAAAAGTAAAGTTCAAAGTAAATATTTTCTCTTGGATGTAGTTACTAATAATACAATTTTGTGAATTATAAATACTTAATTGTTGCTAAGAATATTAGCTATTCAATTAAAGGAAGGCTGATATATAATAAACTAATAAGGCATTACTATATTACTGTTGAAAGTGTTGATATTTCTCTACATTTATTTTTCATAATAAGTGAAATAAATATATATATATATATATATTTTTTTTTACTAATTTTCATTTTCAGTTTCTTTGGGAATCTTTTCAAAGATTGAAAAGTCATTTAAGAATTACTTACGTACTGTCATAAAACATTTTCTAAAGTTCAAATAATTTTGCTTGCATTTCATTAGGGAAATTAGTTTCTTAATGTAAAAACTATAACACAATTGTAATCCTTATTTTTCACCATACCTGAACAGCCATAAATAATTAGCAGACAAAAAACAAAGGCTGCCTTTGTTTATCCCGGATTTGAAGTAGGATGAAGATAATACTTAACAATGACAACATACAGTCTGAGAGTTATGCAAAGGAAGACATTAACTGATCTATCTGCACGAAGTTACAGAACTCAATACATTACAATAAACTTAAATTCAAAACCATTATTACAATCTTTTTCTTATTAAAATATACCCATCTACTTTATTTATGTTGTTAGTGGTAATTTGATTAAATTATTTAGGGATTATTAATATTAATGGTATTGGACATCATTTCCCAAATGCAGGCAACGTACGGTAGACATCTTGGAGATTACTTTGGGGGTGTTGGCAATTCGTATTGAGCATTCCTGTGTTCCTTTTTCTTCCTTGGCTACACTGTATTGTCTTATTAAACGATGATTTCCAAATCAGTGTTTTCCACTAGCCCCCTTGATGTTTTTGCATTGACCCAGACCACATTAATGATGCCAATCAGGAGCACATCCAATAAGCTTTCAAACATGTATTCTGGAAATACAGTGGTGCCGCATGTTTGACAGATAAAAAAATAGTTGCCCTGACTTCCAAAATGATCCACATATTTATATATATATATGGTATAGTTTTCAAATTACATGTTACTCTTTTAAATGACTACTAACCTGTTAAGACTGTAAATTGTTAAATTGTTTGGAATAATATATGTATTTATTTTTATTCTAAAAAATTTGAAAATTCCCACTGTGCCTCTGTCTATTTACGACAGCATACCATGGTGCACCATTTAGGAATTTTTGTATTAGACATTCTCCGTAAATCAAATGATAAAGATGGAACTGATGAAGGGAAAAATGAAACCTTAGTGATTACTCATTGAAAACTGTACTATGGTAACTTTTTATTTAGAGCAAAATCTAATTAGCTTTGTTGCAAATTGGTGTAAGTGTAATTAGGTAGCCCTTGCCATCTATAAATTGCTTAATAAACCTTCATTAGTTGTTTGTTACAGATAGTTTATCTGTTTGGTGCATCTGTTTTAGGATAAGTTCTAATTCAATTGCAAATGATATTAATAAAATATTATTTAAGACTTTTTCAGACTTTTTTTTTTTTAATTTGGCTTTCAATATATTTAAAATAATAGATTATCTAATAAAATGTATACTTCATTTTCCCAAGCAAATGTTAGAAGTAAAAGTTAAAAATAATAAATATAAGCAAAATATGTTTATACATGTTTAATAAACATACACACACACACACACACTCACTGACAAAAAAATTTGCACACCATGAAGGAAGCGTTGAATTCAAATGAAATTTCATTAGTGAGATGATAGACATAGGACAGAACTGATTACAATATCACAGCAGCAGGACAATATCCTGCGGAGCTGCGGTACACATTAACATCACCTTTAGTTCCTTGTTGAACCATTTCATGCTGTGATACAGTCGGGCATAGAGTCAAACGGACACAGTATGTTATCTTGCGGCAGATTTGCCCACAGCTCTTACAAATAATGCTCTAAATCATGAACGCTACATGGTGACAGTTGGCGTTCCATCTGGTCTCCGACATGCTCAATTGATGACAAATCAGGCAAGCGAGCAGGCCAAGAAAGTGTCGCAACATGACATTGACAGTCCTGTGAAATCCTAGCATGTGCAGATGAGTGTTATTGCTCCTGGGCACCCATCCAGGACAGGTAGCACATGGGATCGCAGGATCTCCTGAAAATGTACCTCGTACACGGGCGGATCCAGGATTTTTCAAAGGGGGGGCTAACTTTTCTGAAGGGCTGACTATACCTGTGTGTCTGAAACGCACGCTAGTAGACAGCTTTTTATTAGCAATTGAAATCATCATCATGGCAATATTAATGTCTATCAGGCAGCAGCCTTTGGATACCACATTTTATCCAATCTATATTCATAGCTAAAGGGAGGGGCTATAGCCCGTCCCCCCGATCCGCCCATGCCCTCGCACCACTACTAATGACGAATGACTGTCATATGCGATGGCACCCCTGACCATCACACCTGCATTGGGATCTGTATGCTGCTAAAGTGAGGTTGGGATTGTAAAGCTCACCTGTGGTCCTCCAAACCATGACATGGTGGTCATTTGCTCCCAAATAAAAGCGGAATTCGTTGCTGATGATGATACGTTGCCCATCCGTGGCATTCCATGTTGCTCTCTGCTGGCACTACTGCAAATACAGCCGATGATGTTGAGGTCTTAAAGATGCAAAACGGAAGGGGCATCTAGAATGCAGATTTGCCTCTGCTATGTGTCTGGAAATTGTTCTGGCAGAGACAGGGTTCCCTTGTAACCCTGCCACAAGTTGCTGAATAGTGAATAAGGAAGTCATTGGATCTATTCATGCCTCTTTGATGATCATAACGATCTTCTCTCCTAGTGGTCTGTCTGCGTCATCCAGAGCAGGTCTGCCATGTAGAGGTGCCTTCATGTGTCCATTGCTCCAACACGATCTCACTGTAAAGTCAGAACGGCCTAAATGGAGGGCAATTCGTCACACCTTCCAGCCCGCCTCTCACAGCCTCTCTCATACTCTGTGGGTTGTTCATACTGACGTTTAAGGTGTCTTCACGGCATGTCATTCGCTCAAAGACTTTGCCTGATCTCCTTACAGTGCATATGGATTCCACTGCATGGTTTGCGATTGCAGCCCTGCTGTAGAATGAGGGCCTTGACTTACTTTCACATTTATAGAATGATTTTTTTCCTCGGTACACAAATTTTTATGTCAATGTATATACAGTAAACTCCCGATTATCTGCGAAATTGTATGGCGCGGCAACTGCAGATAAATGAATTTCGCGGATAATCCAAAATAGGACGAAAATCAACACAAAAATGCTTTTAACATGTTTTATTTACATTAAAATGGCAATACATACAGTTACTGTACTTACATTATAAACAATTATTTTATTTTAAGTTATTTATTTATTTTTAAATTTTATTATTATGGAAAGGCTCTCCTGTAATTTAGTGTAACCTGCCGGCCTAAGCTCCACCTACAAGGTCGTTCTTTAAATTGTTTGTCTATTATTGTCTTCACTTACTTTGTAAGCCTCTTTTATTGTTTACCTGATTCTATCGTTTAATTTTTTTTTTAATTCCATAATTTATTGTACATTAAAAAAAAAGAATGGAAACAGGAAAGGTCCGCAGATAATCCGAAAGTGGATAAACCGCCCGCGGATAATCGGGAGTTTACTGTATGTATATATATATATATATGTATTTATTTCAATGACCTGAAAATATTGCATGTCAATAAATCAAAATGACAAGCTCGGAAATATTAAATATTCAAATTTCTCACAGTGAATTTAACAACTCCTTCAACTTTTGAAAAAATCATGATACCATTAAGAAGAACCAGACATTTTCTGCCAGCAATGTAATTAAAGAAATCTTAGTGTATTAGGTTTGATGCAATGCAGAAGCATCAAACCTGTTTAAGCAGTGCAAGTGTCAACTTTACTTTATAATATACCATATTAATGCAATAAATTAATTCAATTTACTTACTTTATTTATTGTGCTGGATCTAAAATTTGAACTGATAAGAATTCTATTTTCATAGCTGCTTTGTTCAGGTGTAACTTTTCAAAAGTAAAAATATGATGTAGGGTCTTAGTATAAATATACAGGGTGTACCTGAAATGTGCTGCCAAACTTAAAGGTTGTATTCAATCATGCAAAACAACGAATAAATGCCATATAAACAGGGTCTGGAAATGCTTTATTTTCATGATATGAACGATGCAACAATACAGCCAGTGGAGGACATCCTCCGCGTTATCCTGACCGTTGGATTAGAAGAGGGGGACCAATAACATAGCCTGCTCGTTCCCCTGATTTAAACCATCTGGACTTTTTCGTATGGGGTTATCTTAAAGCATTAGTGTACACCACACCGGTTCCTGACACCCACGCACTGCATGATCGCATAGTGGATGGGTGCAACACAATTTGACATGCATCTGGCATCTTCAACCGTGTTTGGCAGTCAATGGAACAACATTGTGTTACATGCATTGCAGCCGGTGGAGGACATTTCGAGCACTTCCTGTGAAACTGAGCGATTGTATGGCCGACACCTCTGTTTTGTTGCATCAGTCATACCTTGGAAATAAAGAATTTTCAGACCCATGTTTATATGACATTTATTCGTTGTTTTGCATGATTGAATACAATCTTTAAGTTTGGCAACACATTTCAGGTACACCCTGTATATGTTGCAACCTCAATCAGTCTTGAAAGAAACTAAGTCTAAGTAAAAGTTTAAAACTAAGTAAAAGTCTAAGTCAAATTGATATTAAGTGCAGTGTGTTTGTATTGTTGGGATTAGCAAACTGAGGTGTGATGGTAAGTTGATTACGTCATAATTACATCATTGTTGGCTTTATCCTTGAGAGTTAGCCATTGTTAATGTTAGTAGTTATGCAATCATTCCAGGAAATAAATGTTTGAGTGTTTCCCAGGGTGAAGATTATTATTTACTTGCTTCCAGCACATAACTGAAAGGAAATTTCAGGCCAAGTTAGGTTTGTCCAAGTTGTCTTTGGGTCAAGCCAAGAAAAGTTTTCAGCTGTTTGGTTGCTTACATTTAACACTCTGTCAGGCGCAACTGATCTGCTGAGCACACCTCAAGCTCTTTCGTTTGCCCCGTCCCCTCTTCTCCAAGCTAGTAGCCTCCCCTTTTCTAGTGCCAATAACAATGGCAAGGTCAGTTAGTGATTTTCTTTCTTCATTTCCGGTTGACAGATGAAATAGATCTAATAGGATCATTGCACCCAATTACATTGCAGTTTTCTCAGTTATTTTTAAGTAAGTTTTTGCAGATATTTTTAATCCTATATCACATTTTTTGATTAGTAAATCATTAGTGGCACTAGAAGAGGGGAAGTTACTGGGATGGAGAAGTGGGGATGACGTTTAGAGGGGGCGGGAAAACGAAAGAGATCAGTTGTGCCCGATGGAACGTTGTAACAAATCATCCGATTGCATTAAGAATTTGAAGACTATATAAAACTGTTTTATTGCTCCTTCGGTATTTTTATAATGTGTGGATGTTTATTAAGAAGAGTTAACAATTGTTTTTTGTAAGAAAAAAAGCTTATATATATATAGAAAAGATTAGTAAATCAAGCAGTGCCTCCCAGGCTCAATGCGCTCGACCACGTTCCGAACCATATTGCACCCGATGGAGTGTTAAAAATATATTGTGCAGACCTGTTAATATGCACGATACAGATATGCTTCCTGTTCTTACTACAGCTTACTTTTTTTTATGTTAAAACTTAGCAGGCAGAGATATTATTGCATTTTTTACTAAATAAAAAAATACACACATGCAAAAAGCTTCTGTTAAATATTTAGACTGAAATTACAAAGCCTAGAAGCTGTCTTGTTTTTTTGATTGAGATACCTCAATTTTATATATTAACATTCAACTAAGGTAGAGAAAGCATACGCTACTATAGTCAAACTTTAGTAAATACAATCTCTAATTTTAAGAAATAGTTGGAAAGAAAAAAAAAAGTTCTTACTTTAAAAAAGCTTGATTTGGGTGAGAATTCTTCCTCCATTTTCTTTTCTGCTTTTTGCTTGAGACTGACATTTGGATGGCATAGTTGGTAATAAATTAACATACTGATTAAACCTATAAAAATAAAGCATGTTAGGAAATAAAGATTAAAAATAGTAAAAAATTACAGATAGTGGAAGTTAATATCCCGAAAAATGGTAACATATATGCAAGTATATAACTGACTTTTTTTAAAGTACAAAAATCTTTTATTAATATTATTTTTTTTTTTAAGCTTTTTTTCTGGAGAAAGCTCAGGAAATCTAGGTTTCTGAAACCTTTTATGACTGATGTAAGTATCTGGTAAAAATAAATGACAGAACTATTCCATCAAACAAAGGATTAAAACAAATTGGAAGTTTATTCTGCTACTTTCAAATTTTTTTCACTTTTTCTAAAATTACTGAATTGTCACACTCGCTCAAAATTGGCCACACCATGATTTTTCACTAATAACTTTTTTTTTATGTTCCTTTCAGAAAGTGTAGGTGTTCGAAAAGTCCCGCATCATAGGAATATAAATGTTTACATACATTATTTTTTTACAGGGTATAGCAGGTGAACAATATGGACTTTACGGGAGCATGTGGAACTCATCCTGCTGTGGGAAAGTGAACGGCACGCTCTGAAAGTGACACTGATACAAAATTCAAACAGAATTGAGCACATCTGGACAGAATAGAGCACATCAGATTTGATACAGAATTGAGCACATCCGGACTGACAACCAGTACATGAGAGCACTGTTATGTGTTTGCTACCGAAATTTAAGACTATAGATTCTGCAGCAATTTCCCACAGTCTGCACAGCCCGACACATCCAACAAGTTATAGGAACATGTTGTAACAACGTTTGTGGCTAATCCGAAGAAATTTTTACAGCGAACCGGCATGGAGCTAGGTGTTCTACATTCCACCATTCATGACATCTTAAAGGAGGAGAAATTTCATCCTTACATGATGCAAATTCGGCAAAACATGAGAGAGGATGATTCTGACTACCACACAGTGGTTCAAATCACAGATCTAGCTGGACAAACTGTCATTTCGGTCACTATCAAAAAAGTGGATGCTTTCACTGTAATTGTCTTCTAAACATATTGCCTTATCAGTTTCAACTCTTAAACAAGTATATTTTCAGATGGGCAACATCACAAACCCCTCAACTTTGATATCAAGATCACTTTTCATGCGTTCAGCGTCAGACACGGTGTGGTATGTTAAGTGCATGAATTTTTAACGAGACATTGTTAATGAATAAAACCAACTGAACATTTTTTTTAAGGTCCCTGATAGCTTTTGACATAATATTTGGATAATTATCATGACTTTCAAGTAAGGAATGCCAAATAATATTCTTTGTGTAAAAACTGTTCAGTTTTGATTCTTTTCAAATCTTTAGGGTAACATATATAAAAAAAACAAACAACAACAACAAAAAACAAACAGATCGAAACTTCCTTTTGCTAGGTCTTTCAATCAGATCTTGTGCCTACTTGTGCCTTTTCTATATTTTTGCCCTTCTTTTCGAGAAACTTAACAGTCAACAGCTTTCCAGAAGATTCTCAACCAAGACATTAACCAAGAATACTTAATTTGACCGGAATCAATTGCTTAAAAAATCCATGTAAAGGTTTGTAATATGTTATATTTGCAAAATTTTCTATTTATTAATCATTAGTAGGTGATTAATATAGATTTAATTTCAAATAGTAATAATAACAATAATCTTGGAATTTAAGTAAGTTTTTTGCCCACCCACATATGTATTTTAAAACTTAAATGACAAACAGCATTTTGAACTTGTTTAATTGTTTATTATGTTATTACGAAGTTTTTAATATAATTTTATTGTTTCTTATCATTAGATGACGTGGCTTTACTGCATTTGACAAGAACTGAATTATCAACCATTCAAAACAATGAACTCACGTCTACAGAAGTAGAAATATACGACAAGAAATTTATCATAAATCAAAATTTTTATTGACAATGGTAGACAGTAATGTCTTCAATTTAATAACTGATAGCTCTTCTCAAATTTGTTACATTAAATACCGTATGATGCCACTCCTAAACAAATGAACCAAGACAGGGAAGACGGCAACATTTTGGATATCAGAACTTAGAGATTTGGTCTTTCTATGCTGTATAATTGGCTTGGGCTTTTTTTTAATGTGTTTCACATAGATTAGAATTTAAAAAGAGGTAGATTAGAGGGAAAGGGAAAAAGACTGCTGAAAATTAGAAAAGAAGACATTAATAAAAAATATAGAATGAAATGCATTTGATTGGGAACAACCAATACCCAGAGGAAGTGGCAATTCTAATGATCGCAATACCGTTGCCATTTTTTTCAGAACCCAGAACTTTCTGCAGCATTAATTGGCAATGACATAGAATCGATACATCGAGTTGAGATTTCCCAAAGATACTATTTTGTGGATTCCCTGTAAATGCTAAAAGAATTTGATCACTATGCACTAGAATCAAAAATAATTGTACTTGAAATTATAGCAGTAGTTTTATCTGTCTGTTAGTTTGCACAAAATGCTAGTCCTTGGTGCACAAAGACTATTATGCTTTATTACTCATTAAAATGGTTTCGGGGAGTCCAACAGGCAAGGAACAAACAACTTAGAAAACTCTGCAAGAACCATTGTGGTTAAATTCAAGAAAGAACGCATGCAACATTTAATAAGTCTACTCCTAGTTGCTTCAGATCCTTTTATTTCAGGTATTGGTCCATTGCCCAAGAAGAATAAATGCAATATACTCTTGGAAGTGCGGCAACTCTTAAAGAACCAAATCTTCCTGCTGTACCAAAGGAAGGTGAGGAGAAGGGAGTGTTGGAATCTGTAGTATATCAAGATGAGATATTTGTTAACAGTGATGATGATCATGAGGGTTGTGAGATAATGTGAGTGACCAATTATGACTTTTCTGGTTTCCATTGCTTACGTTTTGTATTACAAATCCATAATTTACTGTGATATATGCAATATGTTATTTATGACAAAAATAAATATTTTATTTTTTATTTTTATAATGTCACAACGAATAATTTTAGTTACAAACATATTTCTGAAGTTTGGATTTATTTCATTATTTTGGCAGTTTCGCTTGCTTCTGCAACAATAAGTAGTTGTTTTAACGAATGAAATAATTTTGTCCAGCTAGATTCGCATTTCATCCCACTGTGCACTGGGTAGAAATGTGCGAGTGGTTCTTGGAAAAGCGGGAGGAGCAGGACGATTTCCTTTCACAAGTGTTGTTCTCTTTGTTATCTGCTGGTATCTGAAGTCAAGAGTGTATTTAGCCTCACGATTACCAACAAGAATCATCTACACATGAGAATCAAGGATGAGTGCTGTGTCATACCACCTGACATTGAGTTCCATATCCTAAGGAAAATGAGATTATACTTGCAGCTATGTCTTGAACTTAAACAGATTGCCTTGAATTTTGAACATCTCTTGAATATTGAACAGATATTGTAACTTCCTTATGATGCTGGATTTTTCAGATACCCTGTATATAGGTTCATTGTAATGTTGTGACAAAAACAGTCACTTCAAAAGTCTCAATATGAATCTGTTCCATCAAATCTGATATAATTTAACTAACTTTAGGGAAATTAAATTTTTCCCTAATCAAAAAGTTAAGTGGAAAAAAAAAATCACTTTAAAAGTCTCAACACGAATCTGTTTCTTCAAATCTGTTGTAATTTAACTAACTTTAAAGTAATATACACTGAATTGCCATATTATGTAGCCATTTATATATATTTATAACTAAGAAATGGGCAACAATATATTTCCATTAAAAATTTCTTACGATGCACTATGATATTATTATTAAAACAAAATAATAAAATACATACATACAAAGCTCTGAAATAAATTTACTGTAAATTAAATTAATAATAAATTAAAACATTAATAAACTTTGAGCAAGCATTCTTGTCATCAAATTAATGTCAAGAATGCTTGCTCAAAGTTTATTTGTTTATTTCCAGCTGCTTATTTTTGGCACGATGTGATTTCTTTGATAAGAAATTATGTAACGCAACCATTTTTTTTTAAGATTTTTAAACATCCATGAAGCTAAATTATTGCTTTTTCCTAATGTTTTACTTTGAATAAAATATTAATTAACCAGTGTACTATGTTTAAAGTTAATGCTACTGGCTTCCAACGTGAACTACTGCAATTTCCTATTTGAATAAGCTATATTTAGCTTTCAAAACAATCTACTAATGCTTTTCTTTTTTTTTCTTTTAACAAATTTATCTTGGCAGATATTACACTCAATCACACAGCTAAAGATGAAAACAGCTGTCTTGATTGTTCAGATGAACAATATCTCAGCATAATATTAATGAAAATGTGTAAATTCTTCTGAGTTCAAAGGGCAGACAGGGTCTGCCTTTTGACAGACTGGAGAAGAGAAAGAAATGACCATATTTATGCTCAGATTCAAAATCTGTCTTTGTGAAATACTCTTGACTTTGTGAAAGGATGGGATCTTCACTTATTCACCATTGGGCAAGAAAGTAATATTCACTTTGCTAAACATGGCCTGACTAACATATTTTTAAACTTATGTTGAAAATATACAATAAGCAATTTAGGAACCCTACATCTTGCTCATTGTTATAGAAAGAGCCAAGGAAAGTTATGTACATGGCATTGAAATTCTAGATGTCAATAAATTAATAATTCTTATCATTATTGAAACTGAACATGTTAAAAATAAAAAAAATAAGCTACAACAGTACCAATAGCAATTGGTGCTTTTGGAGCAATTTCCAAAAGGATAGCAAAATTAAATTTAAATCAGCTACATCTTTTTGATATTTCACCTTTTCATTTGTGGAAAAAAAAATATATATATTAGGATCTGTTCTTATTTTACGAAGTTATTTAGTCAATTCTTAGTTTTTTGGATAAAACTTGAATTAATCACAAATTCCAGCAAAATTAAGGTTGTATACAATAATAATAATAATAATAATAATAATTTCAAAGGCAATGAATTTTATTCTATCACACTCTATATTCAAATCAAAATTAAATGTAAAAACACTTTACCTATGAAAAATCCCAAGATTGCGATAAGAAGCCCACATTTTCCTAAAAGACTAAATTCTTGTGTTTTGAAATTTCGTGGAAACCAAAAATAATAAAGTCCCAAAAATGTAGTATTTTCTAGGAAAATTATGAAATAATAGGTAAGTAGACGAAATCGTGACCTTCCTTCTTTAATATTAAAAAAGCTGAAGCAATAGACCACTGCTACCACTGCATTGTAAACAATTTCTTCCCACCAAGCAGAGCAAAAATCGGTGTGTTGGCAAACAATCCATGTCATCATCAAAGACCAATGAATGCCTGTAAATATAAAGTTAGCATTTAAATTATAACATAATTTATTTATTTGTTTATTGTCTATATACAAGCATAAAATCAAACATACAAAATAAGGAAAACATACAAATATACAAGTTCTTATCACAAATTCAATATATTAAAGAAAAATAAGGCATAAATATCAATTGATAAATATGAACTAAAAATTACTTCTGAAGATATCGACACAGATAGCAGCACCTGATTTTCATGAATATTAATTCTCCTTTGAGGATTTTATATTCTCAGAAGACAGAACACTGTTGATATAAAATGATTTCTCTTTACATGAAAAAGAACTAATTTATTTTAATATACACAAACTAACATTTGATTAATTCCAGAACTTCTCCAGATTCAAATATAAAAAGTCATTAATATCCTCTATGTTATTGCTGACTGAATAGCCTGATGATGAGCAAGGGACTGGCTCTTCAATGTATGTGTGTTCCATTTGTAGTTTATATCTACAACACCCTTACGGGTCCAAAAGTCCAAGCAGTATGGCACTTGGCTGTGGGCTGAAGGAGACAGATCTGATCTTTGGCAGTGGTTGGGATTTTTCCTTGGTTCTTTCTCCTGCAGTGGATCATACAGTTTACTCAACTGTGTCTAATATGGATATCATGTTTCTCCGAAGAGTTAAAGGTGCCTGATCCCAACCTAGTCCTATTGGTCTAAGAATGTTAGGAGCTTTACCTCCTCCAATCCGAAGAACCATAAGGTCTGCAATGGAATCCTTTACCTTTTTTTTTAACCTACAATGCCCTTACAGGCAATTCAGTGGTTTTCATTACATTATACAGCAAACTGTCTTTGGGCATGATAACAAAATGTGTCATAAAGGCTTAAAAGTTGAGAGTGGGAGAAGCTTAATAATCCTCTGATTTTTGAAGTATTTAAGATTGTATTAATTACACTAGTGATAATATATACGCCCCGTCAACAATGACGGGATAACAATGTGACGGCTTTTAGTTGAGATAGAATATTTACGCTTGAATTTCAATCTAGTAGACTAAAATTAATGAGTTATTATCTTTTTTCTCTGGCTCTTCTCTCATTGCGCCACACACACAAAGGGAGTGATAAGAAACAATAATTTGAATGTAGTTCCCGTGGCCTAATGGATAAGATGTCTGACTTCAAATCAAAAACTGGCAGGTTCAATTCCCGTCGCGAACGTTTCACTGTAGTAATTTTATCACAAGAAATTAACAATTGCACCGGATAGACAGAGAAATAAAAGATTTTAGTAATACAGATTCCTTCAAGTATTTCCTGCAAGTGTTCCTTATTGGTAAAACTGGGATTGTATCCGTCAATGACAGATGACAAAAAAATTCACTGAAAATAATTGCTGAATACAACAATAAATTACAATAAGCATAATTTATTTGGTGTCAGAGTAGGAATCACCACAAGAGCAGCACGTATGGAGATGAATTAAATTAGAGGTTTATCTGCAGGAGATGAGAGTGCAGGATCTGAAGTGCAGAATGACCACAGCATGATAATACTTCATAGAACTATATCATATCATATTAGTGAATTTGAAGGTAATATCCTTTCAGCAAAATGTAAGGATAAAAATTATATGTAATAAAATTCCAATTAGAAAGAAAGTCTTTCTAAAATATTTACAAAATAAAACTTTCAAATTATTTCTTCAACAAAAACAACCTCATTTTATCACAGAACTGAAGCAAAAGTTTAAATGATCTACCAGAATGTGGGTATGCAAAATAAAATATAAGATTATTAATTTTTTGTCAGTTTTTATATACATTTTCCCCTACATAGTTTGGTTCTGAAAGAGGAGTGGGATATGATACTATATAGATCCTTTTTTTGAGGGATTTTTTCACTCTGGGATGAAATATTTTCTCGAAATTTCGGCTCGGTGCCTCGGGCCTTCTTCGGAAGATGTATATATATATCAATTTGCACCCTCCTTAATGTAATTGATATATATATATATATTTATATATATCTCATGAAGGAACTGGGCAGAAATATCGAGAAAGTATCTCATCCCAGAGTGGGAAAATCCCTCAAAGGAAGGATCTATATAGATACATTTTCCCTTTCAGAAACATGGATAATTTGACTGTCTCCATATTTTCTTTTTTTAATTTTGCTATTTCTTTAATTATTTTGGAAATTTTTAGATTAAACTTTATCTGCGCTCTAAGCAATTTAATAAATAAAAATTGGCAGATTATGTTTGCTATCAATTATTTATTTAAACAAATCTATGAGAAGACATTTAAAAGGTTCTTAACAATATTTAGAAGTGTTACTTTTTTTTTCTTCTTAGCAGCAGTATTTATAAAATTATTTAAAAAAATAAAGTATATTTACATAGTCAGAATAGGAATACAATTAAACTTTTTTGTAACCTGAAGTTTAATGAAGCACTTACCAATTATAAGAAGAATCCAATACTTCAAAACAACAGCAGCAAGAACAATAGCCACTATTCTTGAGGCCACCATCCCCAAATGCCAGCCTAACTGAAGACAAAGTCCAATCCAGGGCATTCGCCTCTTATCAGGTCTTGTGTTTCTCATTGCTTTAGTGTAAGCACCAATTCCCCAACTTAATGATACCAAAGAAGCACAAGCAGAGAAACCTTTCAGGGAAAAAAATATACTCAAATCAATTTACAATCTGTATACAATTTGCAAAATTCAACATTCTGCAAAAAATAACTACCTTTAACAAAAAAAAAAGAAAGAAAGAAAATCTCTTAATGAGTTGGGTTTTAGCACTATTTCTGTAACTGGTAAATAACAGAATTAAAAGAGATAGAGGGGATAGAAATGGGAAAAAATAGACAGCATTTCGTCGTTGCAAATTTAAAATCTCCCATGTGTGAAAAGTAACTTTCTGAGAAAAACTCTATTTCATGCGTGCACGATGTGATATTACACTCTCTAAGATTTAGCCAAAGACAGCATTGAGTGATCATATTGGAGTTTTTTTTTTTTTATTATGGCGAGACATTAGGAAAAACAAAATGTTATTAAAAAATCGTGTTCATCAGACACACAGATGATTTTGATGAAAAATTTAATGTTGACGGTCACTTCGGATATATTACAAATGGGATATAGCACAGCGAAATACAAAGATATGCACATAAAAGATTTTTTGTTCGGCATCTAATCAAAAACGCTATTCAAATATCTGCAAAATTAATTTTTGACAAAAATGACACATAGGAGATTTTAAATTTGCAACGACGATTTAGATTGCGTAAGAAAAAAATTAATTTTCGAAATTATTATGCCTGTTACTAATGAATTATTGGCAATAGGCGCAGAGCTTCTAAAAGTAGTTGACAGCTAGTATGATTTGGTAGCTGTTTATTTATATCATCTTCAAATACTAATCAAATAATATAAAAAAATGAAAATAAAAGACAATTCCCAAAAAATAAAAAATTAATTCCCCAGGAAATTTATAATTCCACTGACCTATGTAGGTAATTGAAAAAGTTCATAGTATTTTGACAATCATCACAGAGTTGTTTTAGAACCAATATAGAAGAGGCCATAGAAGCCTATCATACTTTTCACTGTCTCAGCTCTATCTTTATAAATATTGCTAAAAATGATGTTAAAATATGGATGAGGAGAATTAACATGCATTGTTCATGGGGTTCTAACTTCCACAATTTTAAAGAATTAAATTCTTTATATTAAAAAAATAATAGCAATTTTATTTATTAGTGAGATTTACGTGTTTCCATTTGTTTTATAGTGAACCATACAAGTTTTTTCTGCTGCAAGAGACCATGATTTTATTATATTGTAAAATATCTTTCTTAAAGCAAAAAAAAAAAAAGTTGGTTCTGATTCATCCTTGAAAAATAATAAATTCATCTTATTTACTCATTTTTATCTCCATCTTCAAACTCCATTGGTAAGACATAACAAACCACACTTTTACCAAAACAGAACTATAAACAATGGACTTAAGCTGGTATTCCTTTCATTGTAGGTGTACAAAGGATTTCTGAGAAGAAGGTATTTTTTAAAAAAAAAAAACTTCTATAGAAGGAATAAAGAAAAAGTAATTCGGGTATTTTTATATTTACCTGTCCATATCTGCCAGTCATCTTGAGAAGACATTATGTACAGTTGTAAAACTAACTGAGGTGCCGATTCCAAAAAGGATTCAAAAAGCCGTAGCATACAAATGTCGCTTTGTTGACGATACAAGAGCTGGAAATCATGAAGGTCATCTGTAGCTCTTGCCTGAAAACCAGTTCGCAGCATCTTGATATATCTGAATAAAGAAAAGCAAAAATAAACTGTCTTAAATAATATTACTGCAATCTAATTTTTTATAAGCAAAATTCTATTTAATTAAAAATATTTACATATGAAACAAAGCAAGAAAGAGATAACATTAAATGTCTTGCTCCAAGAATCATGAATCTAGCTTTATTATCACTGAATACTAAATAGGCTTAACGTGCGTGGAATGAAATAGAATAAAATGGAAATAAATAAAACGCACTTACTTATGAAAAGTTGAATATAAAGTTTTACATGGAATTAATCCGACAGTTTCGGAATACTGTGCGTATTCCTTCATCAGGGACGGCACAAACATATAGGACAGAGGACAACATTTAGGACGACATGATTGGTGAAGGGTATGTTGAAAGTGAGGGAATTAAGAGGATTAAGAAAGTTTAGCAATAGTGACGGGCGTTTTGCCCGCCGGTTATTGGGTTGTAAGCTTTAAGCTGTATTATATGGAAAGATTCAGCAAGGAGACGGTGGGATAGTCTATTATGGTGGGAAAGGGGTTTAGCAGCTGAGAAGTTGGGGGTGTGTCCTGTCTCTTTAAAGTGAGTCACAGTGTATGAGCCTGCGGGATCGTTATTTTTGAAAGCTTGTATATGTTCATTGATGCGTTTTGATAGGGATCCTCTTAATTCCCTCACTTTCAACATACCCTTCACTCATCATGTCGTCCTAAATGTTGTCCTCTGTCCTATATGTTTGTGCCGTCCCTGATGAAGGAATATGCACAGTATTCCGAAACTGTCGGATTAATTCCATGTAAAACTTTATATTCAACTTTTCATAAGTAAGTGCGTTTTATTTATTTCCATTTTATTCTATTTTATTATCACTGAAAATATATTTTACTTCTCTTTTTTTATAAATGTTTCTCAGATATTCTATCTTTTCACTATCAACTGAAAAAAAAAATAACATGTACCTTTTGGTGATTGAAAATATTTTCAACAACAAAAATAACATTTCAATGTACATATATTAAATTTTCTTGTTTTAATTCAATAACTGATTTTTGTTAAAAAAACCAACCAACCTTAAGATGTTGTTTTATTTATGTGATTGTAATTCCTTAGAAGGACATTTTTAAAGAATATTATGATTCAAAATTCTGACAAAATGAAATACTAAAGTGAGATAGGGAGGGGGAAAATTAATTGCGAAGCTTGTCAACAAGCTTATAAATCATTTTGTACCTCAGAGCTGAGGACTATTACATAACTCTAAAATACTAATCTCTTGTAACTGACACACAATTAACTGGCAATATCAAAACGGCACTTTCGAAGATCTAAATTTAAACCTGAAATTTAAGCCTTTGACCTCGATGAAGTGTCTCTGATTCAAGTTTATTGAGCAGTTTCAGAAAATTGTGGATGGCAATAATATGACTGCGGAACAAATATATAATGCCGATGAGACTGGATTTTTATGGAGATGTCTTCTTCCCTTGTCGACTTTGGCTTGAGCAACAGAAGCCTCATCAAAGTGCTTTAAGCAGAACAAGGACCACGTAACTGTGATGGTATGTGGAAATGCTGCAGGTATGCACAAACTAAGATTGTCGGTGACAGGCAAGTACTGCAATCTACGGTGATTTAAAAATGTGATAAATCTGCCTGTCCATTATCAGGCCCAAAAGAATACATGGATGGACTGTGACATATTCAAAGAATGATTTCATACCGAATTCGTGCCCAGTGTGAACGAACATTTAAGGGAAAAGAATTTACTACCAGACAGAAAAGTGATTTTTTTTGTTGGACAAATGCCACGCCCATCCCCAACTGAAGACTTAAACATTGAAAACATTTGTGTTATGTTTTCCAGCATGCCAAGCCTTATCCAACCAATGGACCAAGGAGTCATCCAGAATATAAAGATGAACTACCGCTACCTTTGTATGCATCGATGTGTGAACTTTGAAGGTAGGGTCCAAGACAAAACATGAACATGTAAGTTCTCAAAATATATATTCAATTTTACGGCAAAATCTCATGTCCAGAATCGGCGAAGTCCCATTGTTGCTGGTTAAGAGAGATTCTACTGTATTTCATTTGTAATGTATATCAAGACATCCATTTAACTGTCACTGACAATTTGTTTTCTAAAGTAGTGCATATGGGTCAAAGTATTAAAATGGGACAAGGCTTGTTCCTGGTTTAGAACATTGTTATTAATGAATTTCTGGGCCAAAGAATTTTGTCTTTGTTTTGTTTTGGACGCTCACAAAAAATATTAATTAATTTGTAAAAATTCAGGTGTGTTTAATTCTTTCAAAACAAAGTAATCATCTCAAATCAGATTTTTGTAAGTCACAAAAGTGTGTTAAATTAATGAGAATGTAAAATTGTAAACTGAACTGTACAAAATTAATTTCAAACATCTGTTAAATTTAGAAGTCTTAATCCATTAACCAAGTTCAAATAAAAGTTAGGAGTTTAGAACATCTATCCTAGATATAGCAGTCTCTGGTTGAAAAAGGATAAGAATTGATTAGGCTACTAAGCAGCTCTGCATCTGCTATTTACATGATTAAACCACATTCCATGCATATCACATAATTTTAAACCCTATTCCAATTTAGATCTGAATTTAGAACTATGCCTTTCAATAAACAATTCAGAACAAATTACTTCAGGTCATTTTGATTTGATTCTGATTGTCAGATCCTTTAAACAAAAAATAAATAATCATTGTGCTCTTTTCAAATGGGGGGGGGGGGTTAGAAACAAAGTAATGAACTTTCAAATAAAACAAAAAAGGTCCAAAATCCTAGACTTTTTTCTATTTTTGGATGCAATCTCTATCAACCCACTTCCTTGGTAAGCCAAAAATAAGCATTACAGTCTCCCCTTTTAAAATAATTTGGGAAGCTACGTTACTGAATAATTAAACTTTTCTCAGTGACAGTTTGAAAACTATATTAATATTCCGAAACACTTATTTGATGACTCTCTAACTGAAATTGATGGCTTTCTAAACTTTCCTTTTTTATCATCTGCTGCAATAATGACGATATGATTAAACAATGTACTTATATTGCTTTGAGGTAAAAAAAACAAAAAAAAAACAAAAAAACAAAAAAAAAACTCAGCATTTAAGCAAACTAATAATAAATAATGTTCTACTTCAGCTATCAGCAGATGTTTTAATTAGAATTTACAATTTTATGAAAAATTGAGGGGAAACTGTCAAGTTGTATTTTAAAGCATTTATCAAATTCTGGACACCTCTTTTATTACTAAATGGCAGCCTGAAGCTCTCATTTGAAAACACAAAAGGATTGATAACTCAAATTTGGCTTTAGAAATGGTTCTCACTCCTTCATTAAGTTTAATATACTTTATAATAGCAAAATATCAAATTGAAAATAAATATAAAAAGTCATCAATTGAACTCCCATTAATTATAACTTGGCTTAAAGAAAAAAATAATTAAAGTCTTTAACTATTTACATAGTGTGATCTAATGACATTTCTATTTTCCCATTACTACTATTGGAAAGTCAATTTGTAATATTATTATTATTTTTTTAATTTTTGTTGTCAATAATGAAGTAACTTTTAATTTTGATTTGAAAGCAAAATCTGATTATGTCATTCTACTGGTGTTCTGATGATAATGAATGATATTTCGTTGTCAGCTGGATTTTCCCTTTTTAATAATGAATCTGCTCAAGAGACTATCGGAGTCCTAGGATTTTTTTATTTTTAAATATGAAAACTGTTTACACATTTGGTATAAAGCCTGTTTTCTTTAGAATTAAAAGTGAATGTGCATGTTAAGTTTATTCAAAAAATTATTAAAATACAAGGCATTCATGTTTTCTGCGCAACAACCAAAAAATACTACATTCTTTATTTCTAGCTTATAATGACTAGGAATCTTATTCAAATATCATTGGAAAACAGATTTAAAAAAAACAAAAAACAAAACAAAACAAGTTGTCTGATATTTTTATTCAATTATTTTCTGTATTATCATTTAATTAAATTTTAATACTAATTAGTTTTTTGGAACATACTAATGCTGACGGCTAATTGGTGGAATAATCAAATGAAAAAAATCACAACAACAATCATTGGTGATTCATGTTTTTTTTTTGTGAGGCTTTACGAAGTTCAGGTCGGCTGTGTTCATTTAAAATTTCTTTTCAAGGTTTTGCCGGTTATGAAGATACTGGTTAGGTGCTGGCCACAAGTGACGTCACCATACCAACATATTCCAAAGGTGTTCAGAATTATTTTTTTTTAATACATTTAAAATATTTGATGGAAAGGATTTAATGGGAGAGTTGAAGGATCAGTCGTAGAGCGGTTGACAGCTGTAAATAAAAAAAATAAAATAATAATAAAAGACCCTTACCTGATTACTGTACCCTGAAGAAATAAATGTCCCACCCATAATTTACAGGTCATAACTTCATCGAATTGAAACCACCGAAGACTAAAAGACTGAATTATAATCATCGGGATTACTACGAGGATAACGGTCAAGATACCCCAGTAATAATGGGTCGATCGGAAATATTGAATAGTAACTATTACATCTGGAAAAGAAAACAATGAAATCAAAGACGGTACTTTTCTACATTCTAAGAAACAATAACGATCAAGTGAATAAAATAAGTCCACAGCTAGCTTTACGTGGACTTAAAAGTAATATAAATAAAAATAACACAAATTCTAAGTTCTTTTATCGCTAGACCTTTTCTTGTATGGATGTAACCCTGAATGACCTCGAATTAAACATCGAAAAAGAAAATCAGAAATCTTATTGAAATATTATTTACCGGTGATCAGATCAGTAATATAAACACACAAACAGAATCCTGCAAAAGTTGCATCGAGGATAGTGAACGTTGGTTTGTGTGGGCGATCGAGAATAACCTGACTTTTATAGGCAAAGCCGTTGTCGACATTTGAATCGCCCGCCACCATTTTGTTTTTCTTCCAACTTACATCCGGAGCTTCTTTCTCCCTCTAGCGACATATAAAAAATTAAGTTTATAAGTATGAAATGAATATAGAAAAGCGTACGAAAATTGCCTAAAAGGTTTGTTATTAAATGTATTTAATTATAGTCGCTTTCTTTTCCTAGGTAATTCCCATTTTTGTTTAAAAGATCATTAAAATTGGGAAATAATCATAAACGCTAGCGTTTTTGGAAAAATAGTTTCGGTTTCAATTCATTACGAAGCATTAAGCTTTTCTTTAAGCTCGAATTTATTTATTTATTTATTTATTTATTTATTTATTTATTTATTTATT
>JAFIDM010000002.1:31414257-31427810 GCA_023159025.1 Thereuonema tuberculata
CAATTAGCCATATCTGTTTCTTTTCTATCACTGTCAAATCTGGCGTAAATATTATTATTTATTAATGTTAATACTTACTACAGTCCGTCGCAGCATTTTTAGATCTTTGTTATTGACTATAATAATATAATAATATTATAATAATGACATTAATGTATGCGTTATTGCGCTGTACAACGACTTTTACTTTTAGAATTATTCATTTTAACAGCGACATAATGGAGAGAATATTAATCAATGGAATAAAGCTTTTAGTAACTGGAATAACTATATAACCACCGGCCAAGTTTAAGTTTTCTTGATTACTTTTCTACAATTTATGAGGAAGAAACTATTGAGAACAGAATTTCTAACGATTTAAGTATTATTAAACTTTTTCCTGGAAATTTTGGAGTAGCTTTTCTAATCTTGAAAGTCCGATTTGAAAGAAATGATTGAACTAGAATAAATATTTTGTTATAATAAGTAGACTTCAGTTTTAAAAAGAAAAATAATAAAAATATATGAAATTCTGATGCTATATTTTCTTACAAGACTTAGCCAGAATGGCTTTTGTTTTTACAAAATTAGACTAACAGTTATTTCATTTATTCATAGCGATTACAATTCTGTTTGAAGTCCTTGAAGCACATAATCATGATTGTTTTCAATCATTATCAATCTACAGCAGAATGAAGGTTTTTCAAGTTTTTCCAGTTCTTCCTGAAATCCTCAAACTTAGATATTTTTTTCACACCCTCTAAACGTTTTCTTGACCACCTCTCATTCTTAGAATTCAGTTTAGAATTTCTGTTATCTATTTTTGTTATTTTCGTCTTGTTACATGTTCTTCTTTTTCATTAAGCTATTTTGTAATAAATATAATATCAGCCACTTTGATCTGCTCCTATTCAAATATTTGGTTCGCTTGTAATTTTTAATCTGCACGTTTCGATACTTCTTTGTACAGTGGATCGCTTTTCTGTGGAATATCCATGTCACATCTCTCAACTTAAAGACTGGCGTTATAAACTGATATTTCTTTTCTTTTCTTTTTAAGCATAACGGCAATGCTTTTCAGTATTGCATTGTTTCTACCAAAGGCCATCCAAAACCTTACCTCCATAGCAACGTGTTGCCCAATATATATATGTACAGGGTTTTCAGAAATAATGGTACTATTTGAAAAGGATGTTGTTTGAGAAAGGTGCAAAGTACAATAAAATAAGAGGCACTGATGGACAGAGGAATACTCAAGTTTTACTTAATTTTTTTTTTTCAGATATTCAATATGTCCGCCTTTGGTCACTGGACAGACATCCAATCGATTGTTATTATAGACAACATTGATGCAGACTTGCTGCACCGAGTGTGGCAGGAACTCTTCTATCGGTTGGACGTCTGCCGAATGACCAAAGGTGAATATATTGAACATCAATAAAATAACAAATAACACTTGATTACTGTCCATCCAATGCCTCTTATTTTACTGTAGTCTGCACCATTCTCATATAACATCTTATCAAATTGTATCAATATTTCCAAAATACGCTGTATACAGAATGTTCATAATTAAAGTTGCCCTATTCAGAGCTTTCTGTACTCCAACTAATAAGAGGAATACCGTTAGATTTAGGAAATAGACTATTCCAGACACAAGAGAAAGGATTACGTGAAATAATACTTAAGTTTCGAAGTATCCCAATAGGGTGAAATAGGATACTGTACAAGAGGATATTTATGAAAAAGTATCAACAAATGATTAACTAATACAAAGCTAAGATCAACTTTTATGTTTGCTGTTTTCAAAAACCGAGGCAGAAACCGAACTAACAAGCTAGAGAAAATGCTAAACTGCAAACTCACTCACAGTCGCCGATGATGAAGTTGATTTTCGATGTGATTGCCTGAACCAGAAATTTCATTCTATACACAGTGTGCTCAACTGCAGAAAGCAACACCTCGGTAGTATGTTCCTCCCATACTTTGTTATGATTGTCTTTTAAGACAGCTAGGATAGTGACACTTCCTGGATAGATGTTGGCCTTTAAGTAACCCCACAACCATATTTCACAAAGTGTAAGATCAGGCGAGCGTGATGGCCATGCAATGGGAAAGAAGCGACTAATGATTCTTTCTTAAGTAAGGAGGTGTTGAAATAGTTGCTGTACTGAACGTACAATATGAGAAGAAATTTCATCTAATAGAAATATTGTCTCATCCAGGCATCCTCTTTGCTGCAATTGAGGAATGACCAGCATACGATGATATCTTTGTGCTATAGCGAATGGGTGCAATTCCCTGAAAAAAAAAATAACCTTGACTTGAAATTTGGAGTTTGAAATTTGAAGTACCATCACACCTGAGAATGAGATTCGACGAATACATTGGGATTTGCTGAATATGTGGTGTTTCTAAAGCCCAAATGCGGCAGTTTTGAGGCTTGACAGTCCCATCGAGTAAAAATGGCCTCATCTCCACGCAGCTCATAAAGACCTTACGGAAGCTGTTACGGTGTCGAAATTTGAGTAGAACGGTACTGCATTGCATCCATAGATAAAAAGAAGTTCGCAATTAAAGCACGTTCAGGCAGAATAAGATTAATTTTCAAGAGTAAATGTACAGAATGCGCTTGTGATATTAGCGCTGTGCCTTCATAGCTGTCTGCTGTTGGGAAAAAGCACATTTTCTGTTCGTTAGCTGCATTGGGTTTTTTTTTTTTATTTTGAAAAGGCCGATTTCATTTTTGGAAAGAGCAAATATAAAAATTTGAAATTTCATCTTAGCTTTGTCTAAGTTTTTCATTTGTTGAAACTTGTCATGCATTTCATGCATGTATAGCGCATTATTTCACCTTATTGGCAGATTTTAGGCTTCTGATACCGTGAAGCCTTATATCCCGGGTTTGTCTGTCTGTCTGTGGACAAGTATCAACTCAGCAACCACGAGGGTTAGAGACTTGATTAGGGTGTCATTGAAAAGGTCTTGCCAAGAGTAGTTCAGAGCCGTAGAGGATGTGTTTCTAGCTGGTCGGGCTCCAAGGTAGCGATAGCGATTAATAAACCAATCACAATGCTTCGCAACGGCTTCTGTTACGTGAATGAAGAAAATTATTCAAAAGTTATTGAATTCAGTCTATTAACAAGGTTTGAGCTAAGAATGACGATTATTCCATATAAATAGTGATTTTTTTTCTGTATTTTACATAATATAGATAGGAACTACTTGCATCTCTTTTTTTTAGATCATTATTAGGAATTCAGTTTAGTAACAAGGTTTGAGTTAAGAATGACGATTATTCCATATAAATAGGGGTGGGTAAGATAGCATGGGGTCGCAAACAGACTCGTGCACGAATTTTCTAGACCACCCCAGCGCAGTCTATTCAAACTTAAAGGTGACTCAATCTGTACTCTACTCATCCTTCTTCAGTGTTCATGAGCCTATTGTGGTGGATTTTGAATTGTAAAGTTTTCAATAGAAACAGCTTGTTAGCTTATTATAACTTTTGAATAATTTCCTTCATTCACATATCAGAAGCCGTTGCGAAGCATTGTGATTGGTTTACTAATCACTATCGCTACCTTGTTTAGAACTAATTTTTTTTTCCACAGAATGCTTTTCCCCATGCCTGGAATAGTCTATCTTCCAAGTCCTCATATTAGTTGGAGTCATAGATAGCTCTGAATGGGGATCTTTAATAATGGCCACCCTGTGTATGTTTAGATATATACAGTGGTGCACCCACCGGAGAGGGGGGGGGGTCTAAGGAGCCCCCCCAAACCAAAAAATAAAGAAAGAAAGAGACAAGAAAGAAAGAGATAACGAGAAGAAAACCTTTATTAAAGCACTGATGTGTATGTATCTTATTATTTTGGAAAGTGATCTTCGAAACAATTTTAAATAGGCCTATATCTGAATGAACTTTTTACAATATCCTTACTCCCTCCCCCCATTAATCCTGAGTGCCATTGATATAGAAATAGGTGTAGATGTAGATATATATACCGAACAAAACGTGGAGTTTGTAAGATTCCAATTCAAAAACCACATTTCTGTTTTTCAAGGATAATCCCATCCATTTCTTTTCACAAAAATAGAAGAATGGTTTTTGAATTGTACTCGTGCAAATCCAATGCTTCTGTACAGCCTATACAGGGAAATTATGTAAGTTATTTCTTAATTTCTGTATTTGTTTTTAAAATTACAATTGACTAATTGAAGTCATTGCAACGCAAGACTCATAAATTTAGAATTACGAGTTTTGCCGTTAGGAGTCTTATATACCCGTATATGCTGAAGTCTACATTATAAAACTTTATTTTATTTACTAAATAATCTACTACAATTTATAATCTTCGTAAACGTAACGTTAAAGAAAAGAAAGATTTAAGACATACATTTCACTAAATTCGTTGTGGTTGTTCGGACCCACCTGCTGCACTGTTTATTGTTACGTCATTGCATATATCATTGTTGCAATCTAACAATGATCTACAGAAATGAGAAATGGACTGCAATGCAAATGACTTCGCATCTCATACAGACAGCGAAAAGTATTGTTGCTGCTAAATTTAATGGCCTCTTGTTTGAGATAATTTAAAAAATAATATTGACTATACTATCCTCTAAAAATTAGGTAACTATAATTAATAACAAAATAATTTCAAAGCATTATTAGTTTCCTAATAATAAGGTATTGATGGACATGGAATCATTAGATCATCATAATAAAGAATATTTATTTCTGTAATTCATTTGTATTATAATAAATGAAGTTTTCATCACCATATCAATACTGTCACTCACATCCATATTACTTATGTCATTCAAGTCTTAGGTCTGGCGATCCTTCTGTTATCTTGTCATTAACAACAGTCACTGATTTTGACGTAAAAACGCAGATTCTAGACCATTTCTTATATTTTCCAGTAATGTGACATTTTTGAATTCTTTTTTATGCGTATTTGTAAGAAAATATATATAAAATTCGAAGACTGCTTATAAATCGGATAACTAATAACTACATATTGATGCAGAAAAATGTAAGCTATTTAACCAAATTTTTATTTAATCAGACTGATATTTTTTTTTTTTTTTTTGGTATCGAAATTAAAGATTTATTTTGTAATAAGAGTTTTTGTCTACTAAAAATACATTTTGTTGAAAGTATTAAAAATAATAAATAAAATATCTGTTCCTTTTGTTTCAGGATGTTCATCCCAGCAGTCCCAGTGCATAAAGGAATCAATGAAGTCTATTACAGTTGTTTAAAAATGACTGACAGTAAAAGACAAATAAAAAAATAATTCCATGAAATAATGATGGAATCTACAATTAGCTTCACCCGAGAAGAGGAAGAAACAACAGCAAAAAAACTGTAAAAAAAAACTTGAAAACTTTATTATTGTTTTCTTTAATTTAAATTTTATGATTGCATATTTCTTTACTAACCTAAAAACAAAAAATTTACATTAAGAGTAAAGAAAAATAAAATTCATGTGCTGGTCTCCGCCAGCCCCTATGAATTTGTTATGAGCATTTAACTAAAGATAAAGCGCCTAAAAATGCATGAACACTTTAAAATTTGAGACATTAGTGACATCTCAAGACAGTCTGTTTCACGCTAACATGGCGATCATCAGTTGAGAGTAGTCAATAATAAACAAGCTGGTCTCATACCAAAGGTGAATTGAAGTTGCAATAGGCAGACAAATGAAACCCTACAAATCTAAACTAAAAACAAAAATACACATCAGCCAGCCTCAATTAATGACATCTGAAAACATAGGTTAGATTTTTATATTAGATTTTCTTTGTATTTTTAGTGACCCATTTGGGAGCTATTGTGATAGCTACCATTCCAAATATGGTAGCGATTGCTGTTGTCCTGCCCGTCCGTGTCTGTCCTCCCCTAACAACTCCCGAATGAAAGGTTGGATCGGCAAACGGGCCACCACGATGCTGTGAGGCCCAAATACCGTAGAAATGAGATATTTTCAGGGGCCAACGCCCCCCCCCCTCCATGTTCGAGATATTTCGCATTATTTTCATTGAATTTTTGCTATTAGCTTAAATGTTAGAAATGCAACAAGCTCATTTCAGTTATCAGACTTAGCTTGATGGGTAAGGTCTATACAGGATCTCCTGGGTGTACAGGAGGTTGTCGGTTCGAATTCATAGTCTATCTTTTTTTTTTCTCAATGCCCGCGTGTTTTGTTTTGTTTTTTCGTATTTTCCTAAGGTTTTTTTTTTTCTTATTATTTTTCCTTAAGTTAATGAACTTTCTTTTTTTCTTATTATTTTTAATTTTTTTTATTACTATGGGTCGCCCTTAAATTTATGCTTTAGCAGAAAATTATATTCACTTGTCATTTAGGTTATATTTGTGGGGGTTCCATTTGTCTTCCTATTGCCAGTTCTATTCACCTCCGTTATGAGACCTACTTGTTCATTGTGACTACTCTCAACTGATAATTATCAAGTCAACGTGAAACATGCCGTCTTGAGATGTCACTAATGAATATTGGTCTCAAATTTTAACATATTTCTTTACCTTCCTGTGTTTTTCATTTTTTTAATAAAAATATTAGTATTATTATACATATTAAATTACTGATAAGTAAGCTGATAAGTTAAGTGGGAGAGGAAACCAAAAAGAATTTCGTTTAAGAATCTTTGATTTAGAAAATTTTTTTAATATTTTTTTTTTAATAATGGATGTTTGATGTTTCTAAAAATGTGCTGAAGTTGGGTAATTGCGGATTTTCTTCATCCTCTCTATATCTATCATATCTATCTATCGATCGATCTCTCAAAAATAATGGAAAACAAATAAAAAATCGAATAACTCAAACAGTTCATGATTAATTTGTATAAAAGTTGGTAAAAACCTGTGACAGAATTAGATCAAAAACAAGATGTCATTTTAATCAAGCAATATCTGAATATGAGGTCAGGTCAGTCCTAATAATACAGGCTTCCCAATGGTATTTCATGCTGTTGATGATGTTATCTAGAAGCTCAGTAGGCAGCAACGACCATTGTTTTTTTAAAGCTCTTTTAAGCCCCTTCAGGTCTTGGAAAAGAGAGTTCAGGGCAGGAACACGCCTCCTGAGAACATTGAAATCTAGAAGGCCTTCCTGGCCAATCCACACATACAATAACCTCCTATATTGATTTTACCAGCCTAGCTCTGTGTGGAATTGCATTATCGTCTTGTAGGAGAAATGTATCGCCTGTTACACATATGTAAATCAAGCAGGGAAATCCAGAATATCATCTCTATATCGTCTAGTATTCATGTTTCCTTTTGGAAGAATATACAAGTAAGTCCACCAAGCGAGATGACACCCCAGATCATCAAGATAGCTTTATCATTAGTGTTTCTTTCCCAGAGGAACGATAGCGTCTCCCTTGTTCTTTCCAGATCAAGGCTCTGTAAAGCAGTTTTGGATTCATTTTTGAATAGTAATAACCTCCGTTAGTTTTCAGACGTGAAGTCTTCAATCTGACTTTAGCCTACTTCTAGTCTTCCGATAGGCCTAAGTTCATCTGCTATCTCAAACTCCTTTCTTCATAATCTCAACACGAATTAACGAACACTTCCCAAAGAGCTCTTTATTCTGCGGATCATTTACATTAACAATGGCAGTGCCACTCATTTGCATAGTCCTCTTAACTTTTCGCGTCATATATTCAAGTTTCATGCGTTTGCAACTCATTTTTACCACTTAATAGTCCGAGTTTTTTCCTCAGTGGAAACCATGTGTAATAAGTTGAATAAAAGTTTAGAGGTTTGTAGGGTATGTGGACAGGGTGTTTCTGGATTCACACCTTTAACCAGAAAGAAAGCGGTCTCCAATTTACAAAGGACTGAGTGAACCCTAGGACTCGTGTGGAGAAGAAATAACGAGAGAAAAATCGCTAACCCCTGCTTTGAATTCAACCGTGATTCATCAGTCTGTAGTCCAGAGTTACCATCGGCGAACCAGATTACTTTTATATTTTTCTGAAGGACATAAAAGACAAGTTGAAATATTTAAATTAAATTTTTTCCCCAAAAATAATAGAGGAAAGAATGACATTTTATTGTCCGCGGTTTGACTGAGCTTATACCGGAACGAAGAAGCCGCTTTCGTTTTCTTGGGGCGGTGGCTAACAAACAGGGATTATGTTGACTTGCTGATCGAAGGAGGAATAACACAAGGTGAGGCCTCTGAAATGTCGCAAAAGGTACGAAATTTTTATGGTAATAAAATACACTACAACCTCGTTTATCCGGACTAACTGGGACCAAAGGCAATCCGGAAAATCGAAAATCCGGATAATCCGGGTAATGTGGGTAGTAAGCAAAACAAATCCTTAAATATGCGACTTATTGATCCTTAAAAAAGTTTATTACGATAAAAAACTATGTCACTACGACACTAGTAAAGCTTTCTTAAACTCGACAAAAAGCATTTTATTACCATAATTTATTGTACAATCTATGCAGGAACTGAACATCTAATCAAAATAAAAAGCGAATGTTTGGCGTACTTATAGTTACGCTCTTGTTATCATAGTTAAAATTATTATCTATGTGAACATTAAATAAAAAAAAAATGTCTGTAAATCTGATTCGGATTATCCGGAGATCCGGATCAACGAGGGCCGGATAAACGAGGTTGTAGTGTAGTTTAATGATATAAGTTGTTTCTGAGGAATTTATTTGTTACAAGAATGATTTGTTTGTACGAGTATATACATCCGTCAACAGTGACGGGATAACAATATGACAGCTTTTAGTTGAAATAAAGTAGTTGCCCGTCATTTGTAATTCTTCATTCATGTCCAGAAATGTTTCTAACGACTTGAAGGTTCGTTGCTGAGGGCGAGCTTTATCTAATGCTTGTCTGGCCTGCGCTTTTAGTAAACTAAAAAATGAATATTGCAATTTAAATTTTAATCTAGTAGGCTAAAATTAATGAGTTTTTTTTTTTCTCTGGCTCTTCTCTCATTGTATCACACATACATAGAGGGAGTGATAAGAGGTATTTAACAACAATTAAATTTCTTAGTCCTGTGGCCTAATGGCTAAGACGTCTGACTAAGAAGGTTGCAGGTTCTATTTCCATCGCGAATATTTCATTGTAGAAATTATTTCTATTTTCACAGGAAATTAAAATATTTTTTCAAACACAGAGGAAGTGCGTTACGGAAGTGCCCTCCTCACAGATATATTTAGAAAATATATATAGAAGAGATAATCTGCAATCATTTTTCTTAAACGTTGAAATGTGTATTATATATACAAGAGATTCAGAAGGAGTTACCGTCATTTACGGAGCTCATTTGTGACAATATTTTGAATAAAAAATATTACATAAGCCCTGGTCCTAGTCTCAATATTTACAGAGTTACAATACTGTGAAGGCTGTTTGTAAAAGACCTCTTTCGTTAGTTGCAGTAAAAACAAAAGAGGAATAAAGAATGAAATAATGTCTCGTAAAATGTGAAACACTGTAAAGGTAGACTATCTGCTCATCTAATTCCTTTACAATCCAATGCTTGTCTTCATCGAAAAGCACTGTTCGATTACTGACAGCAGGGCCATCTTAATGGAGTTGCCCGGGAGCTCCACGGCCACAGGGGCCCCATGCTAATCATGTATATTGTGACTTGCTGTCAATAAATAAATAAATACTGTACTATAAATATTTGTTATTGGAAAATGCATATTTTAGCATGTGTTTTAATATAAAAAATAAATAAAAAGTGTGAGTGGTTGTATAAGTAGGAGGTCTAGTACACTGCTTTGCTCAGAGGCCTAAAATGCAGTTAAGATGGCACTGACTACCAGTGACAAGTCTCTCTGACCAGACATACAACGTCCACTACGTGGCAGATCAGCTGTTGATATACGTTCACATTAGAAGGCCTGAACCCATCTTGCCACTGTTCGATACTGCAAAGCACTGTCACCGAATGCTTCTCTTAGCTCTTCATGACACCCATGTGCATTTTTCCACTGCAATTTTGTCGAACGATCGCTGCTCCACTCTACTCACTTCCATCTTTGAACGGTACCGGAAACACACTGTCTGTTCGATTGCGCAGTACCAAACAACCACTGCATATATACGCCCATGGTGCCAATCAGAAGAACATCAAACAGGCTTTCAAACAAATATTCTAGAATTGCAGTATTATAGGGTGACCAGATTTTTACATTGGCAAAGCGGGACACCATTGACCGGGGGGGGGGGGGGGGCCGGAAAAGAAAAAAAAAAAACGGAATCTCCAGGTTCAACAACCAAAAAAAACCAAAAAAACAACGGAATCTCCAGTATATTACAAAGTACTTTCCCATTAGGGAAAAAGTTTTCCTATCAAACGGGTTCTTGTGTTAAATAACAACCAAAGGTTCAACAACCAAAAAAAAACTGGAATCTCCAGTTCGACAATCAAATAAAAAAAGGAATTCAATAACCAAAAAAAAAAATCGGGATTTTTTTAAAATGCAGCGGATCGCGGGACAAATTGTTAAAAATCGGGACTGTCCCGCCAAAATCGGGACGTCTGGTCACCCTAAGTATTACCGTGTGTTTGGCAAATAAAAAAAAAAAAGTTGCCATGACTTCCATAACGACCCACATATTATAAAAAAACAGCAAAATTTAAGAAATAAAAATTCTGAAACCATAAAAAAAAAAAAAAAGGAACTTGTTGATTTCACTTATCGTAACTTGCAAAAAACATTGAAAGTTTCGATTTTCAGTTGTTAAATAATTAATTACAGCACATCTTAAAATGCAATAATATTAAAATTCAATTATTAAAAAAACCAAATAAATTTCTTAAGTATAATTTTCCTTAATTGAGAAAGTTTTTATATTAGAATGGCTAAATTCGAGAAAAAAATTCCTAATAGAAACATTACGATCAATAAAATTATATTTAAACAAGGTAATTAATGCTTTTAGACAATGTCAAAAGCAAAGCGGCCCCATAATATACACAATTTTCTAAACAAAATTATATCGGAAGCGGTCAGATCCGTAGTCGGCGATATGCTTCAGCATTTCTTTCTCGCTCTCTTTCTCTTGTTTCTGACTTTGAGTGAGACCATTCTTTCCGCAAGCGTGAAGCTTCTCGCTTTGCATCAGCATCTCGTTTTTCCGCAAGTCGAGACATTTTTTCAATTTCAATCACAACAATCGCAACAATTGCGTCTGTTGCATGCACAACAATCACATTTATAATGCAGCACTACAACAATCACAATAAACGCAACAATTGCGCCTTTTGCATTCGTAACAATCACATTTATAATAATAAGGAAATTAAAACAATACCAGGTTTCTTGGTTTTTAGCAACCCATTTTTAGCAAACCACTCCTTGGGGGGGTCAGGGAGTGATTGTACAGGTCTGATTTTTTGGACGTGGTCACCTACTTTTTGATGCTGAACACAATGGTGAAGGTTTCATTCTAATATGTCTTACCGTTTGGCCACTACAAAGTGTGACAATGTGACATCCAGCAAGCATAAATGCAAGTTTTACGGGCAAACTGTGATATAGGGCCGCGAAAAATTATTACCAATGATTGCCAAGACAATAAGCAGAGCATCGTATTGTCTTGTTCCTCCTGCCATCCACTCAAGTCAGACCATCCACTCTTTGCTAGTCACCTCCTCAAAGCAAGGTAAGTGCCCGCCTCAGTATCGATTCATTCCGGTACAAGCTCAGCCACTATAAAAAAACCTTTTTTTCCTCTCTATTTTTAAGGAGAAATTTTTATTTGTAACATCTAGTTATGTTACTGGATAAGCACTAGGAGTTTCGATTTTAACTTCAAAAGTATTAGAATATTTCGTTTCTAGTTTATATGATGTTATTAATTTTAGTATATGAAAGTCAATTAATGTATTGCTTTTTCTTTGTAGATTCCTTCCTTTATTATGTCTATCATTTTTTGTTATCACAGCAATTGTAGTGGCATTCAAGTTTTTAATACTGGGTAAGTATTCATTTTGTCGTATCATATATTTTTATCTCTTTTTATTATCTTGTAGGTATGTGTTACTAGTTTTAGTAAAAGCAGATTTACACTAATTGAAATACGTTATGCATTAAATTAAAAAGTCATTTCTGTAGCATATTCTAATTTATTTGCAGTGCATTCAATCACTTTTGTTTTGTTAGTATTTAATTTGAGATTATGATCATGTTTTTGTGTAAATCCGCTTTATTTAATTTCTAGCTTTGTTTGGAATCAATAGTTACGATTCTCAACCGAATGCCCTTAAGAGCCATTATTTTTTTCAGTAATCTCAAATCAAGCGCTTCTGGCGCCAAAGGTCGCCTGGTGGCAAAAGTTTGTGCTATTTTTTTATTTCAGGACTCTGAACAGCTCCTCTTTCATTATGGCCACCTTGTAATATAAAATCTGACACGTTTTGTTCATTTGCTGCACATATTCACAGAGTTTTGATATAAAATTGAAAAAAAAAATTAAAAATAGTACTAATAATATATGAAAAAATTAAGATTTTATGTAATTAAAAACTTATTAATAAAACTTTGGATTCCCAATGTCGTTTACCAACCTAGTTTTGCAATAACATGAAGTTCATGTACTCAGATTGTAGACCTAGATGACATTCGTTTTCTTCTTTCTTTGCCTGTAGTATTTTGCCAAAAAAAAAAAGAATTTGGCATATATGGTCATTACGTAACGATCAATTTTGGTCTGGAATGTACGTCACCAGTCACGACGTCATCAACGTGAACTCAATAATTAATAAAAAAAAAAAAATTCAATAAAATAATCTTAAGAAAAGCCGGCATGGACAATCATATTTTCAACACTAAAATTTTTTTAATTTTATAAAAATTATTTGTTTTCAAAAACGTGGAAAAGCCCTAAGAAAGGGCATAAGAAAAGCGCCATTAATTCTGAAACCAAAACAAAAATTTTTTTTTTAATAATTCTACAGCGTCGTAGCATTAGTCATTTTAAAATACCTTGTCATACATTACAGTATTTATTTAAGTACTTGGTATTCAACAAAGTGCATTAAGTACTCGAGTCTAAGAAAGGCCACAACAAAAGCACCTTTAGTTCTGAAACCAAAACAAAAATTTATAAATTCTAAAAATCCTACAGCATCGTAGCACTAGTCACTTTAAAATGTCTCGTCATCCACTTACTAGATGAACTGTCTCTTTGCGTACCTAAGTAAAATCCATGTACAAGTGCACAATCATATTTTCAATACCGGTACTTAAAACTTAATTTTATAAAAATTATTTGTTTTAAAACTTAGAAAAAGCCATAAGAAAGGCATGACAAAAGCGTCATTAGTTCTAAAACAAAAAAAACAAAAAAATTCTAATACTTCTACAGTATCATAGCATTAGTCGCTTTTAGACACCAATCTTAACATGTATACATATTTATTACGCAAATTTTTGGAAGTGATTTTACAGTGCGCGAATCTACTCAAAGCCTGGTTTATCGCTAGTAACAAAATAGTTCTGATAAGGATATTATCAATCTAATAATACACTGCTCACAAAATTTAGG
>JAFIDM010000002.1:31432810-31479554 GCA_023159025.1 Thereuonema tuberculata
TTATAAATTTACAAAGATCCGTACAATTTTTGCCTATTAATAGGATGATTATTAAATTAATGACAAGGCTAACTTGTTTTTCTTGTTTTTTTTTTAATATATATGTTATTAATTAAATTCTATAAAAACAAAGATTTAAATTATATGGACAAACTTTTAATTTTGATTCTGTTGAAGTTTTTAGTTGTCCATGTTTACATACTGTGTTTTTGTTTCTTTTTGCAAATCACTATTTTTTTTTAAAAAAGCTCTTAAATTCTTTTGTAGCGGATTCTCCTCAACCAAAAACTCAAGGTAAGAATGTAATCACTAAATTTTATATACACCATTTCAGTTGTAAGTGAAGCAAAAACAGGGATTGTGAAAGATTTAATTTCAGAAGGCAATCTTTTCTTCAGGTATTTATTAGTCAAAATTAAAAATACGTTATTAAAATTAACAGAATTGACTTTATTTTGCCAGTAACGCATTTCAAGTACTTTATATAGAATCGGATGAAGGTTTTCTTTACCAGAACCTTTATAAAAAGTGAGGTTCTTATGCAGATATGAATCCTTTATTTTAAATTTGATTTTTATTTTATATTTTATTGTTTAATTTTCTCATTCATTTCGTGTTTTAATGTCATTTTACCGATTGAATTTTACTAGAGTTGAGAGCTGCATTTGTCAAAAGAAATATAAACACGGTAGGAGTAGCAATCCCAGTAGCGATTGCATAACGTCCCACGGCTTCTATACTCGGAAACTTTACAACTTCAAAACCCCACAGAAAAACAGGAGCTCTCCATTGATTTGATAGATCCCATTATAATAAAAATATACCAATCATTGTAAGATTTATTTCAAGAAGAGAAAAGGAAAATTGGCTTTTAGCTTTCAAACAAAGAAAATATTTAATCAGTAAAGATATCTTTCAAAATAATAACAACCAAGAATATACAGGGTGATTCAAAATTCCCTGTACAAACTTTAAAGGTAGATCAGGGATATAAAGACAAACCGTATTCATAGTGAAACATATGTCCGCAAACGGCATCCGAATGTGCTAGAAGGTACACTTTATTCTAAACATAAATGACAGAAGGGACCTCTATCTTCAGAGCAAGTTTCGGGTCCCCAATACAAAAGACAAACATAAAAGAACAAGAAATGAAGAGAAAAAAAATGAATGCCCTTCAGCAAAATACAAGGCCTATAAAAAGAATCAATAGAAAGTTAAACACCAAAATCGATAAACTTAATCAAAGACAATTAAAATTCCAAGAAATACCTCCACGAAGCAAAATGAAGTCGGGATGCGCAAGGTAGAATTGCATCCTTCCCTCACTGGATAGAAGGTATACTAAGGTTCAGAAATAAAAGACAACAAGTAAGGTAGACAACAGGTTTATTAGTGCTATGTTTCCGTTATGACAGTAAGGCGTAGACTTAGAAACTCGCAGTAGATGCTCAAAGTTCCTTCCACCAACAGTAATACAGCCTCACAACGTCGATGCATGAACTGCCGAACATGTTGAGGAACCATTCACGATACAATCGTACAGCAATGGCTCACACTGCCCAACTAATGTGCTACCAAACAGCTCCCTCTAGCACATTCGGGTGGCGTTTGCGGACATACGTTCCACTACGAATACGGTTTGTTTTTGTATTCCTGACCTCCTTTAAAGTTTGTAGAGGGAATTTTGAATCCCTCTATATATCCTTGATTATGAAATCAGAAAACAAAAAATTGAAAAATATCCTTGACTGTAAAAACAGGGAAAAAATAGAAATTGAAAAACATCCTTGATTACGAAAACAAGGGGGGGAGGGAAACCAACAACATGCCCAATAACTTGCATTCAAAAAATCTTTATTCCAATCATTATATTCTGAAACAGTCTTATCGGGAAAATACAGCAAATATATTTTTGTCGATTTGTAGTTCGATTCCAAATTGCGCAATGGTTTATAAGGAGAGGGTTTCGTTGTAACACCTGGGATCGGAAATATTGTGTCGAGAATCTTCGCATTTCCTAAAGAAGGAATTACTTTCGTACGTCAAAATGAAGGGATTCTTCGTGGTATATATGTATTAATAATCCTACCTTATAAATTATAAGCAAAGGATTTATGGAGCATTTATAGCCTACTAGTTGCAACCCGTGAAATATTCATGGAAGTAAAACAAATTCCACCTTTTTGAAATACCGTAGAATTTTTCAAAAACACAAGATAGAAAAAGAAAATGTTCTGAGCTCATTTTTTATAAGGAGATTTGTTTATACTTAAGTATCGTGTTTTTTACTTGTTTTTGAATTACAATTTTTGGATTGATTTAAAATAATTAAAGATTATTTTGTTTTGTATACAAGTTTAAGTAAGTATTGAACAACGCACCAACATTAAATCAACTAATTTTTCTTTTCAAAAAGACATTTGTAATTATTTTTTCTTTATTTTTTTTCGCCTTGCATTGGATTCGAACCGAGGACCTCCGTAATCGCAGTCAGGAACGCTAGCCACTGGACTACTCCACTTAATACAATATTCTCTCTCCGACTCTCTCCACTTTGATTGATGACAAACATCTTTTTTTGCCTATATTATACAGCTCCATTAGTAACAATCACAACCATCGCAACAATCACACCACGCCCAACAAATGAGTTTGTTGCATGCGCAACAATCACATGTGTAATACAGCTCTACAATAATCACAACAATCGCAACCAATTCTCAACAATTACGTTTTTAATAAAGCATTTTTAATAGGAAATTAAAACACTCGTTGATAGCAAACACACCTACATGACGGACAGTTTTTGCCTATTAATAGCATGATTATTAAAAAAAAAAATGGCGTGTGTGTATGCTTACGTTCACAAAAATTGAAATGCCCAACAATTGAAGTTCGGGCGCGCGTTGCCAGGCAACAGAAGTACTATTGCATGGTCAACTCAATTGCGAAAATTTCCGACTGTTACAAATGGATTTCAGTATTGTATTGCATGTAGTTCTTAGAATTTAAAACTGTAATTCATTTAACTGTTTGATTTTAATTTTCTTGATATAATTTGTGTTTTTGAATAAATAAAATGTTGCTTTCCATTATATATGCGAGGCTTCGGGAGCGAAGTGACGGGCAACCGTCAATTTTATTATGAAAAAAGGCGGCGCCTGTGTGCTGTACACATATCGCACCCTATATCGCGACGACTGTGCTTCCTTATATGTCATCTTATGATAATCTTATTTGCCTTTCAAATGATTTGACTCCCCTGAAGCGAACTATTAAAATTTTAGAATAAGAAATTTCAGGGTAATTTTCCTACATCCCAGTTGTTACTTTAAGATAGTTCCTTTGATACGTCTGTTGTTTATTTTTTTCTATTAATTCCAAAACAAAAACAGAAGAGAAACATAAATTAATTTGAAGCTAAGTACTTAATTACTGTTAAAAGGAAAAGTGATTTCTCATATATATATAGAGAGAAAGTGTGCCGAATATGAGACCCTTTTTTATTTTCATCTATAACTAGGAAAATAAGTGAGGAATTACAGTACCAACGTGATATTCTTTTAAGACATACATTTTACTACAAATATCAATGACAGAAAATTAAAACAACTTTACATTTTGCCTTGTATTAAATTTTAAAAACAAATGTTACATTTTGGGGGTTTGAAAAAAGTAGTCCTAATATGAGACCCTCTTCTATAACTAAAAAAAAAGAATTGTAATTACTGAAAAGTTCGTCAAAAACAAAACTTTAAACAATAATTAGGTAATATTTATCTTCATCGCTAATAGGTAAAAAAGAAAAATGACATTTAAACGAATTAGTTGAAGTTTAGTTCAGGTTTTGTTTACTTTTCGTTTTTAGATTCCAAAATTTCACATTGTTTGGGCAAAATCCCTTAATTCTTGCGAACGATGTTGCTTGAGGTTTTTTTAGACAGTTGTGGGTGTCGTTATAAAAATCTCTTTAACCACTTTTCACCAGCACATTTTTTTCTGATGAAAACGGATGCTTTAAACCATTTTTCATAGCAAGCTGAAATGCCATTTTTTTTAATATCCCTCATTCTTAAGCCATAAAACCTTGAATCCATCTCAATGCAGTATTTTACTAACGAATCTTCAATGTGTTGTGGTAAAGTAAGCCGTCTTCGCAAACTAACGTCTACCAGTGATTCAGCTGTTTTTTTTCTGAATCCTTAACATAACGCTCCAGAGTTCTTTTTGGAACTTCAAAATATTTTGCAGCTTTTTTTGTATCCCACATCACGACTTCATACGGCTTTGACAGCTCGTACCATCATTATAGGATCTCATTTTTTGCGTTTTGTTTCGGAAGGCATCTAAAAATGAAAACAAAAAATGTAAACAAGCTTTGCATGATGAAAAAAAAAAAGAATGCCTAATATGAGACCCTATCTCATATTAGGCATCCTTTGGGGTCTCATATTAGGAACGACCGCGTTGTCATATACGCCAACGAATTTTTTAGGTTAGGCTTAACGTTAGCTTAAAAACAAACCGGCATGTTTATACTACACATTTAAAGCTATCTATCCGATACTAAGAGTTTCAAAACGAGTCTTATCTTAAAGGTGAAAACAGCCAATGAAAATACACGTGCAAAAAAGTCGACGAGCACAAATTCAGGAAAAAAATTACTGAACCTTTGTTTGCGCTAGGAAACACTCGACTGACTCACTGCTGACAGATGATGCATTAGACTACTGTTTCACGCTCCAGTCGCCAGGCGGCAGCACTTAGTACATTCTGTAGGCTGGGGTCTCATATTAGGCAGGGGTCTCATATTCGGCACACTTACTCTATATATATATATCTATATCTATACTGTCCGGCCACTTTATTAGATGTGAGCAGAAATGCTGTCTCCCAACTATACTATTTATTTGTAGTGTTGTCATCATAAAGTTATTAAGTATTTAATGAATAACAGTAGACAAGAAATTGTATATAATATGTAATTTATGTATTAATTAAAATATATAATCATTGGTATTGAATGGAATGCAGAGAATATGTATATATATGTTAAAGTTCTGTTATTTTATAGTTCTATAAACGTTGGAAAAATCGCCGGAAACTTTTATTCGTTGGCAGATAATCTACAAGTCTTTCACCACTTAATCTGTTGGTTGCAAAAGTGTTCATGTTCACAATATGATCTACGTAATGATGCACTGTTCTGTTTATACTGTTCTGTGTATTTCTGTAAATTACGCGTCTAATGTTCAAAAGGGTCTTTACTTACTTGGTATCTTCAATTTAGTGAAACTTCCTCCTATACATACTTTTCTTTATACTCCAAATAAAACCAATTCCATTGATTTTATTGACTTCACCGTTGAGTATGTTCCACTTACACAATAGATTTCACATCACATTGGAAATCTTTACACTTGAAGACACATCGGCACTTTGTAGAGAATATTATGCGTATTAATCCTCATTAGCCCTCTATGGGATATTCCAATCGATCCCTTATATTTATTTTAAGCCTACTTGTTGAGAGCTATTTACTTTCAGAAACAACCATCCTTTTTACTTCTAACGGACTTGAACAAACACAATTCACGCGACCACGTGATAACAACAATCGGTGCACAGCTCGCGATTGTCTTTCATTGAAGCGTTGTTCAATGTTCCTTAATTTAAATTAATTATTCAATGTTGATTCACCAATTATAAATATTTCAACACCAACAACTCTTCAAGCCGGTGGGGCAGTGTCATGGTGTGGGGTATGTTGTCCTTGCACACGTTGGGTCCATTGATACCTCGGAGGCATGTCAGGATGCTAGAGCATACTTAAACATCGTAGCTGACCAAGTGCAACAGTACACGTTAACAGTTTATCCTCATGCAGATGGCTACTTCCAGCAGGATAATGCAGGATTATGCTAATGTGGTGCACAAAGCCCATATCAGGATGGATTGGTTTGAGTAACATGACGATGATTTTTCCTTGCTGCAGTGGCCCGCTCAGTCCCCGGATCTCAGCCTGATTGAAAATTTGTCCATACCTCGATGAATTAAGGCTGTTTTGGGGGCTAAGAAGGCCCAACATGCTACTAAGTAGGTGTACCTAATAAAGTGGCCGGACAGTGTATACAATTGCACTCCTTGTAAAAAATGCTGAGTCATTCAGCTGAGTTAGGCTGATAAACCTTAAGAAAAAATTTTGAAAAAATTCTCATGTTCTATGATTCAATGCATTATTTTTTCAAATGCTAAATTACTAATCTTAGGAAATAAGAAAAAATAATACCGGTATTTAAAAGTAATAATATTTTTGAATTAACTTTGTATTGACTTCTTTTAGCAGCAGATCGTTTTCGAAATCACGGTAAGTCGAAAAAATCAAGGTTTTGATAAATTAATATTCAATGCAGACTAATAAAAAAATTTAGGCGACTTACCTTTAAGTACAGAACAGTTTGACATTGACTGTAATTAGTTATTTTGCAAGTTAGAATCTATTTAAATGTAATTTTAATTCGCTGTTAATGACGATAATAAATATAGTATTTTAAATATCGCAAATATCTATATAAAATATATCATATAAATAAAATATCTATAAAATCAAACGGTCTAAAACAACGTGAGTATAAGGTTTAGAAGATAGGAAATATCGTCAAAACAATCTCTAGCTCTTCATAAGACTAATATCGAAAATCTTCTTTTCTCTTTCCCTTTCTTTTGAAAATTCCTGAATATAAGTTTCAGAAATTCAATTGCTAATACTTTTTTTCCGTTATCTGAAGTGCAAAAAGCAATTAATGAAAAAGAGAGAATAATCAATTGAAAGTAATATATATGTTTAGCATAAGAAAATGTAAAATTCATCTATAAACTAAATAGTTAAAGTAGTCATTTCTTTATTATTAATCTATATTTTTTCACTATTTTTAGGAGCTCCATCAGTCTTGAGTAAGTAAATAATCTGAAGTAGGTAATATGGTGATGTTTTCGCTCTTAAGAAGTTATGTAGTAACGCATTTATCACAATAAATGGAATTGAAAAGTTCGGAATTGCGTTAAAAAACAATAGCTTTGGAGTGTTTGAATATATTAAAATTTCTGAGCTAAAAAAGTATTCTATTTTACACTCACTTCCAAAAGTTAAGCACGGAGCGGTAAAATGCGAAAAAATTGACAAGTACTGCTTTGATTGACATGAAACGCTGCAAGTAAGTAGCTCTATGTTTATTCATGAAACAAAACAAAGAATTACATACAAAGATAAACAAAATATTTAATTTTCATAAATTATAAGATGACGTCAGATTTGCGTCATTAACAAAATGATGTTTAAATTTAAAACAAACAATAGAAACCGACATTAATAGGGTATGTGAGCACCCCTCACCTGCATATAAAGTTTACAGCGTGTGATGATGCTTGTTACGAGGTGATCAACCACCGTAGAGTCCAGTAATAGCCATTCCTCCTGTAGGGCAGTTTCTAAAGCTCTGAGAGTGGTTGGAGGTGGGAAACGTCGACATACAGCACGGCCGAGGGCATCCCAAAGATTTTCAATTGAATTAAGGTCCGGCGAATAAGCCGGCCACTCCATACGCGCAATCCCCTCACTCTCCAGAAAGTCGTCAACGTTGGCAGCTCTATGGGGACGCGCATTATCGTCCATTAAAACGAAAGAAGGACGAACTGCTGCAGCGTACAGTTTCACAATGGGGTTAGGACTTCATCTCGATACCCTATAGCCGTCACTGAACCTCGCCTGTAGATGTGCAGGTTGGTGCGATATCCCAATGAAATCCCTGCCCAGACCATGATGCTTCCACCGCGGAATGCGTGATGTTCGATGATGTTCTGGGGCCGATTGCGTGTGCCTTGTTCCCTCCAGATCCTTACACACGCTTATCATCGGGTTGTAGGGCAAATCTGGACTCATCTGTGAACATAACGTTACCCCAATCAGACATAGTCCAATTCACATGCTGGCGGCACCTCTGGATTGGACGGATCATCGTGCCCCTCTGGATTGGACGGATAAAGAACATAAACTCGTGGTACCCGGGCGTACAGACCATTCATGTGTATCCGGACAGTAGTGGCAGATATCGTGTTACCAATGGCCTCTACAACCATAGATGTCAAACGTGTGGAGGTCTACCTTTGTTTCCGCTTGGCTACAACAGCAATATATCGATCTTCCGCGGGAGTCGTAACCTTTGGACGACCGGTTACAGGTCTTCGGACAATTGTTTGGGTGGTTTGGAATTGTTTCCATAATCGTGAATTGACGGAATGATGAACACCAAAGAAACGAGCAACATCAGCTATAGACTGTCCTGCTTCAATGCGTCCGACAGCCCGCCAGCGCTCAGAATCTTCCATTCGTCTTCTGGAAGCCATAGAAACACGTCTAGCTTGAAAACAAATCGTACGAACGTTCTAAACACCTTTCATCACCACTTACATGCAACTCCTGTAACCCTTCACAATGCCGGCTTCTTATACGACTGCCTGTTTTGCATATTTCTCGACGCGAAACCATGATTGACTATTACCTACATAATTTGCATACTTCCTTCTACCTTTGCAGCAAATTTCAGCTTCTTTAATTCAGATCTCTTAAGGAAATTCACATTTTTCCTCTCCGTGGAAGTGAGTGTATTTACTAGGAGTTTTTTATCTACATTCAGCGCCTAGTATTAAATTGCTTTGAAGGCCTGGCATGGCCGAGCAGATACTCGCAGACAGAAACATCACGATTGAATCTCTAAATTCAAATTTGATCATCGACTGTTGCAGGTCTCGATCATCAGTATAGATAACAAAAAAAAAAAGAAAACATGAGAACTTATTACTAAAGTGTGCAAAAAAAAATATAAGTAAAGATACAGTGGAAATTGACGGATTGGCTATGATTTTCCAAAAGAAGGAAAAAAAAAAGCACTTAGTTTAAAAACACTTTTATGATATGGTAATGTTGATGCAAAATATGAGTTCATCAGGAACCTTTTCACTTATCGCTTTTAGTAAACTTTGCAAGCATCCGAAATTATCTTTTAGAAATAATCGATTTACGTAGCAGAACTTTTCTATTTCTTGTTTCTCGTCTCTACAGCCAGATATCCTAATGGAAACGATCACCGTGTTCATCGCTTACATCCCCACACTTAGCATTGGAGAAGAGTAATTGTGAATGGGATATGAAAATGTAGTAATATTTTGCAGTCTAGTTTTTTGAACAGAATGATGAGATCCTCCATAAGTGTCCTGAAGTTGTTGTATTTTATTATTTCTTCAAAATCAGTCGCAACAAATCGGAAGGATGGGTTGAAATTATCACTGATAATTAAAAGCAATCACTTTTATAATGCCACTGCTATAATCTTTAATACGGCAGTTGTGCTTAATTTTTTAGTTCCAGATCTTTGAAAAGATCATGAAGTTTTTTCTGTAAAATCTTGTGTGTCTCAACGCAGATTGTTGTTCAGTGAAAGATTGTGGTATTTCTTCAGGTAGCCTGTATCAAGCTGTTCCTCGTCATTGTCTACGACCAAACTCAGGAATAAGTAACTCTTCAAGACTTTTGTCGTGCTGAATGAAAGTCGTATCTCACTTGTTATTTTTAGTAATTCTTTTCGATCACTAAGAAATATAGCAGATATCCTCTGATACAGCCGAGAACTGTTCAGAGCATCACGTGGTCTAGTTATTTTGTCTATACAACTGTTAGTTTAAAATCACTAAGCAGGAATCGGACTCCCAGAATTCCAGTGAAACACTGCTAGACAACTGAACATCTCGTATACGATAATGCGAAAACAAACTGATTTTGGAATTTGCAATAGCGAAGATGAGTACCAAATTGCATCAGGTACAAGCTGGAATCCCTTACGCAATTTAAAAACAAAAAGTAGTTTTTGTGTTCATCGCCAAACAAAGAAATCAGTTAGAAATTTGATAATTTATTTTCCTTTGTTTTTCATTTAGTTCAGAATAAACAAAACATTTACCTTTTTCAGCAAATGCATAAAGAACATTGAACAAATTTCTAATAGTTATATTTTTTAATATAAAAAAATTTAAAATGATTTCTATATCTCTAATATCAACTTATATAATTGGCCAAATTCATCTGTCTGTCTGTCTGTAACTCGATATAATTAAGCTATTAAGTTAGATCCAAGGTTCTCAATGGTACCATTGAATCAAGGGTACTCAAATTGGATAAAATATTAGTTCATTTTGTCATTCCATGTTGGTACCATGAAATTTTACCTGAAATTCTAACAAAACATACGTTCAAAAGCAAATAATTTTGTTACCACTGCACCGATTTTAATGAAATTTGGCATACTTACTCAGTTGTTTACGCTGATTTTGAAACTCAAAACCATTTTTGCCGTAGAAGCTTCGTTCACAAGTTAGCGCAGTATTTAGATTATACAAAGATGAGCTTTAAATGCCTTTCGGGGTTATGAGTCAAAAATGATAATTATTCTTTAGATAAATTAAACTTTAGATATGGTTGGTTTTTCGTTTTTGTTTTTGGGTGGAAAATGATCCTTTAGATTAAACTCTCAGAACCTATATTACAGGTGTACAGGTAAGAAGTACACCTAAATAGGTCTGATAAACATTAAAAAAAAGTTTCAAATCAAATCATCAATCGAATCAAATATATATATATACATATAAATTGGCTAAGTTCGTCTCTCTGTCTGTCTGTAACTTGATATAATTAAGCTATTAAGATAGATCCAACGGTTCTCCATGGTACCATTGAATCAAAAGTACTGAAATTGTATGAAAATATTAGTTCATTGTGTCATTCCATGTTGTTTCCATGAAAATTTATTCTTGGGAACTGACCTCGACAACTGAAATTCTAACAAAACATACGTTCAAAACCAAATAATTGTGTTACCACTGCATCCACACTTTAATGAAATTTGGCATACTTACTCAGTTGTTTACGCTGATTTCGAAACTCAAAACCATTTTTGCTGTAGAAGCTTCGTTCATAAGTTAGCACAGTATTTAGATTACATTTACTTTATATTTGATAGTTAATAATAAAATGATTTTTCAGATTTTTTTATGCCTGTCAGCCGACAGGCTTTGCTGCTAGTCTCTAATAATGTATTATTATCCTTTTACCATCATTGTCCTAATAAAGTTTTACATTAGTTTCCAATATACGATTGAACTAAGCAAACTTTAGATATTTAAATAAATATCTTAAATTTTATCCTATAGGCCTACCTTAAATTACTTTAAATTGAAATTGATTGTTAAAAATACAAATTTTCAAGTATTTTTTTATACAGTGCAACTTTTATAATTCGAAGCTGAAGGGACCACTGCAAAACTTCGAATTATCCAAGTTTTCGAATTAAACAAGTTACATCTTTTAACTTTAATTTCAGGTCCACTGAATGCTTGAAAAGATTATTCTGTCAATAAGTAAATATTTATTCAGAAAGATCATGGTATAAAAGACTTAAACACTATATGTATGTAAACAAAATAAGATTTATATTACGTAAGCTACAGTACATATTACATTCAATACAGAAAATTATAGTTTTTCAAAAAATTGTGCAATGTCTGATTGTTTTGTAGAATTCAGTCGCTGAAGGTTAGCAAAATCATCAAGCGTATTAAGTGAACGGAAAACAGCTTCACTTATGTTGGTTTGTCCTTCAATGTACCGACGAAAGTCGGCGCTATCCCGTACTCGTTGGCGATTTGGCATTTCTTCTTCACACCCTTTTCCACTTCGCGGATGACGGCGACCTTTTCAGCGAACGTTAAATTCTTGTACACGCGTGGTTTACTGAAAGACATGGTGACACTGACAGCAGAAAGCTCGAACGGCGTCTGAAGCGTCACGTGTCGAACGGTGGCGGGAAGGGGATTTCAGTTGTCACGTGTCGAATTTCTTAACGATGAAACGCCGAAAAGTCGTTATTGTTCGAAATTTTTTATAAAAAACTTCGAATTAAGGAAGTTGAACTTCGAATTATCCACGATTTTTTAACATTGATTTAATAAGAAATTCAAGGGACTAAGAGAAATCTTCGAATTAACCACGATTTCGAATTAAAGACGTTCGAATTATCCAAGTTGCACTGTATTTATTTGAGAAAGAATTGTTTAGTCGGTGTTTTTAAGCATATAGTTCTTTCGTAAGCAATCTTTTAATTGTAACTATTAATTTAAGTTCAATGTCCATCTTCTTTTCAGCAACCTTTCCTTTAACATTTGAGCCATTTCAGTAAGAGATTGTTTTTCTTATTTTAGCTTGGACTGTAAAACTTTTCTATGATAGACTAAATTACAGCGAAGCTTTTCAATACTGTGATCATAATCTTTACACTGAATTATTTATTCCCCAAACAATTAAAGATTTTAAGCGAATGTTAGATTGGGCCAGGAGACAAAACTGGAGATTCTGCGATACTGCATTTCTAGGTAATGAGAATATCTGTTATCTTTTTTATCATAGTTTTGTTATCTTTACTAACGTATTTTTGTTATCTTTTCTATAATATTCTTGTTATCTGTTCTATAATATTTTTGTCTTTTCTATCATATTTTAGTAGAAAAGAATCAACAACTCCATACATACAATATAGAATAGCAATATCTACTAATAAAATAACAATACTACCGGGTTTCGATCCTTGCTCGGCGGCCGTTCTCAAGTAGAATGGCAACAAAATACAGACTGCATGATAAAATACAAAAAAATAACAAGACGTGATTGGACAAGCTAATAACTGATGGAGTCACCTAGAAAAAAATAGTTAAATTTTAAATAAATAACAATATCAACAATTATAGAAATTATTAACAAAGTGAATGAGATATTAGATTTAAAATACAACAATTACAGGAATCAATTAAAGGGGTAATTTATGCTACAGATTGCAAGGGTTTTAATTGCAAGTATAGTGGGGAGACGCGACAACCAGTCTTAAAGCGTATTGCCCAGCACGGTTATGCCCTTAGATCGGATGATTTTAATTATTTGACTATCTGTCGTGTCCGTGATAGTGGGCATTTTCTTGAACTTGACAAGCCTCAAGTCCTTCATTTTGAATCAAATCATTTTATCAGCAAGTGCTTTGAATCTCTCATTATAACCTTATTTTGACTGACCCTAATTGTTATAATGATTCAATTTCCGTTAGAACTATCTATCGGTATGGGTTCCCTTACAAGGATAAAGATCGTTTTAATAGCTCATCTTAGTCCCTTTAATTTATTCCTGTAATTGTGGTATTTTAAATCTAATAGCTCATTCACTTTGTTAATAATTTCTGTAATTGATGGTATTGTTATTAAATATTTAAAATTTAAATATTTTTTACTAGGTGGCTCCACCAGTTATTAACTTTTCCAATCACGGCTTGTTATTAACTTGTATTTTATCATGCAGTCTGTATTTTGTTGTCATTCTACTTGAGAACAGCCGGCGAGCCCGGATCGAAACCCGGTTGTAATGTTATTTTATTAATAGATATTGCTATTTTATATTGTATGTATGGCCTTGTTGATTCTTTTCTATTAAATTTACACACGTTAAAGTTTAGTCTATCATATTTTTTATTATCTTTTCTAGCATATTTTTCTTATCTTTTCTATTATATTTTTACATCAATTTACCAGAAACATCATTTGAGTATTTCTGAAGAAGTGCTGCAGAATTCAATTCTATTAAGTTGTAATATTTCAAATCTTAGTTTCCTCGTCTTAAGTAAAGACAAGTTAAACAAAAATATTTCAGAAAATAAGTTTAAAATTCCTAGGGCTAGTTTTAAGAAATAATTAAAAGGGACCTAACCTTTCGACCAGCAAAAATCATTAGACCCCGTTTTGTTGTCACCTTTCAAATGCTACATGGATCCGTTGCCCTTGAAGTTACACTGAACGCAATGATAATCAGCAACATTCTAAATATGGTATCAGGATCATAATAATCATAAAAATATTAGGAATTCCTATTGTAATATTATACAATGTCATTTAAATCGTTGCCTTGTTAATGCTCATTGCAAAGTGCGATTCATAGCCTTAAGGTGAGAAAATAAGAATTTTTTAGTGATCTTTATTAATAATCAGAAATGTTTTCTGATTACAGTGTTTTTAAGTATAGCATTAATAAAAGGCATTGTTTTTCATTTTACGGTAAAGCTAAATAAAGCGTTTCCAGTTTTGTTCTGTTTTTGAATTTTTGATTTTCTGTCACTTTCTCAAAACTAATGTAGCTTAAATTCACGAAACATAAAAAAAAAAAATAATAATTTGGGGGACAAAAATCTTTGATCTTTACTAAGATCTCAGTTTTACATCTGTTTGCTATTTACATATTATCCTCAGTAAGTATGAAACAATTATTTAGACTATGCTCTTCCTTGTTAAGTAAATTATTTGAATCATTTCCTTTTGTTAGGCTATCGGTCGGTTCTGGACAAGGAATGGCACTTCCTGCAAGAGCATGTGAATCATACTTTCGGACACAGCGTCAACGATATGTTTACTTGTAATTTTACTAACCACAACGGAAAGAAGGACTGTTTGATCTTAGTAAATAATAAGGAATGTGTTGATGGCATAAGAAACACCGACTGTGATTATGCTCATTCATCGGCATGCTGTATTTGTGAAATAGGTAAGTTATGAATGCAGTTCGTAACTTTATTTTGAACGATGTATTTATTGTGTAAATTGTTTTCAAAATAGACAAATAGGTGTAGCTGAAATTAAACTTCAAATTACAATCGAATTTGTAATCATAATCTGTTTCAAAACAGAAATACGATTTGATCAAAGAGTTAGGAGATCAAGACATAGAAATATGTAATACATTTATGGAGTTGATGCTTTCCATTATGGCAGGTTCTTATCAATTGTCTACTTTGTTCGTAAGTTTTTATATATAGTTATTCAGGCAGCACCTTTACGCTTTCAGACTAATCGAGTTGCAGTAAGTGTTGACGATTTGTTCGAATAAATCGTGGACTTAGTTATATCATAGAAGACAGATTAGAAGAAACAATTGAAGAAAAGGAAACGGAACTCGGATCCAAATCAGCTTATGGAATTAAACCAGCGTTTCTCAACCTGTGGGGCGCGCCCCCCTAGGGGGGCGTGATAAAACTACAGGGGGGGCGCGAGTATATGGAGAAAAAATCTTATTAAAAACTATGTTTTTTTTTTGGTTGAACAGATAGGTTGGGAGGTTTTTTTTTTGGTTGAACAGATAGGTTTGGAGGTTTTTTTTTTTTGTTTTTTTTTTTGGTTGAACAGATAGGTTTGGAGGGGGGCGTGATGAGAATTGTGATTGAAGATTGGGTCGCAAGTACTAAAAGGTTGAGAAACACTGAATTAAACTCATTTTTGTGTAGGCTAACACTCAAATTGTCAAACCAATATTCCGCATCATTCGACTAAGCCAGGACCGTAGTTTCCATCAAGGTCACATGAAATTCATTTTCCATGGATTAAGTGCTTTAAAGTTTCAGCGTAAAATAAATAATTCAGCATCCACAAAATGATGAAAGAATTAAGGAAATGCTTATTTTTACTTATTGCTTAATATTCTATCCTTTATTTTACTGGAATTTTGGGATTTTTGCTCTATGCTGCATATAATACTCTCAGAAAAAATTAACCCTGTCCGACCACAGATGCGAGATCTCTTGACACTGCGAATGGCAGAAGAAGAATCCGTTCCCATAATAGGGTAGTCAATTCGTATCGTGGGATGTTTGATTCGTCTTGTTAGTGTATTATTAAATATCGAAAAATTAGCTTTTATTTTGTGAATTTCTAGTTTTAAAAATAGTAGCTATTTTGCTCAATATAACATAAAAAAAAAACTATGCAAATAAATATCTCCCATCATACACAGCCGTAATTCCTTATTTACTTCTCTAAACACAAAACGACTGTTTTTGTCACTCTGCCAAGAAGGGGTCTCTTATTTGTGGTCGGACAATACGCTTTTCGTGAGCTAAATTCTTATGCGCATATAAAATAACTTGCTCATTTATTTACTGAGTTAAAAATGATTATTATTATTATAACTAAAAGTAAGGGCATTTTAGAGTCATTATTCTTTATTTTGCAGAACTTTAGATTTTAAAATATTACTGAGATAATTAATTTGAAAAGGGATTATGTTTTTAAATGTTTAAGTAATAAAAAAAAAATAATTTTCCATCAAAAATCAGATTGGAAAAACCTAAAGTTTAATACCGTACCATCATCTCAATGCCATTAAAGTTATAAGAAGAGATGCCGTACCATCATCTCAATGCCATTAAAGTTATAAGAAGAGATAGAAAATAAATAAAAGTCCCATATTTCGTCTTCAAACCTTTTCTATTGTAAAGTATATTATTAAACATCTTCCACTACACCAGAAGTGAATGTTAAAACACTTGAGGATAATTGCGAAATAGAAGACGATATTCCATAATATTGTATTAATATTGTATTGTTTATATGATATTCACGGATATTGTAAGTTCAAAATCTGGTGAGTTAAGATTATTATTATTATTTGTAAAAGGCTTGAAAAAGAGGAGGCGTTTTATTTTCTCCTCGAAAATTCGCTGTTTTTTTGAAATAAATATAGTGTTTCATTTACTTCTTATTTCATTTATTTCTGGTATAGTGGAAGATGTTTAATAAGATAGAAAATAAACAAATATGAGAAAAGGTAAAAAATTCAATATATAACCAACAGATCAGCTCAAAAATTATTTTATTTAAAAATATTCTACAAAAATTAGTTTTTCATCCAATAAACAATGAGAAAAGTATAAATGAAATGAGATATAATACTTGAGAATTAAATTATAATTATATAAACATATAAAGTAATACAACATATAAATAACAACAAGTTGATGGTCACCAGCTATCTATAACGAAATTCGGATAGTAAATGAGTAATTATTAAGCCCAAGTTTTAAACAAATAGGTAATTTTTTTACAAATATGTTATTCATTTATAATTATTTTTGTTTCACAGTTCACGACTGTCATTTCGGAAATTGTTTTCATATCTCCTTTGGGAAGTTTAATCATGATAAATGTTCTAGCCATTGTCACTCGAGTCGGAGAAATCTACTGATTGTCACAAATGATCGACAGAGAATTAAACTTATTAATAAGTTACAAAAACAAACCTTATATCGCATTTGTAGTGAATATATATTAGGTAAGTTGTACACCTTATTAATAGTGTTTAAGGAGACGCTAGTTAATGAAATACGAATTGGTAGTAACTGCTCTGTTTGGAAATATGCATGGGTTATTAACAATGAAGTACAAGTGAATATAATTTTGTGCTAAAGAATATAAATTTAAAGGCGACTCATAAAAATAAAAAAAATATATAAAATAATAAGAAAAAATATATTAGCGTAAGGAAAAATAAAAACTAAATAAATGGGAAAATAAGAAAAAAATACGCGGAGATTAAGAAAAAAAGATGAGAGAAAAAAAAAGTAGATACCGGTATACGGATTTGAACCGACACCTTCAGTACCTAAGTCCGAGATCTTATACATCAAGCTATAGCTGACAACTGAAATTAGTTGCATTTCTAACATTTAAGCTAATAGATGAAAACAATGGCAAATATCTAGAACATGGGGAAGTGGGGCGTTGGCCCCTTAAAAATACCTCATTCCTATGTTCTTTGGGCCTCTGAACACGATGGTGAAGTCCGTTTGTCGATCCGACCTTCCGTTCGGGAGTTGTTAGGGTTAGACACACACGGACGGACTGGACAAACGCAAAAGCTACTGATTTTGGTCGCTATCACAATAGCTTCCAAATGGGTCGCTAAAACTCTTCATTGTTGTTGTTTCACTGATAAGTAAATAAATGTGCAGAAAATTTGGTTAGCTTTAATTTTCAAGATGAAAAATCATTAATATTTCATTTGGAGGCAACTCCATCACTTTCAGACAATAAGTTATTCGTCAACAGCTTGAAAATGACAACATATGATAAGATCCATTCATTTTTCGGGCTTCTTTCTCCATCTAGAACTCTTAAAAGTAACTGTCCCACCTTGAGCTGTCTCCATCTGTTGAATTCATCCTCGATCTTATGTAATTGTGGCAGATATTCAAAAGATCCAAATTCATCCATTTGCCTAAATTAACTATGCTTTGAATTATAGTTAAGTGCTTAAATGATTAACAGTAATACAGAGATATTTGCACTTAACAAGGAAGTTTGTAAAATGAGCGTGGCAAGTAATAATGGATAAATCATTCCAGGTGTTTCAGCCATATCAGATGTCGGGTATTACAATTTAATAATAATCTTGATATATCTTTAATGTTAAACTTCAACCATCAAACAAACATATTCCTTCGCATCATTAAATATATTAGTTTGAATTTTTGTTTTAGCGCCAGAATATTATCTAATTTTACAGATAAAAATACGATAAATTTATCTATCTGACCGGATTTATGAAACACCTATGAAGATAAATGCGTAAGTCAGGATTCTGTCATAGGTTATGACTTCATACGGCAGTTTATGGAAATCTAAAGCCATGCTCCTGTAATAGCTCCAAGCAACTGAACTAAACGGTTTTAATACAGGGTGTCCCAAAATTCGACCAACAGACCTCTGGTGATTATGATGGACACCAAAACAAGTCGTTTTTGTAATTACTCTCTGATTTCATCTCGTGCCGAAACAACTCATTTGCGGACATGAGTTTACTGATAAAAATCGCTTGCTTTGGTGTCCTTGATAACCACCGGAAGTTTGTCTGTCTAATTCTGGGACACCCTATAGGAAGATAGATAATTTTTACGTCTTATCTCACAGAATTATTTTTTTTCTTCCCCAAAATTAGAAGTGGCACAGGGGCTCAAGGCTACAATCTCTCCAATCTTCTTTTTTGATTGTTCTATTATTCTAAAATATTATATTTTCGAATTGCATTTAAAGATGCAATGAAAATCGAACGGTTTAATTATTTAGTTATTTTTTTTTTCCCTTTTAGGCTTTTGAAGTGAGCCTTACATCCCCGGTTTATCTGTCTGTGCACACATATCCCACAATGCTTCGCAACGGCTTCTGTTAGCTCAGTTGTAGGTGGCCGGAATGTTGAATGTTGTACGTAGTCTGTTAGCTCACTTGGTTAGAGCGTCGCGCTAATAACGCGAAGGTCGAGGGTTCGATCACCTCATGGGCATTTCTTATTCGTCATTTTTTTCTACCCATTTTAAATCTTTTCAGTTTCTCAGCTTATTTTTTTTAATCATTATTAGGAATTCAGTGTATTAACAAGGTTTGAGTTAAGAATGACGATTAGTCCATATAAATAGGGGTGGGTAAGATAGCATGGGGTCGCAAACAGACTCGCGCGAGCATTTTCTAGACTACCCCGGCGCAGTCTATTCTAAAGTAAAGGTGACTCAGAAGCCATTGCCAAGCACTTATTGGTTTACTAATCACTATCCCTACCCTGTTTTTATCTAGGTATGCAGAGATCCCCTCATTACGAATCTCCCAAGGAAGAAGAAATAGACTACCTTCCTGATATTTTAGATTTCCGAACGTCGTTATCATCTGAATCTCATAAATACTGTATCGTTTTTGAACCTGTTAACCAAACACTGACCACTACATCTTGTACCAAAAGAAATTGCTTCATTTGTGGGAAACTGTTTTCTGTGTCAGCAGCAGAAGACCACTGAAACTTGATTTTTGGTTTACTAATGGCACTAAATTCATTAATATCAGTAAATCCTAAGTTTATTTGGTTTTTAATCAATTTCTTTGAATTAAAAAAAAATGTTTTACACAGCCTTTGCTTTATATAAAAATAAAATGTAGAGATTTACATAAATCATTAAACAACTGTTATAACCTTATATTTAACATCACAGTAAGGAAACATAATCAATAAACAGAAAAAGAATTTTCTAGAAATCGAAACCGGATCCAAGCAGACTGTGACAATGGAATTATCTGTTTACAATGAAGATCACATGATCAAAGTTACATAATTTAAAAGCAATGCCAAAATCAATTGAGGAATCCATCATTAGTTTATATTTGTTTATATTTTTCTAAGTTATCCAATTACACTCTTTGACAAAAAAAAAAAAACATGAAGGAAGCACCCAATTTTCATGAAACTTTGTAGGTGCCATTTGGATGAAGGGAATTGGAAGTGATTCAGATTTCACAGAATTTTATTGAACAATAGCATATTCATTATTACATTGCGAGTACTCTGTTGAGCTACTTCTGGCTGCTATACATGCTAATATAAGGCGATGTATGAAGTGAAATAAAGTCCTGATGTTGTCTTGTGGCAGATCACGCCAAGCTTGCTGAAACAGGTGCTCCAAATGCCGGATGTACGATAATGGATGCACTTGACGTCTTAGCATTCTCTGGGACCTGCTCGAATAGGGACAAGCTACCTGGCAGGCCAAGGAAGAGACTGAATTGCTTGGTGACACTGGTTGGAAATGTGTGCTTATGTGGATTGTATTATCATGTTGGAAAATTGCTCCTGGCAGGTGTGACACGAAGGGAAAAAAACAACAGGTTGCCGAATCTGCTGCTTGTATATCTGTAAATTTAAAGTTCCTCGAATCTCGATGAAAGTGGATCTGCTATCATAAGAAATGGTTTCCCACACTGTTACACCAGAAATAATGGTTGTGTGCTTCTCGCCAATACTGCCAGGAGATGAGCACTGTCCAGCCCTCCTCCATAAAGCGATGGTGATCTGCTGGAAGGCAGAAGAGGGACTCATTACTTAACACAGTAAGCAATCATTTGGGAGCAGATAAAGTCTCTCGAGCTTGGCCCTACTCTGTGGAGGATATCACTAATCGAGCATATCTGGGACACGCTAGATGTCAAGTGCATCCATAATTTTACATCCGGCATTTGGAGCAGCTGTTTCAGCAAGCTTCGCGTGATCTGCCACAAGATAACATCAGGACTTATTATCATTTCAAACCACGCCGTAAATCAGCATGTATAGCAGCCAAAAGTGGCTCAATAGACTACTGATAATGTATGATAATGCTACTGGTATTGTTCAATAAAAATCTGTTTTCACTGTGAAATTTAAATCAATTCCAATTCTCTTCATCCAAATGGCACCTACAAAATTTCATTCAAATTGGGTTCTTCCTTCATGTTGCTTCGATTTTCTTTGTCAAAAAGTGTCTTACTGAGAAAAGATAGGAAGAACTCTGTATTCGGAATGCTATTTGTAGAACCTTCTCTTCGTAGGCTGAAATTACTGAAAATGAATAACAAAGCATGATTTATGGAATGAATTAACGGAAAATACTGTTACCAGAGCAATAAATAGGAATAACTATTGAGTGGTACAGGAAGGGAAGTCCAGTTCTCTACGGTATCACTATGGCATTATGAAATTTATTGTTAACAATATGGGTCACTATCGTGAACTCTTCATGATCAATACATTAATGGTTACATAACCAGAATCTGAAATATAATGTTTACGAAAATCAATTATTTGAAGTAAAGCTAATAATTTAGCCAATTATGTAAGAAAAGAAGTTAATATTGACAAAGTGTTGATGATATCATAAGGTTGATAACGCTGTTATTTCATCTACAAACATTGATATAATATGAATCTATAATTATACTTAAATTAAATTAACTGTAATTAAAATTTTTCTGAGAAGAAACCGAATATAGAAAATTCTGCCCGTATTTTCATATACTCTATTTTGCTGATTTTTTAAAAAAATATGAAGGATATTAATAGAAAGAGGTTCCTAAAAGAGGTTGAAGCCAATTTTTAAAAAAAATTGTTCTTTATGGTAATTTCACAATACTAATCTCCATAAATATCTTTACTAACAATATTTATATGCTATATTCTTCTTCAGGTTACGAAATAAATAAAAAGAGAAGAACTTCTTGTGTTCTTTCTCTAAAAACAGCATTTCGCTAAATTTGTTTAAAAAATATATACGAGATGCTAAGTTTAGCAATTAATTGTCTATCAACTATATCATTGTTATTTAACAATTGAACGGTATCAAAATTGATATCATTCCCTATTACTATTGGTTATTGTTTCATAATAATGTTTTTGTCATCTTTATATGATTTCATGTTTGTTTATATGTTTTTAGAGAAAGAATACAAGTTCTTCTCTTCGTATTTATTTCGTAACCTAAAGAAGAAAACAGCAAATACAGTGAAACCTCCACTAATGGACACTCCCGAAAAGCGGACAATTTTGCAATCCCCAGTCCCTTAATATAGACGTTTCCATGTATTGACCTCCGATTAGCGGACACTCCCAATAACGGACAACATTCTACAGAAAATGAACGATCTTGGGTTGTTTTTCAAAAGCAATAGAATCAGGCTACAGTAATACATAGGCTCCGCAGGAAATTTTGAAATTATGGATCACGAACTCCAACGAAAACTCCAAACATCAAAGTTCGGAAACGGAGACGAGTGCGATCGACTCTATTGTCTTCGAGTGGTTTTGCGCTGCACGAGCAAATGGGCCATTATTGCAAGAAAAGGCGTTGGAAGCAAAGTGGACTCTGAGGCCTTGCAAAATTAAACGATTTAAATATTCATATTGAGAAACATGTTTTCAATGCAAAAACGAAATGTCAAACTCTGTTAACTGATTACTTTAGTTAATAAAATAAATTTTCTAATCCGTTTGTCTTACTTAAAATAATTAAGTTAAAGATAAGTTGCGATCAGACCCAGAAGACCGCGCAATGCAACTGGAGGGTAGGCTCCAGTGTTCAGAACCTACGGGACAAAGTTAAGGACGGGGGTTCGGCCCGCCTTTAACTCCCGGGAAAGAAACCCGGTACCCATTCTACAGAGGGCTGGGTAGACCCTAGGGCCCGTTTGGAGAAGAAAGAAGCGTGGAAAAATTCCCGTCCTCCGCCGAGGCCGGGAATCAAACCTGCCACCTCCAACCCGCAGCCAAGCGCCCTTACCCAATCGGCTACCGGGCCCACACTTAAAATAATGACAAAATTAATACTGTAATTAATTTTGTCATTATTTTAAGTAAGACTAATAGATTAGCATTCATTTAAAAAGGAAAATAGTAAACAGTTTGCAATTGTTCATATTTTCTCATAGGGCAATGTTAACTGTAGAAATTTAAGATTGTTCGTAATTTTTCATTAAATGACATACTATAAGCTAAAAAATGAAAAAAAGATAGTCCTCCCCAATAGCGGACACCTCCCAATAACGGACGAAAACTTTCGGTCCCATGACTGTCCGCTATTCGGAGGTTTCACTGTATTTTAGAAAGATAGTTAGTAAAGATGTTTATGGAGATTAATATTGTGAAATTACCATTTACTTTATTCAAAAAATTGAAGTAAGTATTTTGTTCTTTATAATTGACTTTTTTCTTTCTTAAAAGCGTGAATTATAAATTCGTGATAATGAGACAAATGAAAAATTTCCTGTAACTTTTGAATTATATCTCTCTGATTTAAACAGTAAAAATTTAATTTAATTCGTAATCATATGGTTAAGTTGCGTAAATCCAATGAATTTTAATCATTTCAAAACACGCGCAACTAAGGATTAAGGATTAATACGAGTTGTTAGTCATCTGTACATGTCTAGTTTTGCGATTCTCATTTATTTTCTTAGTCACGCATGAATTTCTCGACAAGAACTCACACTGAAAAAAATTAAATTTAGAATTCAGATCGTCACTTGTCTGTTAACCATGCATACAATGTTTCAAGAAGATCCATTTATTAATAGTATTCAAAAGTTATTAGAAGTGGGGGTCGAACACATAGAATAACCAATTTATGATGAGGAAATGGGACTAAACATGATAGTAGGCGATAAATTAAGCCTTAGACATACTTATGTCAACGTAATGAAAAGGAGTAAAAACAAATGTGCTAAACCATAAAATTAAGAGATACCATTAAAATCTAAAGAGCGTTGGAGGGTGATTCGTCGCGCAACTCCAGCCGACTGTCCACCGGAAAAAGATGAAGTTTGAGATTTTTTTCCTGGACAGCTACTGACTCGATCGACTTGAAATTTGCAGATGCTTTACTTTGGAGTGTCTGTTATACAATCTATATTTTTATTCGACCGTATCTGTAGCAGTTTGAGGCACAGTCGACTGTTGGTTTGCGGAAGAAAACAGTCGACTCTGTCCGCATTTTTCCGGATAGGCAGAAATAAATACCTTGTTCCTAAGGGATTTGGGCATCTGAAAGTCTGTTTGCCGATCCGACCTTCCATTCGGGAGTTATTAGGAAGGGACAGACATGGACTACGGACAGAACAAACGCAGTAGCTCCCATAAGTGTCGCTAACGAGTAAAAATGAAAACAGTTAAAAACTAAAATGCATTTTTACAGGAACTGTACATTTAAATTTATAAAGTACGTAGCGTATTATTCATAACATTTTTATTTTTAATATCCTAATAAAAATCATAAAATATAAGAATTATTATTAGTCTCAAAATTTTGTGATAACTTTTACTTCTTTCAAAAAAATCATATAAAAGATATCAAAATTCAATAAAGGGATGTGGCACCTTTTTTCAATTCACAAATCTACACCTCAGCCTAGGCGTAGACTTATCATAGATTGTAATAGCACTATAACTTTTCTCAAACTCAGATATAACTTTTAGCTTATTGATCGTATATGACATGAATTTATTATTAAAAAGAATTAGATTTGAAAAATTCAGGATTTCATAAAACTTTAGTACAAATTCTGATTTGAAACTTAAATCACTGGTTTTGTAAAAGTTAATCGCCACTATGTTTAGTTTTATTATTTTATTTATTGAATATTTTTTAATATTCTTCAGTTCATTAAGTCTAATTTTTCTCAGTCTACTTTAAATATTTAAGCCACAAACAAAGCAATGTAGGGATGTACAACTTTCGCGAATTACTGAATTGTGTGACTTATCGTAAATGAGACACATGTCATTAATCTTGTGGTCTCCTTTAACGCTGAAATCCAAAAATGAAGGAAGAAACGTAACCTCTTCTTCTGTGTAAGTTTCATAGAAAGGTGTTGTAGTCATATCTAAAAAAAACAAAACAAAAATTAAACTCATTTCTTTCAGAATCAGCCATTGTTTTCATTTAGTACATAAAAGGAAACAAAAATTAACTGAACTAATTTTGTTTTTTTTTTACTGGGAATCGGAGTCACTACTATTTCGAGTTACCAAACTCTCATCAGTCCAATCTGCATAGTATACCTACCTCAGTGAAGAAGAACAATATATAAAACGGACAAACAAACAAGACAATGACGCCTCAATTGAAAAACATAAAAAAACAAACAAATCAAGAATAAAAGGAGTGAACAATCAATCCACGTTAGCATTCCACTTAGCTTATGAAGGATTAATTTATTAAAAGGTTAGTACATCAAATCAAATTTAACGTGCGTGACAAGATTATTACATAAAAGAAAACAGAAACGCACATAACTAAAGAAAAATTCACTGAGCTAATTTTGATTTTTCTATTGCTAGTGTGGATTTATTGTTCTCCCCTTTAATTCTTGATTTGTTTTTTTATGTGTTTTAAATGAGGGGTCATTGTCTTGTTTGTTTGTCCGTTTTGTGTATTGTCCTTCTTCACTGAGCTAGGTTTATTGGACGGATCGGACTGATGAGAGAATAGTAACTCGAAACGGTACTGTCTCCGATTCCCAGTACAAAAACCAAAATTAGCTCAGTGAATTTTTGTTTAGTTAAGCGCGTTTCTGTTTTCTTTTAAGTAATAATCTTATCACGCACCTTAAATTTGATTTGATTTGCGTTTAGTAGTTTTATAGTTTTATTATTCCTGATTATGACTATGAAACATCAAATGGCAATGACGAAGCTGTCGGTCAGAAGCAAAAAAGTAGCAAAAAGAGAAAATAAAACCGCAGGTCTTATCTTCCAATTTCAAAACTAATTTTCAGCGTAAAAACCTCACTTTTACCACCCCTTTCAACAGAGCGGCCCTAAACTTTTGCGGATCTCGCTCCATTCCTCTTATATTGGAAAATGGTTAAAGTGACTTACTGTCATTTCTGAAAAATCGCTTTTTCGAAAAACATGGACTTGGAATATTGATATCACCGTCGCAATTATAAATTTACATCTTAGAGAAATGGCACACAAAAGTAGGTTTTGCAAAATCTTAAAAACTGTTTGTTATATCAAAAAGTATTTCAGATATAGACCTATTACGATAACGGCCAATCCGATTTCAGAACAAACTGGTAAATCCTAACAGCAATCAATATAGCCTTTACACATATTTAAATCACCTGTCGTAAAATAAGTGGGAAAAATATTTGACTTAGTAGGAGCTCAAGCTGTTGGCGGAAAAAGCGCCATCAGCGTCTGAGAGAAGAGTGTGTGCCGATTAGCTGTTAGGGTTAGATAAGTTGAGCTACGACCCCTCCAGAATGTTTACGTAAAAAAAATTTTAAAAGTAACCTTACCTGGATCGCTGTTCGTGTACTAAATTCATTATATGTACTGCAATATTGCATTTTAGTTTGAATTTCCAAATTCTACTTGCCTGAAATCGAGGTTGGCAGGTTTTATATTTACAAATATTGATCTTTATCTGGGTTTTTAATACTGCAGCTGCTTTTGACTTAGGATTTTTTTTTTAAATGAAAATGCTTAAATTTTCCGTGTTACCTGCATTAGTGAATATCAGTTTTCAAATTTGATATATGTGAATTGATAAATATTATATAATATTAAGGTTTTGGATTATTTCTGAAGAGATACCAAAATTAAGATTTGTGGGAAAGGGCGAGGAATTATTGCAGTTTTGACTAAAATACTACCTACCTAAAATGAAATTTTTGCAGGACTTAAAATCTGGGCCATTTAAAAAGCTTGCAAGATTTTTAAGCTCGTTGTAGTTTGAAAGAAATAGTAACGTTTGTTCGTTATCCAGACAGTCTCTCTTTGCAACGTCATGGTTCACGTTGGCATTAATATTAACGTCAAGACAATTAGAGGACAAGCAATTATTCCCTAAATCAGAATCAAAGAAAGAGAAATCAAAAGTATTTATTCAAATAGCAGTAGCTTTTTTTTATATTTTATTTTCTTTATATTTATATTTATATTTATATTTTAATTTTCTTTGCTAATATTTAACCTCATAGCAAACCTTAATCTATGGTGAATATTAGGTAAGGTTCGCCCCTGTTCCCGTAATATATACTGAAATATCAAAAACAAACCTGGGAATTTCGGATTCACAGGTTCAATAATTTCAAGGGTGTATCTGGACTACATGAAATCAGTGTGAGAGATCGATGTGGCCGAAAAAAAAGCCGTTGACGAACATGGTCAGCTGTCTGGCATGCATCGTAACATCCAGCCCACGTACAACATTGTGGCAAATGCCAGCGTAACTCAATGCTGGGGCCAGTATTAGCATGAGCTTTCGAATAGTTCCGTGTGTTCTGTGAGGTTCCGGAGCCGACGGCCAACCCGGGTGCGATTGTTGACCATACAACACACGACTTCCCCTCGCCTGGCTCGGGAACACCGCCATAGGACTCTAGATAACTGGAAACGTGTAGCCTTATCCGACGAATCGCGATTTAAAGTGCTTCGGGCAGATGGGCGGCTCCGGGTATGCTGAAAACCCACGCGGCGCTGGATCTCGCATGTTTACAAGTGACAGTACTGGACGGCAGTCACTCTGTTACGATGTAAGGTGCGTTCAGCCGGCACAAAACCCTTCATACGATTGCAGACCTCTGTGACCGGTAGCCGCTACGTGTAGCCTTGCTTCCATTTGCACTATGCATTTACTTCAGCGACCTCTTTCTTCCCCCCACCCAAGTGTGGTGTCCTTATCCCCCGTAGGAGAGCTACTATTGCACTTTTTGCAATAGACACGGGGGAGTTGGACCCGACAAGGGCCCTAAATACCAGGGCCAGGTGTCGGTCGGGGATGGGACACTTAGGCTCCGGTATCGTCTACCACCCACCCAAGTGTGGTCTCCCTGCCTCCTATAGGGAAGTGGATTTTTCACTTTTTGCAATATCCAGCAAAGTAAAAGACGTGCACGGATTTCGAACGGTAATGGTTCCGTTCTAAGAAGCCGTTAGCCTAACTACCGAGTCCCATCGGAATAGCTCCGTTCTCGTGCCACCGAGTCCGGAGTCCGGTGCCAGCCGGCCTCCTGCCGATCTAGGCACACCGTCCGCGGCAGAGCCAGGTCCCGACGGCGGCAAACTTCGGTGCCCCGCGAAAGAGCCCTAAATACGAGGGCCGGTTGTCGGTCAGGGGAGGGACACACAAAATCTTTTAACTTTTCATTGTGTTTTTTATGAATTATTAAAATGATAAGTTAGAAATCACTAATTCAATTTTTTTTGGCAAAGAAAGTCAAAATTGGTTATTAAAAAAGTGATTCATATTATTATCTTGATTCTTATAGCAAGTCACCACAGCTTAGTATAAAATGTTCATGATACATTAGGGCTTATCCTAAGAGCATCATCTTTCAAACATAGTAGGACAAGGAACCACTACGAAGAACGTTACTTCGCAATAAATATGAAATGACAAGAACTGAAAGGATAACTTTTAACATAGATGTCTGAAATTCTATTTAATTGCAAAGTTTTTACGTGCATAATACATATGTAATAAGAAAAATAAGAATAAAAATGCACACATTTAAAGAATTCATTGAGCTATTTTTGGAAATTTCAAACCGGGAACTCAAAGACAGAAATTTTATTTGAAATCACTATAGGTCATGTTGTATCAACAGAGAGAAATAAGCAGAAGAAGATTAACAGATTAGAAGTAATGAATTTTAAAGATCTAAAGTGAAAATACAGTTAAAGAAGGAAAGAGCGAACATATAAGAAATTCGAAGACAGTTTAAAAAGAGACAATTTATTCAATTTTATGTTCGGAGAGAAGGCAATTACGAAAATATGTTGAAATACAATATGTAAATTATTGCAGAATTTCGGAACAGATATGAAAACAGATGAAACAAAGCCCAATTCGTTAAAGATTCAGCATATTTAAAATCTGTTAAATTCACAGAAAAATGAAATTCAGCTAAAAATTGTTCAAGAATCAAGAGACAAAACGAAACTAGATTTATAAAAAATAATCAATCGAATCATTTCAGTTGACAATAGAAATAATATGAACTTACGGAGGCAAAAATGGTCATGTGTTTAATCTCTCATGCTTGTTTAACGTTCTACTACTTAAAATTAATTTATAAGAAATGTATGTAAACATTGGAGAAAATTCGATGTAAATGATAAGCGAGATTGCTCCAATTAAACTAACCCGAAACCTTAAGAAACCCAGCTTCAGCAACTAGTTAGCACTTTAGACTGATCGCAATGCTACCCAATAGATAGGCCACGAATGGCTTAAAATACTTTGCAGTGATTTATATTTTCCTTAATACAATAAATGTAATTGCTTTCTTTGTAGGAACTTGAATTATAATTAAAACTCCTGGCTAATAATCGCTAAAATTTGGAATCACTTGTGAAATAACAGAATAACCGCTAGTTGATAGAAAGATAATTGGATGAGAATGAAAACTGTTAAATAACAATCAATTCTATTTTGAATGAATATTAGTCAAGAATAAACATAAAAGAAATGTTAATAAAAGATATAATTTTTCTAAGGTAAAAAGTTACTTACGATTTTGACAGATATAACAATCGGAAAGAATTTCACATGGGACATTAGTAAGCTTCATCATACAAAGCTTTTCGTTTTCGATACGTAAACAATGTTCATTGCCCCAATCGTATGATGTACAGTTGGTAAGCTGACTGAGATGTCCAAAGGCAAATGGCCCTTGGAGACTATCAACAGGATGCCATTGCTTATCTAAGACTAAACGATGACCTAAAAAAACGAACCTAAAATGTAATCGAATGCCTTTACATATCTCTTTATTTTTCTGTTTGTTTTAAGAGTTTTTTTAGTTGATTAAAATACTGAATAAATGTATTCATACCCAAAAAGGATTTATGACAATCAGCAATGATATTTTGAGCGGCCCATAACAGAAACATTGATTCATGATTTTGAGTTTCTGGTACCCATAAGGTCTTCTGAAGCTGCTGTTCACAATATTTAATAGCATCAGTGTAATTCTTTTTATCTTTAACGAGCACAAGTGTCGCTATAATAAAATAAAAATTACATATATTATTCTTCTATTTTTATTTTTACAACTTTAGGTTTCAGTCTTACAAAAATAATCCCACCAATTCGAAACAACAACTAACGAAAGAAGGTTATGTTCAATTCAAAATTATGTTCTATTTGAAACCAGTTGCTTGCTTGCTTCGGATTGTTTGGTATTATCTTTATACGGATTTACTAATTATTTAGTAAATTGATGTGAATAGTAATTAGTCATTATATTATTGTTTTGGGATGATCTCTGAAATAATGCAATCTAAGTATGAACCTTGTGATCATTCTTTTGCTTGTTAACAATTTTTATGTATAATTTGATTTATCACAAATCATAGTGGTAAAAAATAAAAAAAATTATCGTAACAAGAACGATTGTTGATGCTTCAGATTGAGAAAAAAAAGAGAGATAGACTATATATTGGAAGGAAAACATCTAATAATGTGGAACCATTCAAACATGCTTGGGCAGACATAAGTGAAAGAGTAAAAATTGTTGTGTTCCCATTTGGAGATTCGGTGGACTCGATTGAACAGTCTTTGACTTGAAAATAAAAGATGGCTTTCTTTCTGGAAACAGAGAAACATTCCAGTTGTAAAATCGAAGAACCACATACATTAAAAGTGTGACGAAAAAAGTGTCGTATTGATTTAATACAAGGAATATGACTTCGCAAGAAGAGGACCAAAAACTTAAATTCACCAAGCATTCTTGTTAAGTAATAAATAGCTGTTCAGCTATAAGCTTTGTAAGATGCTTGTCATTTTAAGTATGGAAATTACAAAAAAATCCTCTATTATGTTTACGTATATTTTAATTTTACGAGGCAGAGAAACTAATTCATGTCATATGCATTATTTTTGAAACTCTATCATCTTTCGAAATTATTCTGCCTTCTGGTTGTAACGTGCAGCGAAATTATTACTAATGCTGTTACATATATTATTACTAATTTTGTAGTATATATTATCTGCAGCCAGTTTATAATTAAAACTGCAGTCCCCCACATGTTTCCAAACAAATTCCTGGTTTTTATTGTTATAACTGCAACAGGTGCACCAGTAATTGTTGATGTTGCAGTATAATTTGTGACATACAATGGAGCCACCGGATCTCCATTTCAGCACTGAAAAGAGAAAAGAATCCAAAGAAAAAAGTAAGATAAAGTTAGATCTAGCGAGTTTCGTTTTTAAGTAAAAGCAGTATGTCTGAACGTTGTAAATTTAGGGAAATGACATTGCAATAACTTCATTGCTGTGAACTGTAAAAGCTATTGGTACCACTGTATCAATAGCAAATTTTTGAATACGGATAGTTTCGGATGTAAGCTTCAAATGCTTCGGAGAACACCATACAATGCTTTCTGATTTCATGTCGTTCCAAAAGTGGAAGGATTAATGCCACTACGATTTGAGGTAATTTAAGAAGATGAAAATTGCTGATACAAACAAAACGAATGTTTTCAAATCTTTTATAGATCACTTCTCAAAATATATAGCATTAATTTGAACAGTAATGTACTATATGATTGAGCTCAGTATGTTTCGTAGTGTTTTCTTTTCAAAAATTTTTCAATGATTTGATTTAGGAAATTTCTGATAATGATTTTTGGTGAAGCATGCTTGCTTTAATTGTATAGCCTCCTTTCATAATGAAGGTTATTTCCGCTTTCCAAATTAGTAGAATTTGTTTTTCCATGAAAAGCAATAACTTCAAAGCTGGAGTAACTTTTTAAATTCAAATTAACAACTCTTGATCAACAATGCTAAATATCATTGTGTTGTCTGCATCTATGGGATTAAGGAAATTCAAGGCACAACACAGCATGAAGTCTTTCAAAACGAAGACTATAAATCAGTCATTCCTATTTTATATTACTGTCACTTTGTTTGAATAATAATTTATATTAAAGACAGAAATAATCAAAAAAATATTGCTCAAAGAAACCTGAATTGTTGATCACACAAAATCATAGTAAAAGTTATCTTTCTCAAACACATCATAAATTTAAATTAAACATTAGTGTGATGGGAGATAGTAGTAGGTTTTGGCAGAATTTCTTTGCCATGTAAGAATTTATATCGAAACATATTGAAAGATGAACTATTAGCTGTAGAAACGAAATGACTTACAGGCTGGGACAGCGTTTCTTAGGAGTAGCTCGCTCTGGTTATTCGGCACTGTCTGTTCACCTAAACAAATTAAATAAGATAAATTAATTTATTATTATTTATAATAGATTTCTTTTTAAGAAAATATTTTTGATATATTGAATTGTTAAGTATCTTTCTTAAAGCTCTAAGGAAATTAGAATAAAATATTTACATTTAGAAAATATGGGGTAACCGTTCGGATTCGTTTTAGATATTGAGAAAGAGTTAAAGATCTGATGAGAGCAAAATAACTATTCTAGCAAGTCACTTAGTAAACACTGGGTCTCAACTTTTTAATGTGTTTATATAGCTTTTAGGTCTTTAGGCCTTTATTTAATTGCGCATAGAAAATTTCATCGAGATATGGTGGAGAGGCCAGCAGATCAAAATTTTTTTAATTTTATTTTTGTTGTGTATTTTGTTTTTGTTTTAAATTTTGTAGCACGTTCTTTTTTACTTAAAAATATTTTTAGTTCAAAGATTAAAAAGATGATTTACCCTCATCTACTTGTTCTTCTTGAGCTTTGTCTGAAAAAAAAAATAAGAATTTAAATAGGAAACAAATGTTTCTTTTAGAATTGTATAATTATAACTTAAGCACACTTTATTATCAGAGAAATAAGTTTAGTTTCAATAACAGATAAATGTACACTGCTGGCCATTAGAAGTGCAACACCAGGAAGGACGCATCCGATCGACCCGAAATTTGCAGGCTGTGTATATCATGGGAGCACATGTAAATGATTAGAACAGCATATACAAATAATGCGAGCCAGCAGCGCCCCTTGGAAGCGGATAAGAGAGGAGAACAGAAAACCGCTGTGCAATATTGGAATTGTGTTTGTTGGCCTTTCTTGTGCACAGACGGCTTATGTATGCTTCGTAGAAGAAAAACCTTACAGCAGGTTTCCGACTTTGATCTCTGGAGAGTTGTGGCATATCGAGACTACAGATTATTCTTCTGAGAAATTGGTGCTCGTGTTGGATGAAACGCGGCCACAGTGATGCGAGTATGGAATCGGGGATTCTAGGAGAGACGAACTCATCGATGTGAAGGATCCCAACTGCCCAGTCAGACGAGAGGACAGGCATCTTTTGCGCATGGCTATTAAGGATCTTTCAGCATCGTAAGAATTAGTATATACTGCACAGCAAACAATCTCCGCACCTACGGTTTGACGTCGTCTGCAGCATCAGGGAATCAAGCACCCTTTTTTGCACACCTCATGCGTGTACGGCTGCAATGATGTCTAGAACGTCGCATGGAGGGACGAATGGCATGACATCGTTTAATCCGACGAATCCCTCTTCTGCCTGTGTCAGCAGGATTTGGCGGCACTATGGCAAAAGACTGAGTGAATCCTTCATTATGCATTGCCGTACCGGTCCGGCGCCTGGCGTTACGGTATGTGGTTTCATTGTATTCCAGTCCCGCTTGCGTCTAGTACGCATTTCCGGTACATTAATAGCCACAGTAAATCTCTGAGATGTTGGAGCCTGTTGTTGTTCCTTATCTTCAGGATTTGCCTGGAGCGACTTACCAATAATGTGCGACAGCACGTGGCACGCAACTTCCAGCAATTACTAGATGGCCACAATGTTCAACTTCTTCCGTAGAATGCGCTTTTATCGGATCTGTTGCCTATTGAACAACAGATCAAATGGTCCATGATGGTACAACGACTGCCCACCACAGACCACCCCGGCTACAGCAGATAAACTTTGGCACCTTGTCGAAACCTCATAGAATGACAGACCCAAAAGCACATGCAACATCTGTTCCTCTCTACGGCGGACCGTGCAGCAGACGTTATTGTCGCCCACGGTGGCTGTACGAGGTACTGATTTCCTTTCGTTCCGAAAGTCGCACCGAGCTGTAATTGTAATCATTTGACCCTTGTACCATAAGTTATCTGTAAAAAAAATGGCTTTGATAGCTCTTGTCTGTCGTAGTGTTGCACTTTTAATGGCCAGCAGTGAAGTTTTGTAATTAATGAATAGCTATTGATTTATTAGCAATTAGATCAGTCATTTAACGTTTATATTGGATAAGTGGGGTTAAAAATTAGTCACAATAATGATAAAAAATTACTTAATAAAACAAATTGATTCATCCTGAATCTGAAGTTATTATATGAGTTCATATTAAAAACAACAACAAAGTGTAACATTTTTAGTAATTTATTTTTCAAATTGAGATGTTTGACGAGACAGTTCAAAAAAGAAGTTACTAATTTAAACAGTATATAAATAAATAAATAAATAAATAAATAAATAAAATTATTCTTTCTTTCTTTCGTATTCAAATAGGTATATTATATACACTCGGATATCCATTGGATAGTATGGAGAGAGCAAACAGTGATGGGAGTGAATCAATTTAAGGGATGGAGTGGATGTTGACACCAAAATAACCGTGTTCATATTTTATGTTGAACCATTATAAGCATTGTCCCAAATTTGAAGAATTCGATTCAGCCATTTTAGAGAGGGATTTCGGGGGTCATTTATTTGAAAGCTTGGAGAGGACGGGGTCGAGACCAAAATGAATGTTATGATAAAATGAATTTTATGAAGTTTGATCGTAAAATAGCAACGTTCTAAATTTTATGGAAATCCATCCAGACGTTTTAGCGTGATACAGGCAAAGAACAAAAATGTTCAGAGAGTAATAAAAATATTTCTCATGCTCAGTTAACAATTCAAAATTCATATTGTCATGAGTATGAATTGTTAACTTGTTTTGTTCAGATATGTTACATACATGATGTTGCAAAACTATCTGTACAGATCTGAATGGTAGATTTTGAACAACAAAATAATCTTGTTTTGTTAATCAATGTATGTCCGCTGCGTCATATTTCAGCGCTAGGGGGCGTTTGCAGAGATGGTGGTGGAATCCGGACAGAAACGAATGGACATCATTGTTAACACTATGTTCAGTCAGAAAATATGTTCAAAGTGGCGACCGGCAACGTCATTGCTTACATGACAACGTCGAATCATGGATTGTCATATAATATAATACAATCTTGTGGCTTAGGGATTTTCTTCCGCCCAAACAAGAGAAATGTGGATATTAATCACACCCTTACGTGTGAAAGTGGCCTCATCTGTGAAGAGCACGTAGGACGGAAAATCGGGCTGCAAAACTGTAAGCTGCAGAAATCAGTGTAAAATGGATGGAAATGCTGATCGTTCAACACTTTCCAAACGAAAGTGTGATTCACACCAAGAATACGTGCTACAGCTCGTGTACTTGTGCATTGATTTCCCTCAATCCGCCGCAGGATTTCGGCTTCCTTGTCAGGATGATGCACAATTCTCCCCTGACCAGTGTCATGCAGGTTTGCACGAAATGGTGCAAAAGCGCCAATATTTGGTGATTTACCAGACGTTTGTTGGTACAACCTCACAGCTACTCTTCCTTGTACCTTAGCAGCCCCATAAATCAGATCTTACTCAATATTTTAGGCTTTAATTAGTTATTAATAATTTGCTTCAGAGAAACTATATATATTTTTGAGTTCCACACTATGGTTAAACACAAAAGTCATATTTAGTTTTGTTTCATCAGGTGCAGTTTTTGACAAATTATGATTTTACGGAATTTCTTGAAATGGGTATTGATGACAAAATTCACTACATATATACATACATAATTAAACTGCAATTATAATTTTTGGCATTACTGAACTATAAAATATTATAATAAAATATAAAATTTACAATTCATATAATTGCTTGTGCCTTTTTTGTACTTAGTATCCAAAACATGTACAAATAAAATATTTTTATTTTGATATTTTAATTAATGACATTATTACTTTTAAAAAATCCTTTTAACCCCACTTTGTATTAAACTTGGAATCATGAAGCAATTTGTTTCTTCATTGACAGCAACGTAATTCCGTATCTAAATGGAAATTTATTAGAAAGACCGATTCAAAAATTAAAGCTGGCATATTCGAAGGACCACAGATACGCGATCTGATGGAAGATTCAAATTTTACGACCGTCATGAATGAAACCAGAAAAATCTGCACGGTTGTCTTTTAAGTGCGTGACTGAAAACTTTCTAGGAAACAAAAAAGCTGAAAATTACGAAGAACTTGTTGATGAAATGTTAACAAACTTCACAACACTGGGTTCCAAAATGAGTGTTAAACTTCATTTTCAGCACAGCAACATCAATTCCCTTAAAATCTTGGTGCTATGAGTGAGGAGCAGGGTGAAAGGTTTCATCAAGATATCAAAACATTGGAAACGAGACATCAGGGCAAGTGGAATGAATCTATATTAGCAGATTATTGTTGATGCATAAAAAGGGAGTCTTCTGAGAGTCACCGTAGAGCATCAAAACGGCGACAGATTTCGAGAGTCAACTAACCAATCTTACATAAGCAGAATCAATGTAAGTTTTTTTTACTAGTTCATTAAGGTTTTTCACTTGTCTCGACACTTACATAACTCAGATTATCCCATTAATTATTTTTTATTTTAATTATGAAATTCGCCAAATTTCTTGTTTTTTTTTTTGAGTTTATGGTGCAAATTACAAAAAAAACTAGACCTGATACAAAAATTCTAAATACAGATTCGGATTCAGGATAGTTGAGTTTACTAAAATTAGTTCTTTTTCTCGTGAAGTAGATTGAAAGGTAAAAAATGCATATCAGTGTAATAAACGACTTAAATTTAAGACTTAAAACTTACCTGATTGTAAAAAATAGCCTATTGCAGCTCCAATGAAAAGCACTAACATTAAAACGATACACGAAAGACACGCAAGCCTAAAAGATTAGAAAATAATTAACCAAATATAAAAATAGTATTTCTACTTTTTCAAATTTTTGGAAAAAGTCAAATCTCAAATGCAATTCCACTTTTAACTCAAAGTAAATTATTATATTTCATGTTTGCTCAGATAATAAAACAAGAAGAAAATCTACATTTTCTATGGAAATTCTAGAAATACAGAACCTTTTCATGTTAGTTGTTTTAGTTTAATTTGTAATTTTTATACTCAAAAAAGTTACAAATTGCTTTCTCTGCTGCAACAATAATGCAAATATTATTGGCAGAGGAGATTACTCATATAAATATAATAAACTATTGAATAGGTTAGAATTTTAGAATATCTGAAAAGTATCATGAGGTAAGGAAATATTGAAAATACATAGTATTTTGTTTTCACGCCTTGAGCTATCATTGAATCTGGGACAGCTGTTATGTTCTTGTTAGGAGTCATCAGCCAGGTTTACTCTTGATGATAAGTTTGGAAAACAAAAGGCCATCGATCTTTCTCCCTCTCCCAGGACCCTCCAAAGCAAATAACAATATAAAATCGCTGTAACCAATTCAGCATCAAGGTTCGCGAAAGATCCACATCCTTTTGCGCATTCTGAGGTTATTATCGAAGGTAAATCAAGCTGATAAGTCCAAGACGAAGCAGCTGCCGAAATTCCCGACCATGATTGACCAAGGCTTCCAATCAAACACTGTGTATTCGCTACATCTTCTTTATTAATACTACGTTTTATATATCAAAGTGCATAAGGGGAAAGAATTTTTGTTGATTTTTAAAAAAAATTATTTGGTAAAATTAAGAAAACCATTTACTCTCCTGATATCTCCTAACAAGGACGAAACAGCTGTTCCAGATTCTCGTCAATGATAGCTCAAGGCGTGAAAGAAATAAACTATGTATTATTTACATATATTTTCTCATTATAAGCATATTAAAGTTTCCTGCTGTCGCACAAGTAATTCGCTAATCATTATAATGCTTATTTCATATCCTACAAGAATTCTTAAGACCTCGCCTTGTTAAGACCTCGAGGTTTGGAAAAGAAGGTTTTTTTTTATGTACTCACGTTTTTGAAGAGTCCTTTTCTAAGGGATTTGGTGTGAGATTCCAAGACTTTTAGCATATGTTTGTCGGAAGCAAGTGAATAATGTTTTATTCCTATCCTTTGAAATCCTTTCCTTTTCGTTTTTAAATTAAAAGGATTTTTAATTTTATTACAAAAGATAAATATAAATAAAACTTACATTCGTTTTTTTGATTTATGTTCTTCTCTGTGAAGATTATTACTCATAACTCAATTTTCACTAAATATACTCCTTGTAAACTCAAGCACAATTTTACAACCTTCAAAGAATATTCGGAAAAAGAAAAGAATTATTAAAAAGAGTGTAACAATTCTGAATTCCTTGTTTCTTAGTAATAGTTAGAATATTTATTGCTGAATATTTATTGCTTTCATTAATTTTCGTCAGTTATATTTTCTGTGCTAGGTTTATGACATCAAGAGCAGTTTTAGCATTTATCAATTCAGCTGCTGTTAAAAGTTTCATGGTTATCTGGATTTAATACATTCGATCTTTATATTAATCTAGCCGGCAATCGTCGCTACGCTCCGGAAACCTTGCTGTGTAAAGTAAAAAAAAACGATTTATTTATTTAGCAAATTAATATCGAGATCGGAGAATATACGACTTCCCAGCCCTTTGTCTTCACACCCCTATCATTTGAAACCTTCCCCAGTTGGTAAAACATCACGTGAACATTACAAATTAAAGTTATATTCTAAATTCTAAATTCTAAATATTACATTCTTAATTAAGGTTTAAGTTTTTAAAAAAAATCAACGTATTAATTATCCTTATCGCACATTTATACATCGCCTAATAGAATTATCAGGTAGCTCGTGATTTAATCGTGTTCCGCGCCTGCAAAGATTCTACATACCCCTATCACTTCTAATCTTCTGCAGTTCGTAAAAAATCACGTGATCATTAGAAATTAATGTTATATTGTAAATTAAAATTTTAATTGTTAACAATATCCAACGTATTAATTACCCGTATCGTATATTTATCACCGTAGATATCGCCTAATAGAATTATCAGGTAACTGGTGATTTAATCGTGTTCCACGGCTTCAAAGAATGTCCTTAAACGCACTCGATTTAAAACTGCGGTGGTGCCATCTATCGACAGCTTTAGTAAGTTCTGAGACATTTTTCATTCATCCCACCGGAACTACTTGATGGAGCGGTATAAAAAGGTAGTCTATATCCTTCTCCATGTCATAGACTACCTACGTGCAAGATTTCATTTCGTGATTCAATGCCATACAAACTTACAAATTTTCACTTTTATATATTAGTTAGGACGAAATCAAAAGCGTGGACCCGGTAGCCTAGTGGGTGGGAGTTGAAGGTGGCGGTTTCGATCCCGGCTCCGACGGAGGTCGGTGTATTTTTCCATGCTCCATTCTCCTCCAAATGGATAGAATGGTTTCTTTCCCGGGGTTCAGGCTGACCACTCGATCTCATCTGAGTCCCGGGTCACTGAAACGTTGGAGCCTTATCTCGCATCGTCCCCACGGGCTACAGTGGGCGTCAGTGGATACCTAACCTGCCTAACTAAATAGATTAAAAGCCCGTTCTAACATAAGATTTTGTACAAATTAAAAGAAGGGAATTGAAACAACCAGTTAAATTTAAAGTTAAAGCAGTTTTATTATATATTTTATATTTTATTTAGCAGTTTGAAATACTTATATTAATTTTGAGTAAATGTTTGTATACATGCTTAAAATTAAAAAACAAAATCAATGTTTTTAAAAAACAAAGTCAAAACGTTAATGTTGTGCTGTAGCAAATATTAATATTTACAAAATATCAAAGCTGGTGTGACATAAAAAAGGCGAATTATGATTCAAGTTTATTAAGAGTTTAAACCCTAAAATGCCTACGAATAAAGTTTTAATTTGGAGATATAGGCTAAACAAAATTACTAAAAACAAGTGAATATAATTTTGTGCTAAAGCATAAATTTAAGGGCGACCCAAAATAACATAAAAAATTTAAAAATAATAATAAAAAAGGAAGTACAATAACATAAGGAAAAATAAAAAAAAAAGTTAGGAAAAAAATTAAAAAAAACTTTAGGAAAATGAGAAAAACAAAAAACAATCCACGCAAACATTGAGAAAAAAAGATTATGAGGAAAACAAAAGTATGGTATACAGGTTTAAACCGACAACCTTCTGTATAAAAGTCCGAAATCTTAAGCATCAAGCTACAGCTGACAACTGAAATGAGATGATTGCATTTCTAACATTAAGCTAGTAGCGGAAATTTAACGAAAACAATGCCAAATATCTCGAACATGGAGGGGCGTTGGCCTTTGAATATACCCTATTCCTACATTGTTTGGGCACCTGAACACGATGGTAAAATTCGTTGGTCAATCCGACGTTCCGTTCGGAAGTTGTTAGGGGTGACACGGACGGCCGGACGGACATTACCATAGCTACCGATATTTGGTCGCTATGACAATAGCTCCCAAATGGGTCACTAACAAGAAACTGAATCATACAGTGAGCGCATGTAAACATCCTGAATCAAAAGAATAAATACCTAGTATTGGGTGTAGACGTCTCTAAATACAATTCCTACTTTCCAATTTAGACCTGGAAAAAGGTAACCTTCTTAATTAGAGGTTTGTGGGTTCAGCGAAAAAAGAATTAAACTATCGAATTTTCGTTTATTTTGTGCATTTTAGGGGTAGGTGTTGCTTAATGAACTTATTTTCGAAAATTAGGTTCCTTAGTTTCGGTGTGCTTGTTTAACAGGAATAGGAAGTATTTTTAATCTTAAAATAAATACTTATTTAAATATTATCAAAAAAGATTTTAATTTTATGTTGATGATAAAAGTATTCTGGCAATTTTTATGAAGGTTCTGTGGACTTTCAAACAGGAATACTCAGTCATCAAGTAATTAATTTGTATTTTAGGGTTTAAACTCTTAATAAACTTGAATCATAATTCTTCTTTTTTGATAGTCACACCAGCTGTGACGTTTTCGTAAATACTAATTTGTTGAAACTTTTGGCTTTGATAAAATATGTTTTAATCTATCCACTATTATCATTATTATTTTCAATGTTTGTCAGTTTTTTAAAAGTACTGTACTTATTTTTCAAGGTACACCAGTACAGACTAGCTACGTTACAGTATCAATAAGAAGCAGTAGTCATGCTAGTGTATATGCATCAAATATTAACACTAATAGAACATTTGATAATATGGTATGATTTTGTAGCTGATTATTTTATAACTGATCACGTAACTTAAACAACAATGGGTGAGACCAAATTGTTTACCAAGTGACAATTGATGTTATAATTATTCTCAAAAATGGAAATATATAATACGAATGTGACAGTCTCTATTAGAAATATAAAAACCACAACATCTTTTCTTCTTCTTAAACATAGCTATATTTCGTAAAAAAAACACGTAAGCGCAACTAGAAACAACCATCCGGAAATCTCAGATTGGGCTCACCATTCAATATCGTTGGGACATGATCCGGACCCAATCGTACAAATAGTATACAGAAATTCTTCAACGATCTTCTTTCTTTCCATTTCGAAAATATTAGACAAAAATAAACTCCTCCATACATCATATATTTTAGTATTTAATAAATATTTAAAATACTTATGTGATGTATGGAGGAGTTTATATTTGTCTAGTAAACAGAAATGTACATAATACGGAAACAAGATTTATGTTAGAGGCTTGTGTAATCAATACTTTAAATGTTTCAACAAGCAGAAAGGTATAGAGATTAGTAAAATAATACTTGAAAAATTCAAAAATAATTGTAAAGACATTGCACGATTTCAATAATGTTTTTATTTTTATTTTTATCATCAAAGAAAAAATAAGATAACACACAATAACTAACAACAAAATTTCACTGAGCTGATCTGATCTGATTTTAGATTATTTGCTGGGTAACTGAGGATGACGCCGTTTCAGGTTTCACCACCTTCTTCAGCTCAGTCCCGACCCAGCATAACTCAGCTCAGTGAAAGAAACAATACATCAAAAGAACAAACATTTAAAAGAATGACCCCTCATTTCACTAATATCAAAAAATTAAATAAACAATAAAAAAAACAAAATTTTGTTGTTAGTTATTGTGTGTTATCTTATTTTTTTCTTTGATGATTTTAACATTGTACACAATCTAATTTTGATTTTATTTTTATTTTTATTATTTAACTTTGTAAATGATCCAAGATTATTTTCAATCATAATATTTAACGTGAACGATTCTATATTGTTTCTAATTATAATTACAATGTATGATTATAAGTACCATATATGATTTGATATTGTTAATATTCAATTCATAAATTCTTTGTTTTTATGTTTTTATGAAGAACATTCTTTGTATCAATAAGCCTGAAGAAGCAGATAAAGTGTCATTTGCAAAATATAGCTATGTTTAAGAAGAAGAAAAGATATTGTGGTTTTTATTTCAAAATGGATATATCAAAATTCAATTCTATATTTCATGTTTTCTATTTACCGATTTATTACCTTGTTTTTTTTAATCCAAATTGCTTCCTTTACTTTTAGCGGATGTTATTTTCTAAAACTTTGACATTGTTCCAATCGCAGGAACGACTGAGATTGTAATAGAAATAACATCCGCTAAATGTAAAGGAAGAAATTTATATATATATATATATATATATATATATATATATATATATATCACGCATACACACACACAGAGAAAATATTATATTTCATTATACAATAAATCATCACTAATACTATGTAGTAACTTGCATTACTGGGCAGAGGCTATCGAAAATACTCCTATATAAAAATTAGATCTCAAAGTTTCCTTGTATTGTGATTAAATAACATTGATCTGAATTATTCTTATGGCATATGTAGATTGTCATATAAAGAAGCGATACAAGTTTTAAATCTTTAAAAAAATACTATAATAAAAATCATGGTGTATATTTTTTAATATACTAGTTTTTTAATATTTTTAATATTTTTATTTTTTAATATCAACTAGTTTGGAAGGAATGAACGATCTTTTGGGATGTGTCCAACGAGAAAGCGCTAATATGGGACTCTTGATCAACACCAAAAAGACAAAGATTCTGACTACGTCCGTGTACCCCGGAAACATTATGGATTTGGATGGATTTCAAATGGAGGTGGTAAAGGACTTCAACTTACTCGGCAGTATGATCACCTCCGAGGCAACTACATCACCGGAGATCAGGAGAAGAATAGCTATGTCAAAGTCAACGATGAAGTCACTGGATAGAGTTTTTAAGTCAAAAAACATCTCTCTAACGACCAAGAAAAGACTTGTACAGAGTCTGGTCTTTTCTGTGTTCATCTATGGATGTGAAAGTTGGACAACAAAGATACGAGACAAAAGACAGATTGATGCCTTGGAGATGTGGTGCTGGAGAAGAATGTTATCGATACCATGGACAGCTCGAAGAACGAACAAATCAATTTTGGATGAAATCAAACCGGACATCTCACTCGGTTCTAGGATCACCAAATTACGTCTTGCCTACTTTGGACATATTATTCGACGTGATAGATCTTTAGAGAAGGACATTATGTTGGGAAAAACAGAAGGCTCTAGACGAAGAGGAAGACCAGCAACCAGATGGCTTGACACTATTACAACTACGACAGAAATGACCCTGGCCGATCTTTGTGAACTTGCACGTAATCGTTCTTCCTATAGATCGTTCATCCATCAGGTTGCCAAGGCTCGGAATCGAGTGAAAGGCCGTGATTGATTGATTGATTGATATTTTTTAATAAATTTATATTGTGTTACTAAAAAATGATTTCAGAAAGAAAGTGGATATATGAAGGGAAAAAGAAGAAAACTAGATAAAAGAAATATAACCTTAGAATTTCTTAATACTTAGAATAAGTTAATAGATTCGAATAAAATTGATAATGAATCTATAATTTTTATTTTTATTTTTGTACGAATGCGAAAATTTAAAAAATTATTAAATTATTAAAAAATAGAGTAGACTTACAACCTTACACTTTATCGTTCATTTTAATCATTACCGCAGCATTTGTATACAAAACAAAATTCAGCAGGAAATTGAGCTTCAGATCATCTTGTGTTTCCTTAAACAGAAATTGATCTACGTGACACGCTATGATTACAAATTTAAATACTTAAGATATAATTTTCCTTAACCAAACTGATCAATTTCATTTTCCTTATTAAAATTAAGATATGTTTGTTGGCATTTCCATTGTTATTATACAGGCATCATGTGAAGCCTTTAATATATTTGTAAGTAATTAAATGTACCAAACAATATTTTTTTCCCAAAGTTCAAAGGCAAAATTACTTTATTCCAAGTTGTCGCATGAAGTAATTCATTTTAGAAATGAATTAAATAAAAGTGAAACATTATCTGACCAAAAATTAATAAATGAAGAAGAGTTTCATATGCTCTTAAATTTAACTGTTTATTCCTGTTAGGTTTTTTTCGTGGAAGCAGTGAACAGATCATTCATTAGGAATTACATCTTGACATTCAATTTGCCATTCTGTCAACAGATTTCCTCTTTCTGTCAACCGATTTATATCTTTTTACTTTTATCGGTAAGTGTTTCTTGTATTAAAAAGTTTCAAACTATGAGAAAGAAAATGGACAAAATGGCTCATTTAATCATTTACTGTCTCAATGTTTGTTTTCTGCCCAACTTAAAAATAAAGAAGACAAAAAAAAAAATTGAAAAGCTTTTGTTTCTAAAAATTCAAAAAATCAGCAAATATTTCTATGAGGATTTGAGTGTAGCATTTTCATTTCACCTAAAACTTGTTGGGACAAATTGCTGTCTGCTTAATATAGTGCATGGAACAAGCATAAAAATATTTCACTTCCGGAAACCAGCACCGAACTGTAAGGGTTGGATAAATATAGTATATCAAAGACTGTAAATCATCTTGGAGACAATCTTAGAAATGATGACGTCCTGTGCAATGGATGTTATCAAATTGGCCGCCCAGCAAATTCTTTAAAGTCGCATATCTAAGAAACAACTCAACGGATTTTAATAAAACAGTCTCATTTTAAAGCCCAATGTTTCACCCTTTCTTTTAGATATCACATTGTTTGCCGTAAATACAGTAGTTTTCTTTTTATTCCTAAAATATAAGATTTTTTTCCATACTTTTTTTAATTTTCTTTTCCACTCGCTTCCGAAATGACATATCTCAGGATTAAAAAAGCTTAAACTTTTAGATATTACACTCACTTCATCGGTCTACCTGGCCATTGCTGCTAATACGAGAATAATAACTACTGCTTCAATAAATCCCAAGGATGTTGTTTATGCCATTGCTTGTAGGGGTTTTCCTTGTAAGTATATATATATATTGGCGAGATCAATATGATTTATATTGATTTATTGATAAGATTTATCTAAGGATAAAGACATCCCTTATATTATCTGACCTTCCATTTATCCATTCACTTAAAATAGACCACATAACTTTTCCCCAACTCCCTCCTTTTCCATTTAAGATTAATGTTATTTATTTATTTACTGTTGTTGTTAGATATCCAGCTTGCATTGTTGTCCTTTGAATTTGCAGTTACATCTGACAGTCAACATTTGCAGTTACATCGTATTATACATGTCACTCCTGAGTGAATTCACGATGATTCACCATTTCCGATTCTCTGACATTCTTCTGCCCATGTCTACACTGGCGGTTGGTCAGTTGCCGGCCTGCAGTTCCTAACACCAGAAGACGTTCGGGGACAATATATTTACATTAGTTTGTCATTGGTTAAATTTCTTGTTATAAGCATTTTTTAATTTGTAGGATTTCACTTGAAAAAGATCGGCAGGTCCGATCGAAACCTGGTCGAGATTTTAATGTGTTTTTATGTTTTTTAATTGTTGTGTGTCTGACCTTTTTTAAAACTAAACTATTAATTTCACACACGTTAAATTTCTTCATCTATTTTATTTCATATTCCACCTTTATTCAGTTTAAATAATGTCCTTCATTTATAATTCTTTCTTTAGAAGAAAATTAACTCAAATTGAAACTTTATCAGATGAAAAACTATACCAATTGAAGAAGAGCTTTACATTAACATTTACAAGTTAATTTCTTCGTGAGCGAGAAAGCAATGGACAGTACTTCATCTTTTATCCTTTAGTCTTTTTATCTTTTATATCAATTTTTTACTTCTTTTCTCTGTTATTCTGTAAATCACATTACGATTATATTATGCTTTCTTTTTATATTTATTTACATACATACTTATTCTTAAATCTTTTTTTACTTATATCTTTTAATACTTATTTATACTTATTTTACCATGTGCATTTACACTGAAAGATGGTTGCTTTACGTAAAAGTTCCAAAATACGAAGAAACAAACAGACAAAATAA
>JAFIDM010000002.1:31489554-31510258 GCA_023159025.1 Thereuonema tuberculata
AAACGCTCTGCTAAAGTTATTTTCTAAATGTGAGCAAGTTTATTCCAGAAAAAGTATAACAAAAAATATAAACTTTATTTAAAGCTTGTTTGTAACTTTTTATTAATAACTGGCAAAAAGCAGTAGACTTAATTACTTAGTATCCAATAAAGTGCATAAATTGCTTAAGTCTACTTTAAGCTCTGTTTTTGCTAGTTAATAATAAAAAGTTACACTTTATTGAATACTAAGTACTTATTATTTTTTTAAATTAAACATTATAGTGTGTATGACGCGCCATTTTAAAGTGACTAATGCTACAACGCTGTAGGATTATTAATTATTTTTTGTTTCGGTTTCAGAACTAATGAACTTTTGTTATGGTGTTCCTTATGATTTTTCCAAGTTTAAAAAAAAAAAATTCTTATAAAACTTACAGTTTTAAGTGATGACACTATGATTGTGCACATCTACATGGATTTCTACATATGTGGGCATGCAAAATTTCATGTTTCTAGCTACTGTAGATTTTCAATAAAGCAGTTCACAAAATGTGATGTAGTTCGGAATGTAGAGACTAGCTTCGTTCGTCTAAATATCGTTTAGCTACAGCCCAGTAAAATTAGACCAAAAAAAGGCAATGCCTTCCATTAATTCGTAAAAAGCTGGAAATGATTTCATTTCACTTGGGGCATCCCGAATAAGATTAATCTGAGTTTGCGACGGTTTCTGAGGTGAGCTTAAATTTTGGGAGCCAAAAAACCGCGAAAATTTGGCACTTTTTGCCTTATAACATGTAATGGGTGCATCGTACAGACAATTTTACTCTTACCACAATTAAAGAGCATCAAATTCTGCGTCGAATGACCTCCTGAAATATTAAATTTAGTTCAGTGGTTTGGTCCTAATCAGTAGTCAAAGATGAGCAAATTTTGCCGTTTCTGCTGAAACATTCATTGCGCTCACTTTCAAACGCCTGTGATCCGAAAACGGCTATCCCAGATAAAAAATGTAAGATAAGAAAGTTCTAGAACATCAAATTTTGCGTTCAGGGTGCATCTAATCTTAAAATTGCTGATTCCTATGCAACGATGCACGCAAAAAATCAAAAATAAGCGTAGCGCTCATTGTCCGCAATTCGTCTAGTGAATCAACTACCTGCTGTACCTGTACCTACCTACTGAATATAGGTAGGTACCTTATGATTTTAAAAATTAGAAGCTCAAATGGTTATGAAAAAGAGCGTTCTTGTGTAACAAATGAAAATACCTGATGGTCATAAAATTAATAGTAAAGGGTTCAGAAACAAGAAAGCCATATCACCAAAAATGTTTTATTTAATATAGCAAATAATTACTGAAAAGCAATACGTGATACAGATATGTTATTCAATGCAAAAGGAATTTGGCGAATTCAATAAAAAATGAATGTATCATGTATTTAATAACATTTCTGCTGCTTGGCAGAAGATGGTCCAGAAATGTGCTCATCGTTGTCCTCTAGCTCTTCATCTTCGAGAGTGTTTTGATATGTATCCTCCTCAATAAGGTCCACATCTTCGTCATGTGAAGCTCTTTCCAGCAGTAAAATATCATACTCGGACAGACAATTAGTGCAAGTGTGACCTTTGCAATTCACAAATATCACCGATCATTTCATTCCAGCTTTTCTACAGGAGCAAGCTCTTTGGCATCCTTTTTTGCAAGAACATGAAATGTTGTTCAGTAGTTCTGGTGGCGCTGATGGTAGCTCTGTGGCATTTGGTAAGAGAACGTTTGCGATGGTCTTCCTGCCTCACCAGCTCCTGCGCAACAAGGAAGTTGTTCCTCCACACTTGAACTTGAAGGTATACCCTCAGAGAGTGTTGTCGCGCAGCTGCCTCAGTTGGAGGCAAACTTGCCAATGTGAAATTATTCTTATGGAGTGCCTCTGGAAGAGATGCAAACGAGTTTGGTTAAGAGAAGCTTTGCTGTCACCCGTATATTGGTGGACATTTAAATTTGGCTCCTCCCTCAGCAACCTGATCAGGCGTAGCTTTGGGATTATTGAAAACCGAAACAGTTCTTTGAAGGCTGGTGGTCTTCTGGAAGATGGTGAAAAATTTTGTTTTGACCAGCCTGAAAAAAGCGGAAGTACTGTCGCAGCCACTGAAGGAATAATACATTTTCAGAGAGCTTACATTTATTTGGACTGTAGGTGGATGCGGCCTCTTTCCCCTTTCCAGGTTTCAGCAGGAATATTTTGTGGGTGGAGTCTGGCTGCTGATGCGCAGTCAGCAGAACCAATAGATCTATGTCCTCCCCAACAACGAATACATTTCCATCCTTTTTGGATACATCAGATGCTGTTCTGATAATCAAGAGATCTGCGTCCTCAGTGGTCTGCTTGGCATGAAAACCTTCAGCTGTCAGTTTTTCTGTAAGCAGTGATATAAAACGTTTTTTATTCAGTTCGTTTGACAGAAACCTCTCTTTCGGTATTGTCACTGTCATAGTGTCATCAAACAAAACTGATGCTGACGACATACTAGGTGCTCTTCGGGTGCGTTCAGCTGATTTGATGCTTTTTCTGTTGCATCCTCTGGGTAGCCATCAAATACAATGGTGCACTTGGAACCATAGTGATTCTTTTTGTACTGCACAGACTTGTCAAGGATAGACGAAAGCTGCTCGTTTGTTTGGCACACAACTCTGTGTAAGAGGAAACTTCCATCAATAACGAAGTCAGCATTCGTTAGTTCCATAGAATTGACTGGAGTGAACAGGTTATATAAGGTGATTTCCGTGTTTTACGTATTCCACCGTCATCAAAAAGCGATAATGGATATGGAGCTATTCAATTCTTAGTAAATTAAAGACATGGGTACCAAGCGAAGGCACAACCGTAAGAGAAGGAATTACGGACGGTAGCAGTCCCGGGATGAGACTGGGACGGACCGTTTCGTCGTTTTTAGGACTCATTGGTAGTCAAAATCCACCACTGCCAGACTCAGACGGTGCGAGAGGTTATGCTCCCGGGTATCGCTCCTGAGAGCGGGATCTCCCGCCGAAGAAATCATAACCAACAATTAACAAACTTTAAAACTACAAATTTTCCTTGTCCTGATCCGCTAGGCACAACAGCAATTTAATAACGGCATTTACAACATAACTCAGCCGTGCGTTTAAAATGTGAAAGAGATTTAACGTGCCTGAAACTTTAAAGAAAGGGGTAACAAACTAAGGCATAACGCTAAGAGCAGGAATTCGTCACCGGGAAGAGACTGGAACGTCCTTTTCAGGACTCATCCGCCAGCCAAACTCCACCGATGACAGACTCAGAAGGTGCGAAGGGTATGAGGGGAGGTTTCTCTAAAACATAGCGAACCACATTGACCGTTCGAATTACATAGACATTTGATTCCCTGGCCGAATTGCGGAAAATGAGGACTACGCCCATTTTTGAGTTTTGCAGGTATCTTTGCGTAGGAATGGGCAAATTTTAAAATTTAGTGCTCCCTGAAAGCAGAAGTTGATGTTCTAGAACTTTCTTATCTTACATTTTTCATTTGGAATAGCCGTTTTCGGATCACAGGCGTTTGAAAGTGAGCGTAACACACGTTTCAGTCGAAACAGCAAAATTTGCTCATCTTTGACTACTGATTATGACCAAACCACTGAACCAAATTTAATGTTTCAGGAGGTCATTCGACGCAGAATTTGATGCTCTTTAATTTTGGTAAGAGTAAAATTGTCTGTACGATGCACCCATTACATATTGGCAAAAACTGGCAAAAAGTGCCAAATTTTCGCAGTTTTTTGGCTCCCCAAAATTTAGCTCACCTCAGAAATCGTCGGAAACTCATATTAATCTTATTTGGGATGCCCAAAGTGAAATAAAATCATTTCCAGCTTTTTCCGAATTAATGGAAACCAAAAGTCTAATTTGACTGGGCTACTAGTGTCTGAGAATTTTTATTATTAACTTGAAATGTTAATATAATACAATCCATCGAAATACTACTAGTAATAAGACTATATAAACCGTATACTACCACATATTATACACTATATAACTGTTTAAATGTACACCTTTTTTTGAGATGATGTTAGGGAAAACTGAAGTGTGATCTTTGAAATTATAGAAATTAGAAACTGAAAATACAGATCTTGTACATGAGAACTAAAGTGAATTTATGGGAGCAAAGATTTCGGGAAATCTGGATAAGGAATAACTTTTAATTCCTACATGATTTTGATAAGTAGTTCCTCCAATAGTCTATATAAACTACAAACGAAAACTCAATTAGTCTACGAAAGGAAACAAATTGAACAGACAAAGCATTAAAACACAATCAATTTATTTTAGGGAACTTAATGGTTCGATGTGATTGGAATTCTTCATTAGGGGAACTCCTTAGATTGACTACTTAAAGATTTATGAAGCACAATGACAAAGAACCTTCTTATTCAATGTATCGAACATAGAAATTCAATTAAACTTACAAAAGATTAAAAGTCTAGTTACACCAGACCATATTAGAGAGAAAGTACATTGCAAGTATTAATTTTTAACGATATAATCTGTACAGAACAAAATTATTAGAAGAAGAAATTTTCTTTGATAGCTGTATTGTCTTTTGTTTTATTTTTAATTTCTGTGGTCATTATGGTCTTATATTCTATTCATAATCTTTTAATATTTTAAGCATCAATTTTTAAATTTTTAAATTTTATTCTTTTCATTACTAGAAAACTACTATAGTTGATTAATTTTGTTATTAAAAATTTATTTTCTTTCCAATTTTCATGGATATATATTCTTATCTTAAGTAATCGCATCTGATCTTTCTGCATATTGAGTATACATAATATAAAGTAAAAACAGTTCTATTACTATCCACTGTGGAAATCAAAGATATCTCTGATGTTGTCTCTTAGAACTTTCATTTGTATTATTTATTTATTATCTTTATCTTTGGCTTTAGTAGCTTATTTATTATTTCTTTGATGAAATTTTCAAAACATACTCTAAAGCTGAAATGCTCATGCTGGAATGAAATATATTTATTTAATTTCAGATGGAATGGGTGATTCCTAATTAAATCAATAATTATTGAAAGTAAAACTAATGAGTTTATTTCAAATAAAAGGAATTCTTTCAATATTTGTTTACTATTTTCAAATAAATAGAATTTATTCAATTTTTGAATGCTTTCATAAGATTTGTTGATTATCTAAATATCATTAGCATAATCTGATGTCTGCTACTTGCAACAGAAACAGAAACGATTCTTCTACGTTTCAATATTTATTCATCCATACAAAAGATAACATTACCATAAGTTTGATGCTATGTTGCAGTTTTTATTCTGATATTGTTGCTAATCAAAAATAATTGCATGGAGTAACTCAGCATGTTCTCATGTATTAGACTTTATAACTGAGCCCAGTTATATTTACGAAGAATAGGTGAATTCCTGAAATTCAAACTTTGAACCAAAAAATATTTAATGAAGCAATATTATTTCTTTCCTGGACATAAAGTACGGAGTGAAAATATATCATTAAGATATAGGTACTTATATTAGAGAGAAGCTATAATCCATTTTTTTTCTTTATAGTGTTGATTGTTTTAATCTGTTAATTTATTCATTCAGGAAGAACAAAATGACAAAAAGATTGGATTTTTTTGCAGTGCAGTGTATTTTAAATGTTTTTTTAATTGTGGGCTAATATTTAATTCTGAATTTTTCACATTATATATATTTTAAGTCTTATTTTCTCAGATGGCATTGGGTGAAACTAATTTGTTCAGTGTCTTCAATAATAAGCGGAATTAATTGTTCCTAAATTTCAAACACAGGTAATCCATTTCCTTATTGATTTACTTACCTGCGTTTCCACTGTATTTGGAATAATTCATCCTATAACCATCAGCTTCTCCTTCCACTTTGAAATCAGAGAACTCTGCAAATTTACTCGTTTTTTCGAAATCTTCTAAATTAACTAAAAGAGTCATTCGATCTTGCATTGTTAAAAGTGATATATGATCATTACCTGAGGGAAAGAAGGAAATATAAGATTAAATATAAATTTAAAGTTGTGAGTTATTTTATGAATAGTAATTAAGTAAAATCATATTTTGAAGCTTTAACAATGCATTTTATATATTTTTAAGAGCTTTTTTTGTTTGTATTTCCGGGAGATATATTTCTCAAAGTAACAAAATGAAGTCATCTTTTTTAAGTATTCATAATATGATTTCTATAAGATAAACATTTATATATTATAATATTATACACAAGTTAGATATAAATCATATAAACTTGATACAAACTTCCTTCGATCCTCTACTAATGTTTAATATATTTTAAGACACAATATTTCGACTATATTATGTCTCAGTCTTCCTCAGGTTTATGGTAATTTAGCTTTTGTCTGTTACTGAAGAGACAAGTTAACAATTTCAAAGAAACAAAACAAAAGATACAACTTTAAGAAAATACGATATCATAAATTAAGAATTAATTTTAAAAAACAAGAGATATATAACATTTGAAAAACAACATAGAACAAAGTAAGGTTTAAGTATTAATTAACCATTAATATTCTCAGATTTTTAATAACATTTTCTTAAAAACTTCAATGGACGTATTCATTAATTTTTACTCTCTTACATTTATTCATATTTCGAATTTTTCGATCGTACTATTAATGATCGAAATTTTCAACAATTAATCGATATTTTTCATTCTAAATCTGGAACAATATTTTAGTTAACGGGTCAGTATTGTGTCCATTTATTAAGCAGTGATCTGCCCATTCAGATATATCTTTCTTCTTATTTATATACGTCTGGATGTGTTGTTTTAAGCACTTGAAATGTTCTTCCTAATGTTCCCCAAGTATCTGGAACTAAAATTCCTATACGTCAATACGTAAGCAGCAACCAATACGTAAGCAGCAGGTAACATATACATACTCTATATGTTACCTTTCTCTATTTGCGGTTTTGAACTTTTGAATATATGTTCCCAGTCTCGTAATGACTGCATACTTATTTTCAATATGTTAATTTGCGCACACATCTGGTTCATCCCTTTAAGTGAATTTCTACAAACTTTTTCAGCCTTAATGCAGCTGTTTGAGACATATAATTATCATGTTCATATACATACAGCTATATAATACAGACACACTTACACACAAACATACATGTCTATAGGCTGTATACTGTATAGAGACTATACTGTATACGTCTACACTATACAGTATACAATATACATGTCTACAGATACGTGAAAACCCAACAGCATTATTAGATTTTTAATAATATTCCGTGGGAAAGGAAATCAGATAATATTTTCAGTTTCATTAATTCATTATGTTAGAATTGCTAAGATTTTTTATGTTTACCTAACCAGAATTCTTTATTTAAATCTCCAAATCCATTTTTGTAATCATACCATTTGCGAAAAAAATTCTCTCTCGGCTCTCCAAAGTCATCTCTTCTCTGAAATATCTGTTACAAAAATAACAATAAAGTGCAAATTAAACTAAGCAACAAGGTTTTCTTATTATGTGAATAAAATTACCTTTTATTAATCGATTGATATTTAATGGAATTATTTTTGTATAAAAACTAACAATATTAGAAAAGAATTGATGGATCTACAAAATTTCATCAATATTTTATTTAGATGTCTGAAACTAGAGAAATATCTCCAGGATAACAATTAAAAGTATATTAGTAATGAAGAAGTTATATATTGATATAACACAATCTACTGACACTTGATCTGTACTAATAGTAGTTGAATTTTATCAAGATACACTAAAAGCTCGTTTATCCAAATCGCGTTTATCAGAAAATCTGGTTTATCCGTACGATTTTTAACTTATTCCAAAATACATAAAAACATTTTTTCGTCGCTATAATCAATATTTAATAGTGAACACAAGCGATTATCTAACTCTAAGTGTAACTATGTAACTGTACCTCTAATAATCAAGATCAGTAGACTTAAATTCCCGTTTTGTCTGGGAACAAGTATCATTAAAATATCATCAGCAAAAATGACAACAATCGTAACAACTGCGTCTTTCGCAATAATCACATTTGTATTTATAAGGAAATTAAGGCAATACCAATTTTATTTTCATAGACATATTAGAAGAGGTTGTGAAGCATTGTGATTGGTTTACTAATCGGTAACCCTACCTTGTTTTAGACTAAAATCATCATAAGCTTGACAATGATGTATGGAAGCTGTAGCTATTTCTACTGTTGTAGATTATACTGTTGTATATTATTGTTGTACATTTCTATTGTTGTATATTATATCACATTATTATCTATTCGTATTTTGAATGGCTCTATATCAAGTGAAGTAAGTCTAAGTATATTTTGAAGTAAAAGTTCATACATTTTACAGTTCCTCAAATATTGTTACGTTGCCAACATTACTTCAAGGTATAAAAGCAGCAAATAAATCTGTGCAGTTGTCATAGGGCTATTGATATCTATTTTATTTTGAATCAATGTAATGTTGGTTGTTCAGCTTTTGTTTTGAATTCAGTTCATATCTCACAGCTTGTTGCTTCTGTCTTGAGTTAAGAGATAGCGTTTTCTCGAGTAATGAAGTAAAAAAAAAATTACTTGAATAGTACATGTTACTTTACTTGAATGAAATTTCCTCTTTGAATCTTTTTATGAATAGGTTCAATTTGGTTCAACAGATATAATTTACTTTGCATGTTTTTATCTTTTTTTTATTTTTAATAATGCAATCCCGTACAGAATGGTTTTAAAATCGCTTCTTTAACAAAGAATTAGGAATCCAGTAAATCTTTTAACTAGATTATTCTATATTATATTATTCTAAAAAATAAAAAGGGCTCTTTCACACAATTCGCATAATTCATCTACTATCAGAAATCAACTGATGTTTTTCACTTTAGCTATGAGATAGCGTTTCTTTCAAATACTTTTGGATAGTATCATTATTTTTTCTGTGAACTTTTTCAAAGATAAAGCAAATTGCTGTTTTGTTTCATTCTTCCTTATTTTTTTTATGTGATTAAATACGTTAGTCTCATGAATAGTGGTTGTAACTTTCCAGTATTTAGCAAAATAAATGGAAATTCTAAAAACTCAAGACATCACTTACGATCTGTAAGTGAAAGGCCTTCCTTTTACACTAAAAACTCGTTTATCCGAGTTTGATGGTACCGCGCCCGTTTCGGATAAACGAATATTCAGATAATCCGGGATATATTGTATGAAACATGTACTATTGTATTAAAAAAATTACAGTGAACGCTGAAACTATTACCGAAGTATAGACTGTAATTACAATAATGTTTTCAAGTTATAACAATGTTTGAAGCCTTTTGAATATTGATACATTCTACTGAACAATTTACTAAAGGACTACATTGCACCAGCAGATTCGCAATTTTTTTTTAAAAAAAGATATCATTGATTACAGATTTTAATAATCTATATTATTTTATTTTTGATTTATTAATCATAATAACAATGCTAATTTTTAAGCAGCTTTTAATGAATAGGATAAACTTACTGTCCAGCCACCGCCATCCTTCTCCATATCACAGTAGACTTGGAATGAACTTGAATTGGTTCTTCCTTTAGGATACACATCATAAATTCCACTTTTTCGGTTCCCTAACCATTAATACAAACTTATTACATTAACTCTCTAATATACTTATATTTATTTACATCTTTCTGAAAAGCATATATTTCTGGCTGGATTTAAAATGTATCATGAAGGAGAAAAAAATGGTGGAAATAAAACCAATTTTAAATGCATTTTTAAATTAAAATAAGAATTGAATATAACGGTTTTCACTTATGTATACATTATCGTTTACCAGTCAGAATTACCTTACATAAATTGCAGGATGAACGCAATGGTATTGAACTCGTTTTAAATTACTTCATTTTATTATTTTTATGCAAAATATAGTAGGAAACTTGTTATGATACTTTTTATGATGAAATTGAAGAAGATGCAAAAATAACTTCTTTATATAAAAATACAGACATCGTAATCTTCTTGTCATCGGAAACTTTAATCTATCTATATTTACTCTTTTTTTTGCAAAACACTTCTTCAGGACAATTTTAGGAGAAGAACTCTGTCTTCCTCCTCTAAATCGTTATGAATACAATTTGAGTTCATTTTGAATTAACACATGAATTAACAATGATGGACATGTTGCATACGTTGCACACAATACATAATAACTTTATAATTATAATTCAAAAGTTATGAATTGTGGGCAGCGCATGCAACTTGTTTACCATTATTTATAATATATATATTTTTTATACTATTTTTGTATGTTTTCTATGGTTTATGGAACCTTGATAAAGTTCTTGGGTGACAAAAACGAAATATTGGTGATAAAGATGAGTTTGTGTTTTTTATCTACAGAGGAGATAATTTGATCATTAGAAAGTTACAAGAAGATTTTTTATATATAAACAAGATTTTTTTTTCTTTTTAAATTCTCCGAATTTCTAATTCACATTTGAAAGTTGACAGTTCAAAATTATATTTCACAAAGAATTTGCAGATAATTTTTTGAAGTTAGAAATTTGGAGACATTGGAAAGATGTTCTAAAGTCGTGTTCCAATCTCTTCCTAAAACAGCAATACAGAAAAAAAAAATGTTTAGAAGTCAACGTTTAAAAGTTGAGTTTTTGTAATAAAAAAAACAGAAAAAGCAAGCATTTTTATTTTCTAAAACATATTACACGTTTTAGACAAATGTATGTAAAAACAAAGAATTTAAATCAAACCGCACAAAAATAAGTGCATTTTTTAAAGTTACTGATATGTGGTTCAACTTTATTTTTTATTGCATGTAAAGATATATTTACCTTGATTGTAGAGTTCAGCGCAGTTGCTCGATTGAAAATGAGAAGTATTGTTTATATTTGCATTATCAGAATCTTTATCTTCTTCCTTAATTGCACAAGATTCAGAATTGTGCGACTCTAAAATAAAGATTAAAAACAACTGAAAATAAGTTTATGCTAAAGTATAAATGTAAGGGCGACTCATAATAATAAAAAATAAAATAAAAATAATAATAAAAAAGGAAGTACAATAATGTAGGGGAAAATAAAAAAAAATAGGAAAAAAATAAAAAAAAGTTAGGAAAATAAGAAAAAAACAAAACAAACAAAACTCACGCGGACATTGAGAAAGAAAAGATTAAGATGGTCAGATTTCGACAACATTCAGTATATGATTCAGAAATTTTAACCGTCAAACTATAACTGACAACTAAATTGATATAGTTGCATTTCTCACATTACGCTAATAGCGAAAATCCAATGAAAACAATGCTAAATATCTCGAACATCTAGTGGGGGGGGGGGGGGCGTTGACCCCTGAAAATATCCTATTACTATGGTGTTTGGGCCTCTGAATACGATATTCATCCGTTTGTCGATCCGACTTTCCGTTCGGGAGTTGTTATGGATGGACAAAGATGGACGGACGGACAGGACAAACGGGTAGATCAAACTCAGTAGCTACTGATTTTGGTTGCTATCACAATTGCTCCCAAATGGGTCGCTAAAAAATGCTACAAACAAAAGAAATTTTGATTTCTGGCATTAAGATGTTACTTATGAGAGAATTACAAGGGCTTGTGGTTTCCATTAGATCTTATTACAACGATTCTTAATTATAACAATATTAAATAAGTATTTAAGTGTTTATAAAATAAGACATTCTAAATGTTCAGTAATTTATTTTAATTATCGAAATACACTTTTTGACAAAAAAAATCGACGCACCCCGAAAGAAATAGTCCTGTAGCAATGCAAAAACCTTTGGGCCGAATATGCGAATGATCAAAAATTCGCACCCAATGAATGAATAGCCGGAGCTACTGCTGATTGGAACTGAGGATCTTAACTGTGTATATACCGAAGGTTGATTCACGTTTATTCGGTCGATTTTTGATGACGTCATAGACTTAGCAGTACTCTTTTCTGCACCACCGGTTGTGTTCATTAGGGTGTCCCTTAATTCTAGCAATGGCTCTGCATCGCAGTTTCCATTGACGAAGGCTGCGTTGGAGGTAGACGAGTGGGATTTTGTTCTACTCCTCTTTGCAAGCTTTCCAATGCCCTTTTACTATTTTCGGTCGTAGTGTTCCCAGAGCCCCTTTAAGTAATCCAAACCCGCAAATGCGATTGCTCGTATTCTGGGTTTAGTCGCCATACTGGCCATGTAGAGCCAGGTCGCTGTAGCTTGTCCTGATGAATCCACACTTTCCTTTTGTCGCTGCCGTACAATGCGGGAATATCGACACGATACAAGGGTTCCAGGACATGCTCTCTATAAAAGGCAGCATTAATCTTGACCTTTGCAGGTACCTTCCTCAGCGGCAACTTTTCTCTGTAGCTGTAACCCACAATAATCAAGAATCCTCTCGAAAAGTTTTCTTTGCATTCGCGGTACCACTCGGATCGTCCTTTGGCATCAAAAGGGTGATAAAATATTGCCCTTGGCTTCTTGGTATCACTAAGATAGATCCATGCCTTGGCCGAACTAGTGATGTACTTCCATTTTTCGCCAGATAAGTGGTGTCCGTAAAGCTTTCGGGTGTTGGTCTTCCTTTCAGCAACGTGTCGATAAAGTAAACGATGAACGCGAGCTTTATGATGCTTTTCTATTTGCAGGTCACGCCAAATTATCCGTGCAACCGTTGCCTGAGAAATTCCAGCAGCCAGGGCAACCGCCCTTTGGGTGCTAGGGTCTCGCCGACAATCATAGACTTCACTTTCTTAACGTTAGGAATTGCTGCCGGTCGTGGGTGTTGTTTTCAGGCCTGTTGTCCATTACGCGCCCTACCACTGACCAGTACACACCGTCAAGAGTGATTGCAGAGTGCTGTGCACGATCAACTTGGAATTGTGCAGATTAGGGACGAATTGTCTTCAGTGATGAGTCTGTTTTGAACTGAGTCCCGACGATCAGTGCAGACATATCTGGAGATGGCCCGGACATCGTCAGGATCCCGCTTTTACTTTCGCACGCCACACCGCCTGACAACAGGGAGTCACGGTCTGAAGTGCCATTTTATTTGATAACGTATCCCCTTGGCTGTTAGACAGCACTATAGTACGTTGACAAAATCTACGACCCATTGTGTTGCCGTTCCTTTCGCGGCACTCCGGGCTTACTTTTCAGCAAGATAATGACCGGTCAAAGACACGCCTCTCCATTGATTGTATTCGTGGTTGCGACCCACTTTTTTAGCCAGCCAGATCGCCAGATCTCTCTCCTATTGACCACATTTCGAACGTAATGTGGCGTCGCCTCCGAGCATCCCAGAATGTCGACTAATTAGCCCGCCAACTGTATCAATCAATTCTATGTCGGATAACAGCTTATATTCAGACAAGAGGTGGATCAACGCCATACAGACCTGCTCACTTTATATAACTCTTTCATCCAATAAATCAGTCCAAACCAATTTTTTGAAAGAGTGTATATCAAAAGATCGCTTAAAGGCATGATTTACAAAACAAGTCCTCTTTTTCACTTTATATAAGTTGTTAGAATCAGTTTGTTTATCTATGGGCTTTGTTATGATAGTAAGAATAATGCAATCAAAAGACAAACAAAAAAAGAAATTATGTTTAAATTTTAGGTTTTTTTTTTTTGATTATACACTTTGTGCGTTATAGTCCTGCTAAGTTTACAAAAAAAATAAACAAACAAATAACAAATCAAAAATAACCATATATATAAAAGCAAAATTAATGGCTATATTTTTGAAAACTTTTGGTTAATAGTTTACAATTAATTGAAAAATTCTAAATTTTATACGTAAATAAATAAATAAATAAATAAAAAGGATTAATTACTCCACTTAGAACTTATATAAGAACTTATTAATGGTAAAATTATTTTGAATCATACACATCCTTATATATTATTTCTCAAAGATGCTTCTGTGTCGGAACGCCATAACTTCCTTAATACTTCATCAAACTCAATGATTGAGACATCATTTTGAAGATTACGGTCTCCGCTAATGACGAAAAATAAACAAATTGTTTAAAATTAATGTTTTCGTTTAAAAACTTTATTGTAAAAACCTTTTTATAAAAATGTAGACACGCTTTAACAGAAGCGATTTGATCTTTCGAAAGCGAAATAGCATTTCAAATAATTCTATAGCGCCGTAAACTTCAAATATACCCTTTTTTTGAATAAAAATGCACTTTAAAATGATATTTCATCGTTTATTTAATAAGAACAGATAAAAAAACAAACAAAGATTTATAGTTTAATAAAAATAAACCATCTATTGACAATGTGTTTAACTAACATGCACGATAGCTGTTGGATTTATTTATTACTAGCTGTATCCGGCATGCGTTGCAATGCCACCCAAAGACAGAAAGGGCTCATGAGAAGGGGCCGTAAATATAAGGTCCCAGTGTCGATCGGGGGTGGGACACTTAGGCCCTTGTGTCGCCATCCCCACCCAAGTGTGGTGGACCTGTCCCCCATAGGAGAGCGAATTTTTCTCTTTTTCCAATTGACTTAGGGGCCCCGAGAAGGGGCCCTAAATATAAGATCCCGGTGTCGATCGGGGGTGGGACACTTAGGCCCTTGTGTCGCCATCCCCCCACCCAAGTGTGGTGTCCCTGCCCCCGTAGGAGAGTGAAGTTTTCCCTTTTTGCAATTGACTTGGGAGGGGGCCGAGAAAGGGCCCTAAATACAAGGTTCCGATGTCGATCGGGGGTGGGACACTTAGGCCCTTGTGTCGCATCCCCCCACCCAAATGTGGTGTCCCTGCCTCCCATAGGAAAGCGAATTTTTCCTTATTTGCAATTGACTTGGGGGGCCCGAGAAGGGGCCCTAAATATAAGGTCCAGGTGTCGGTCGGGGGTGGGACACTTCAGCCTTTGTGTTGGCTTCTTCCCACCCAAGTGTGGTGTCCCTGCCCCAAATAGGAGAGCGAATTTTTTCTTATTTGTAATTGACTTGAGGGCCCGAGAAGGGGCCTAAATATAAGGTCCCGGTGTCGGTCGGGTGGGACACTTTAGCCTTTGTGTTGGCTTCCTCCCACCCAAGTGTGGTGTCCCTGCCCCCCATAGGAGAGCGAATTTTTCACTTTACACAACATATGTGTAGTTCTTATTTTAACCACCAGGTGGATATTGGATTTTTCAGGGCTTTTACCCCTTTTCAACCCCTTTTGGGGGGTGGGTCCGGGTTCTAAGGTAGCCTATCTTTTGCGCAGGGTCCTAAAGAGTAATTCTGCAAAGTTTGGTCCAGATAGGTCAAAGGGCCTAAGAGTGTATAAAGGACAGACAAAGAAAGAAAGAAAGAAAGAAAGAAAGATACATTTATTTTTATATATATAGATTTCTCAAAGTTGGTTTTTTTGTTGCGAATTATTCGCACGGGTCAACTAGTAATTTTTTAATCCCACTGAGCTTTGAGTACTGGGCGAATCGAACTGATGATAGTTACGAACCTAGAAGCAAAAATTTCGAAATTAGCTCAGTGGATCTTTTAATTGTTCGTGTGTTGTTATCGTTGTTTTTACTATTTCTTACTAATTTTATTTTTAATCGTTTCAAAGCTGTAATTTGAAATTTATCCGGATGTAAATAATTAAATATATACAATTTTTTCATTAGCTCTCATAAAATAATTATTCTTAGGAAATCAAAAGGAATTATTTTATTCCATTTATTTCTTGTATTAGTAGAGTTTCTAAAAGATTTGATACACGAAAATATATTTTAAAATAAGAATATAAACAATTTTTTCAATAGGTAATAGGATATGATGTAATTTTGTAATATTTTTTTTGTTATCAGTGTAAAATTGATAATTTTTGAATATTAATTTTAATACTTTTTCGATTAATCTATTTATTTTATTTATTTGTTTTTTATTTAATTAAATTCAAGATTCAATACCAAAACATAAAAAGGAATCCAGAAAAGATTTAAATATCATTTTTTTTTTTGGGGGGGGGGAGAATCTATTTTATTCTATTAAACATATATATTTAGAGTTTACTTTTTTTAATAAAAGTTACATTCTGATTATTCCAATTTAAATTTTCATCAAGATAAACACCCAAACATTTCTTAACTACTTTTTTTTTAAATATTTTTATAGTTACCTTTATTTAAAATCTAACAAAAAATATCCGGGCTTCGCGCGGGTTACAGAAAAGAGTTGTCTTGATGTGGATGACGAAGAAATTGTGTGATCACTTTGAAACTTTTGCAGTTGGTAAAAAAAGACTGATGATAGTTACAAATTAATGTTATATTCGTATTTTGTAACTCGATAAGCCCGATATATATCAAATTTTAATATCGAGATTAGAGAATATAAAACTTCCCACCCCTTTTTGATCTGCTCCACACTCATCACTTAACACTTTTCCCAGTTGGTAAAAGATCAAGCGGTGATTGCAAAATAATGTTACATTCTTTTTGATAACTTCAAATCTCGTAAAGTAACCTTTTACGGTTTGTCTTCGACTACGTATGTTTCAGATTTTACAAAGAATACTCATGCGAAATTTCGTGTTTCCAGCTGAAGCAGATACTTCAAAAAAATTTGCCCCTCCCCTCCGATTACACCTTTTTGGACCCGAATATAGAAAATTCGTCGAATACATATCTTTTCAACATTCATGTTTAATTACGTGTCTCCACTAAAGCTGTTTCAGAGATATGAGTACTCTTCAAGAAAGTTTGGTCCCCTGTTTACATCCCTTAGTCCGGATCCGGTTTTCGTTGTTCTTCAATTAATTAAAAAAAAGTTAAGAAAGAAATTTTTGATTTCTAAAATAATAAAAAAAAGAAAAGAAAACCCAATGTCATAAATAAAGAAGGAAACTAAAAAACAGGAAAAAAGAAATGAAATAGAAAAAACAAAAAACAAACAAAACAGAAATTCTGTTAAGTTTGGTTCAGATCGTTGAAAGAGCCTAGGAGTGTATAGCGAACAAACAAACAAACAAACCAAAATTATTGCTATTTTATTTCTGTAGATCAAGATACAATAGAATTAAATCTGTCTGTGAACGTTTCTGTGCTTCTAACACGTTTTCATCATCATTTCGGAGTAATATGTCGTTTGCATATCCATTAATGTTTTGGTTTCTACTAATATTAATAAATGTCTCAGTTCGAGAAATGAAAAATTTAACAGAAACATTTTCTTAACCATATGTTATTTCTCATCGCTATTATTTTTTTTGTTTTCGATGTAGAGATAAAAAATCACTCACATTATTCTTTTACCAATTAGGCTATCCCATTTCTCTTATTCATGTTGCTTTATGAAAATTTGATCAGTTTTTGATTGAAACTTAAGTATTAATTTGTAATAATATTTTTTTTATAATTTTATTTATCTTTGAAAAAAGATTTGTATAGCATTTAAAGTAGATATTATACAACCATGAAGAAACTGTACTTTTTAAATTTAAATACTGATTCAAAATTACTCTTTATTATAAAACCTACACAGTAATCAATCTATTGGAAGGAATTCCTGATAGCAAAATATTGAAGCCATAAAAATAATGAGTATTTTAGTGATTTCCTTTCAGAATACGGTAGGACATGAATAAAATGTCAAAGACCAAATAGCAAATTCTGACATTAGAATACAAGATATTGAAGCCATTGGAGTAATATGGATTTGAAGCAGAAATAGATCATATTAACTAAATATACAAAAATAAAGTAAGTTTCGATGAGGGATTTTTCTACTCAGATGAAATTAATTCAGTAATTCGATTCCGTCCCTTTAGCCTCTGCCAATATCTTGGACAAGAAGACCCCGAAATCTTCCTTCCCAAAACATTGACTTAGATCAAATTGTAATGTAACTCTGAAACGTCACCTGACGACGGCTCACGGGATCCAGACGAAATATCGAATTAATTTCTCCCGGAGTAGAAAAATTCCCTCATCGAAGTTTAAATTATTTCTTTATTTAATTAAAATCTATGAAGTATTTTATCAATGACAGACGGATTCAGTATCAATTGCATTTAACTTAACGCTGCCAAATTTTGGCAATATTTAATACCAATAATTTTGATGTACGTCATAATACAATTTCAAAGCACATGATTCATATGCTGCAGAAAACTTAAACCGTATAGAATCAAGATATGCCACAGATACGCTAATACTCTCGTGCGACCAATCCATGAAAAAAAAAATGCTTCCGGAATTTAAAAATAGGATCACGAGTAAAACCTTCTTAATTAATTTTATTAAAGTTGGAACAAATAGTGATTTGCAAATCACTTATTTTTGTGTGACAAAAGATATATATAAAGTAAATATTATATGATGAATAATATAATGAGTGATTCAATCTACTTCATGACCATTTGATTGGAACTAACTACAGAGTTAGTTATTTAATAACCCCAAAGTTAAATTAAAAAAATTAGTCAATTTATAAACTAAAATAAATACTTACCTTTTACTAATTTGACGAATTCCAATGTAGTAGTTAAACTTGCTTCCACGTTTGCAATAAGATTGAAACATGTAGATTCTGCTGATAAGGCAGAGCAGTTGTAGAACTGACAACAAACAACATACAGTAGGAAGAAATGTATTTGGAAGATCTTTTTGGACATTTTCAAGTTAGCTGACAGTTCAATGTCTAAATCTAGTCAAGAAAACTGCTGAAGGTATTCATGAAACCAATAGAAGACAACAATCTTTTCTTCAGTAAGAATCTGCAGCTACTGTCAGCCTGCAGGTGGTTTATAAAGAAATCGATTCGGCTTTGATGTTGGATTATTATTTACATCTGATAATACTGAATCTTATTTTGGGCGGGGTACTGTTACTCTTAATCTTCAAGTAAATATTTAAGAAGAATGTTTAGTACCATAAAAATTTATTATTGCACCAATTGAATTGGAAGTATTTTTCTTTGATAGCACCAAAATGCTTTATACATATTCAAAAATTTCGAATAATAAATTGTTTATAGCATCTGTAAGCTTTATATTTGAAATAATAAGCGCTGAAATTTATTATAAAAAAATGGCATTTCAAGAAAATCATAGATGTATTGTAAAGGCGGCAAAGGCTTTTACAGATTTTCTCTTTTTTTCCGAAAAGTTTACTACATTTCTCCTAGACTTTTAAAAAAATATAGAACTTCTTTTCACTTTAGAAAAAGAAAGCAACACAGTAACAGACAATCAATATACAAGTACAGTCGAACCTGTCTATCTCGAACCTGGTTATCTTCAAAGCCTCTGTATTTCGAAATTTCTGAAATTCCCTACATTTACAATCTAAATTCAATGTATTTTCCATTTTTATCTCGAAAAAATTTCCTTCGAAACCTCAGTATCCCGAATTTCGGATAGTGTAAATTACAAAAATCGATGCCCAAAGACCACCCTTTTTCAACAACAGGTTGAATCTCAGGATAATGTTGGTCACGAGGGATTCGCAGCTCTTGCTAATCTTAGAAGGCTAATAGAAACAAAGAAAGTTATAGGTCAAAAGTGATTGAAAGACTATTTTTATTGTTAAAGGTACGTATGTTTGTTAAAAAAATGTTATGGATGTATGTATAATTAATCTGCGATCATATCACTGTATTTTTCTACAATAAAAGCAATTAAAACGTTTTTTAATTGACCGCATTTAAAACCTCTATAACTCGAAACCTCTTTATCTCGAATTTTTTTCCTTTCCCGTGAGATTCGAAATAGACAGGTTCGACTGTAATGCTTTCCTATAACTTTGTTTCAAGTCGAATCTCAGAAAAATGTAATAAAAAGAATATATTTAAAGTAACTTAGTATTTTATTGTTATTTGCGTCTACGTCACTCAGAAATAGTAAACTTTTAGTAAACTTACTGAAGAACATCTGTCGTTTTTCATTTTCCTTATTTTTTTAAGACACAGTTTTCAAAAAAATAAAACAAACACAAAAATAGTAAATATTCACTATATGTTGCGGAAATCCACATATTTGTGATTTCCTTCTTCGGGTGTAAGTAGACAATGAGGCAGTTGCAGTTAATGCTATTTCTAACGTCTCAAGCAACCCCTCTCTCAGTTCATTGTGGTGAGAGAGGGGTTACATATGTAGGATCTATGCTGAAGGATACAGGGTTTTTCATTTATCAAAACGTCATATTGTAGTGAATTTTGATTGGAAATGTCTGTATTGTAACTCTCCCTTTGCCTGATCACAAGTGTTTCACGGAATTTACGTAAATTATCGTTTTTAAGGAGAGGCGGAAATCAGCTTGGACGATTTGGAGGTCTAAGTTCAAATCGTTCCATAAGTGTTAAAAATACAACTAAAAATCTGAAAGTTTAAAATATGACAGTTTAAATATGAATGAATCATATTCTCCTATTTTTGATTTTTATAGGATATACTGAATTACTTATATTTAACCTCAAAACAGGCTAATTGTTCGAAAGAATTTGCATTTTTACGAAATTATTTTAACTTAGAAAAGCTCCCATTTCTGTTTCTATGAATAAATAAAGTAAAAATCTTATTCCTTGAATTCGAGATTTCCATTACTTTTCCAATAGTTGAATATTAAAAAAATAAAAACCATAAATGTGATATTTTTGTTTTAATTTTTTTAAAATTCAACTATTGGGAAAGTAAAGGAAATCTTGAATTCAGTTACT
>JAFIDM010000002.1:31519807-31529918 GCA_023159025.1 Thereuonema tuberculata
AAAAAAAGAACAATGACAGTGAGTGGCAGAAAAGGTTTTATCTTCATTCCATCAGCATTAGTTCCGTAGATATATTCCACACATTTTCTGGTACAATTACACCAATTGTGGGATAGATCTCTATGCAGTGAAAAGGCCACTTCCATTGTATGGTTGAAAGAATGAGGAGTATCACATATCTTCAGACTAGTATTTTTCATAAATGGAAGCCTGAAAAAATTTCAATGAATTCTTTTAATAACAAAAATATTAATAAATTAAGCAATATCTCTGGTAATCCATCAAAATTCATTTTTAAGTTAAATGCCTAAATTAAATGCCTATAGAAAAAAACTGGCAATTAATTTCTGTCAAGTACTGTGCTGCAGTTCCATCCTTGAGATTGAATGCTAAAGAATTTCTGATATTCCTTAATTAGAAACTGTATATTAAGGGAAACTAATAGAATGATCTAAATAAGAACATAACGTGATGCAAATAAGGATAGATCATTTAATAAAAAAAATGAAAGGCATATAATTAAAGTAGTAAAATACATAGTAAAAGTAGTAAAATATGTTTCGACCGACTTTGCATGGTCATCATCAGCAATTGGATCGTTTATATTTTACTATTACTATTTCTATGTCTTATTAAATAGGATGTATACTAATTTTTTTTAATTTTCTTTGATAAAAACATTTTTTTAATAACATTAGTAATATATGTTTTTTTTAACTAAGTAATGCTAAGACATTATTAAATTTGATCCATATTATTTATATACTAATGTTATAATATCTTATATATATATATATATATATATATATATATATATATATATATATATTGTTACTTATTTATTACAACAAAGATACATCTAGAAATTTGCTAATATCCTGTTTTCAATTAAAAGATCGTTACGAATTTTTTTAATTAAACAAGCTTTTTCTACTTTTAATTTAAATCGATTAGAATCTTTGCTTAAGATTTTGATATTTTCTAATTCGGATTTTTAATTAAGTGATCATTAATTGCTGAACTGTTTCTTGTGCCATTTTAAAGTCGGAAGTTACTTTTTAATTATATGCTTTTTTTTATTATGTACATATATCAAATAACCATTCAATAGAAGTTAAAATACGCTCTACGACAAAAACAAAAAAACAAAAATCGAAGCAGATGGAAAATAGTGTGATCATGATGAAACACGACATGTGCAAAGAGGATGGAAAGAAAATGACGCCAGAACACTATGAGAGCAATGCAGCTGTTTATTTCGGAACAATAGGCTCAGAATCGGTACATGTTAGTATGTTCTGGGGCCACCTCTTGCGGTGATTCATGCGGATATATGATGTAGCATTGACACATACAGACGTCTAATGGTGTCCTGTGGAAGATTCATACAATGTTTTGGATGACTGTAATCTCCATCCCAACATATCCCGGAAATGTTCTATAGGTGATAGGTCTGGCGATCTCGTAGACCATGGAAGTGTCGGAACACCACGTCGACTCTTTCTGGAGATTAAAAAGTTTAACGTCTGCCAAATGCTAATAATAAAGATAATAGAACATAGTAGAAAATTTAAAATAAAAGATTAAAAACGGACTAGTTTCGGAATCTTTGTCATTATGCTTTGACAAAGGGAATCTGTAATAGATCCCGAAACTAATTCGTTTTTAAGCTTTTATTTTTAATTTTCTAGTGTGTTCTATTATCTTTATTACTCTCTATAGATTTTCGCCGTGTGCGGTGGGGCATTATACTACTGAAAAACGGCTCTTGGAAGACCACGCAGCATAGACAGAACCACAGGTTGCAGGATATCCTGGTTGTAACGTTGTGCTGTGGCAGTAGACAACTAAGAATGCCCGAGTGTCATACGAAATGGATCCCCAAACGAGGACGCTAGATGTGACGCACCAAAGTTAGGTGAGACGCATTGGCCAGGCCATCTCCACACACGTATTCGGCGGTCATCGGCTCCAAGTGAGAACCTAGATTCATTACTAAAAACTATACAGCCCCAATCAATTATATTCCACGCTGCTCCGGTGCGACATCACTGCAAGAGGTGATGGCGATGCTGCGGACGATCGTAATCTTTGTAACGGACGCAGGCATCGTAATCCAGCCTCTGCCAGCGTTCTGACAATGGCTAGTCGTGACACAACAGGCTGCGGAGAGGCCATTTAACTCTCCTCCGATGTCAGTTAGGGAAACTGTTGGTGTCCTGAGGCCGATCTCACGATCCTACGATCCTGTCTGGCAGGTGTTACTCTCAGCCTACCACTGCCTTCCTGATGAGTATATGTGTCCGAGCCGGACCCATTGCTGCCAAAGCCTTATTGTGGCATCATCGCGACCCAAGTGGTGGGTGATAGAACGATCTATCCAACCTAACTCTATCAAGCCCACGATACACCCTGTCAAATTTACTCAGTTGTTGAAATGATTGTCAGGTGGTGTGTCGTGGCATCCTCAGCTGCTACAGAATGGCATCCAACCACAAAAACATTCAGAAGTGCCGAAGCAAGCAAGAAACGCTATTTATAAGCAATCCAAAATGCGTGCTTTAAATCTGCCGTTTCACCGCCCTATGCATTCATTAGCTGTAATTTTTGTACAAATCGCATGTATACCTATGTGGTATTTGTATATTAAGTTTCGCAGTTGTTCGACAATTTTCTGCGGTTTTTTTTTGTGTCGTAGAGTGTACATTGATAAATAATATAATAAAAGATTATAGTAGCTCTGAGTAGTAGATATACGCTGACCTATCCATTGCATAGTAGAGACAGCAGGCTGCGATGGGGGGAGGGGTGCAATTTTGAGGAATGGGCAGGTGGGGGTGTGGAGATTAAAATAATAGTGCCCTTCTTTTAAGTGGGATCAAAAAACGTTGTACCAAATTTAAAGAAATCAGCCACCATTTAGGATTTCGGGTCATTTTTGCGAATGGAGGCGAAAATAAATGGATTTATGTTTAAAGTTGGACCTTAAATAAGTAATGTATCAATTTTATGGACAACTGTCCAGCCGTTTTATTGTGATGTGCTTACAAACAGACAAACGAAGAAGAAAAATGCTCAAGTTTAAGACTTCGCTTGTATCAATGATCAGTCAAAAATAATGACTAAGTTTTTGTACAGTTTGAATCTGACTATTTTGAACCTGAAATAAATATCAAATCAATATTAAAGTATTTTTGGAAATTTATTTTAATCGGGATTAACAATGATTGTCAAGTTTTCAGTGACTGTATTAAAACAGATTAAATAATTTAATAAATTAATAACTTTTTGGGTTTTAATATAACGATAATAAACCAATTTTTCTTACCTGCAAGTTGCATTTTTTTCCATCAAAAAGTCAAAGCATTCACTCCGACACTTTGTCGCTTCTGTGCTTGTGATACAAGGATTCCTATAAGTATTCAAGCGTTCTACCTAAAAAAATATAAACAAGCTAAAAATTAAAATAAAACGTACATTCTTATTTAAGAAAAGATAAAATGTTTAATAGTAAATATTTGAAGGTTTAGAAATATTTCTTCCGTTTTTTTTTTATTTCATCTTTTTTATTATTTTACTGAAGCTTATTTCATCTTTACAAGTAAGATTTGTTGTACTTCAGTAGTTGTATCTGAGTCATACATAGGTAGAAAGTACAGAAAATTTCGTGCTAATCAACATCGTATCAAATTTTGAAAAAATCAGTAGAGCTGTTTCAGCGTGATGCTCATACAACTAGACAAATGGACAAAAAAGGAAAATATTCAAAATGGAATAGCGAGACTCCGCATGCTCAGTGATATGAGTACAAATTGCAGGCGCCAATATTTAAAATTAAAGTAGATTAGTAATAGATGTTTCGGGAGAAAATAAATTGATCAAAATAATAAATTCTCAGAAAATTTAAACTGCATAAAATAAGTTTTCGCCTTAACTCAAACATGCACCAATGAAATAAATATAGATTCTTGCACCCTGAACAATCATCTCGGGAATCTGGTACAGCCGTTTCAGCCTTATTAGGCTTCTTCAGCCAGATTTACCCTTGATGATTGCTCACAATGATTGAAAAGGTTAAAAACATCACAACTGCACCAAAAAGTATTATTCCAACCATAAACACACAAAAAGGAAAATAACCGTGTCCAGCACGGCCTTAAATTCACTGTTCCATCACCGCCAGGCATAAATGAATTTAAGCAGGGAATTGAAGAACCAAATTCACTTGTGCTGGTGGTTGCTGAACAGTGAATTTAAAGCCATGGTTACGGTCATTTTTCGTTTTTGTGTGTCTTGGTTGTAGTGCCACTTCTAGGTGCGGTTGTGGCGTCTTTAACCTTTTCACTTACTCTGAGCAATCATCGAGGGTAAATCTGGTTTGAAAAAGCCTAATAAGAGAAACAGTTGTCCCAGATTTCCGAGATGATTGTTCAGCGTACGAGCACTTACATTTATTTCATTAGTGATTTTTTGAGTTACTGCTTATAATAAATTCTCAACATATGAAATACTATATATTTTAACAAAGATTCAGTCCCAAATTGTCGAAATTTTTTCTATTGCATTTCTCTGAAAGAAAGTATGTCTTCCACTGGACAATTATATGAATATTATTTTGCTATTTATTTTGCTACATGTAGTCATTCTAGAATAAGACAGCAAAGACTACAAAAACAACTTTTATAGATATAGACTTTTCCTGCTATATTTTGAAATGAGCATTTTAAAATCATTCCAAAGGACTTCTTCAAGTGGAAAAACACTTACGTGATTTATCAATAATCATTATCATGTGTCTATTCATTATTCTAAAATAAAAAAGAACGAGATGAATAAAAATTTGGCAGATACTGCGGGTTTTGATGAGGAAAGCATTATATTTGATGAAAATGTTTGGATAGATTTCAATTCATGTCGGATGAAAGAACATATACAATTGCAAAAATGAACAGAACACCACAGAATGTAAACTGATAAAAATATTGTGAATGGAAACTGAAACGAGTTATCTGATGGAAATATTTTGGAAACAACACGAAGCACATATGATATAAACTAAGTTTGTAATATAACTGATTTGAACAGGTAAAATAATGAAAGTTGATTGCATTTATTTGAATGTATTTTATTAGTATCTGATTGGATACAATCAGAAAAGACGACTGATTAACGCTCTAAGATGGAAAGTATTGTGATCAATAGATTAGATGTGAACTTGTTAGCTCTATAGATAAATGAGCTGGCCGGGATGTGGAGAAGCTTTTATTTATGAAATGCTGGAATTTTTTTTCGGGTTCCTTCTGTTTCAGACAGCTCAAGTACCTCCAGTCCTTTGTCAAATGGTGACCGCATCTTTACCGGGATAACGGCGGGTGATGAGTAACACTATTCTTCGATCTGAATTTGGTCAAGCCATCGTTGGAATCCTGTACCTTCGTTTTTTTTGGATTAGTCCACTTTGTTAGTTTCCAATACATGTATAGTTATGACACATTATCATTAACCCAAGGAATTTTTAGGTGCGAATAGATTCATTTAATTTTAGAAAATAATATTGAAACTATAAGATTTTGATATGCTGAACAGATCTGAAGATTGCTAAGATCTGATCACTACTATTACTTGGAATACTTACGATTTTGAAATACTGCAGTGAAATAATTAATAGCATAGTCCTAGATTGAAGATTACGATTTTAAAAGAATCGAAACGTTTCAATTCACATTTTTAGAAAATCATTTTGAAGAATGAAAGAATACAAAAATAAGACGAAATTATAAAGATATCAAGATACCCGACGTTGAGATCGCTCTCCCGTGGAATAACGGAAACTGTCGGTAGTATTTCAATTATTATTCTAAAATTTTATATTACTGTCCATCTTGTAAATCCTCTTGCTTCTTTAAATTGTTATAAAGATACCATTTTAATAGCCAGATCTATTAGACTACTTTGAGCTGCAACGTTTTGGTAGGAAATAAAATGTTGAATATGAAAATTGTTATTTGTGCTTAAGAATAGACACATGATAATGTTTAGTGATAAATCACGTAAGTGTTTCTCCACTTGAAGAAGTCCTTTGGAATGATTTTAAAATGCTCATTTCAAAATATAGCAGGAAAAGTCTACATCTATAAAAGTTTTTACTTTTGTAGTCTTTGCTGTCTTGTGCATAATGATGAATAACTACATCTAGCAAAATAAATAGCAAAATAAAATTCATATAATTGTCCAGTGGAAGACTTATTTTCTTCCAGAGAAATACAATGGAAAAAATTTCGACCATTTGGGACTGAATCTTTGTTGAATGACTACATCTAGCAAAATAAATAGCAAAATAAAATAAGATTGAATTTTTACCAGCGGCAAACAATGAGAAGAAGATTTATTGATTTCTGTTATAACTAAAACTAGCTTTTTTATATATAGCATAATGTTTTACATATGTTTTTTATATAAATATATATATATAGCAACCCACTCAATTTTTAGTGGTTTCCTGCTGATTGAGAAAATGATCTCGGAATCCAAGGTCACCTGCCCGTTGTGTGTGTATGTGTGTAATGAGTGTGTGTGCCAGGAAAGCCGATTAAAAATGAACTCTTTAACCTTTGACCTTACCTCACGTGACTTACGGTTGACCGACATCGATGAAAAATGAAATGCAGGTATCCTAAATAGTATACCTAACATTTGACATCTTACTTGTATTTCTGCCTGTTTTGAATTCGGAATAGCGGGCAGTTTTTTTTTTTTTTATCATGATAACTATTTAATGAGTTGTACTAGATTTTATATATTTGAAATACTATTCTACATATGCAAATCATGTCTCTTTGTAATAATCTCAGCACTTGTTGACAGAATATTCTGTTTATTTTAATGAATTTGTAATAAACAATAAATGCAATAAATAAGAATTAAAACTTGAAAAATGGAAAAACGATAAAAATGCACAATCGTTTGCTTTCACGCCTCGAGCCATCATCAACGGGAATGTGCGAGAGCTGTTTCGTCCTAATTATGACTCATTCCGTATTAACCTCGACTATCAAGCGCAAAAAGCGTGAAACCCTTTGAATCCTTCTCCCGCTTTCGGAAGTGGGACCCTGCAAAAGCAAACAACAATAAAAGCGCTGTGACTAAAGTCCTCCTAGCGAAAGAATGACTCTGACCTTGAACTACAACAATGATCTCTTAATCATTCCAGGACTGAAGTTTGTATAGAGAAACTATTCACAATCGCCAATCAGAAGCCAAGCACTTTCCCGCCATAAACACTGACATATATAATCGATTCAAATTCTACTATTGCGACATCTGGTGGCCACGGTCGTTCTTTGGTTTGCCCGATAGTAGTACAGCATAATTACCATGATCCGCTAAGCGCTGGGCACAAAAGGCATTTAATAAAAGGATAAGCCAAACCCATAGGCGAAACAAAAATATGTAAGAAGGTTTAAGGGGCATTAAATGTACTATGAACAAGTGAATATAATTTTATGCTAAAGCATAAATTTAAGGGCGACCCATAATAATAATAAAAAAAATAAAAATTATAATAAAAAAGGAAAGTACATTAACGTAAAGAAAAATACAAAAAAAAAAAAAATATAAAAAAATAAAATAAATTTTAGGAAAATAAGAACCCCCCCCCAAAAAAACAAAACAAACAAAAACCATACGGACATTGAGAAAAAAATATTTAGAGGAAAAAAAAAAAGAAGTAGATATATGGATTTAAACCGACAAATTTCAGTATTTGAGTCCAAGACCATAAGCATCAAGCTACAGCTGATAACTGAAAAGAACGGTTGTATTTATAATATTTAAGCTAATAAAAGAAATCCAATGAAACAATGGCAAATATCTCGAACATGGGGGGGAAGGGGCATTGGCCCTTGAAAATATCCTATTCCTACGGTGTTTGGACCTCTGAACACGATGGTGAAGTCGTTTGTCGATCCGACCTTCCGTTCGGGAGTTGTTAGGGGTGGACAGACACGGACGAAAGGACAGTAGAAACACAATAGCTACCGATTTTGGTCGCTATCACAATAGCTCCCAAATATGTCGCTAAAAATAGAAAAAAGATGAAATGCACATCGTTTGTTTTCACGCCTTAAATTCTTTCTCTTTATTCTAATATCAGGAATAAAACAGTCGTTGCTTTCATTAGTTGACTTACCTTTTTAGGTATTATTCTCGTCAATGATACAGATCCAAGAGAAAATGGTATGAACACTTGTTGATCCAACGTTCTGGGATCATCATCGCTACTGTGAAGAAACATCTAAAAGTTAAACAAAAATGCAACGATTCAGTAGAATAAAAGCAAACGGTCTTCAAAGATAAATATGTTGGAGTAAGTTATGTAAGAACAAGAAAACAAAACACAAAAACAATTGGATCCCGGAATCCAAGAGGGGTCCAACTCCAAGTTTATTGAAATTGAGTTATGGGTGCCATGTCCATTGTTTCCGTTACTTGAGCATCTATGTACCAAAAAGAGAGCCTACTCCAATATTTTAACAGCAACAGTAAAGTGAGGCAAAAAATCACAGTAACGTGATGCGGATACAAAGAGACCCAACTCCTGACCCAATTTCCCACAAGTTTTGTTTCATGGACTTGGGCCAATATTGGATTCCGGGATTCAATTGGTTGCTGCTTGGTAGTAAAAAGTAAAAGTTGGTTATTTATACATAAGGTTGTGGCCATCGTGGACTACCAAACTACATACTCATCAAAAATATTTGGATTATTGTAAAGTGGCAGCAGGTTAAGATTTAGAGGACAAGAGTGATAAAATAATTAAAGTAATTAGTTCGAATAATCGTTTGATTGATTATCAATACACTTCCTTGATTGTTGTCTGTTCAGAATATTACGGTAAGTTATATTTTGATTTTCTTCAATTCGAAGAAATCTAAGATTGAGTACATTTAATATTTGGATCATCTAAGACAGAGCTTTCACGTGAATCTATTTTTTTTTTATTACATTTCTGAGAAATCTAGTATTCATGGATTAACAAACAAAAGAAAAAGTATTTATTTTATTAGTTTTATTTTCTTTATTTCGTATAAATAAAAATTACGCAAATTATCTAATAACGGAATAAAAGATTTCAAGAATTTAAAATTGTCAACTTTCAAATGATAGTTTGGCTGTTCAATTGAGTTTAATGGAATTCAACGAGCATTTAATGTATGCTCCGAAAACTCAGTCTCTAATAGAACATTAAGGACAGAATAAACCACATAATTTTACATTGAGATGTTTAATCTACTTTTTAGATTTGATTACAGTTGGTTCAAATGAACAATAAATGCACAACAAATGAAAATCCAATGAGCTATTTTTGGAATTTTCGTACCGGGAATCAAAAACAGACTTGATTACTAACATTCTAATGCACGTTAAATTTTGCAATCAAACGAAACCAAATGTAAACAAATCTCTTTAAAGAGGTCTAATTTGCTTGCATGTCATGGATAGAACGCTGTATTCTACGATAACTTCAAGTTATTTAAATATGGGAAATATATCTATAAATATGAATAAGTTACTTTCATAGAAACATTAGTTAGTTAATTTACTGCTAGGGAATTATTATTATTATCTCGAAAACGTTTCAAACCATGGGTTTCCCCAGGTAAGACAATATGGCGGGTCAAGGACCAAAGCACATATTGCCAAGTCTAAAAAAAAAAAAAAAAAGTTGGGAAGAATAGTTAGGATGTGTGCTTGTGTCCATAAATTTCCTAACTACGCGTGTTGTGTTGAGTACCACAGCTTTCTGGAGTTGTGCATAAGTGTTTTTATGAAGTCCTAGTGTGCTGAGGCTGTGGTGCAATGTGTGAGGCACCAGACCAGTGGCGGATAGGACGATGGGTACAACATGTACTCGGTCCTGCCTCCACTGCTTCTGGAGCTTGTATGCTAGGTCTGTGTATTTACTTATCTTGTCTGCGTGAGTTTTCTGTATGTTCTTGCTGATATGCACTGCAATATCAATGAGATAGGTCTGTTTGTTGACCTTATCAACAAGTGTGATGTCAGGTCTGTTGTGATGTATAGTTTTGTCTGTGTGAATGGGGCGGTCCCA
>JAFIDM010000002.1:31534918-31581921 GCA_023159025.1 Thereuonema tuberculata
ATATATATACATATAAATTGGCTAAGTTCGTCTATCTGTCTGTCTGTCTGTAACTCGATGTAATTAAGCTATTAAGATAGATCCAACGGTTCTCAATGGTACCATTGAATCAAAAGTACTCAAATTGGATGAAATATTAGTTCATTGTGTCATTCCATATTGTTTTCATGAAATTTTATTCTTGGGAACTGACCTCGACAACTGAAATTCTAACAAAACATACGTTCAGTTGAGGATTTAGGGATAATTTGGCGGTGCTAGTCAGTGAAGCCAGAAAAGAAGGGGACTGCGGAAGACGAGATGGAGGGATGATGCCATGCATTCTAGCCGAGCAGAGGAGTTAAGGAAGGGAGATAGGGCTGGCCTGCGGCACTCAACACCCAACTGAGCTGTCATCTCTTAATGCTGGCTAATGCAAGAGTCAATAAATAAAATACAATGTGAAAAATAGATTACAACAAATAAATAGCACGGGATAAGAGATTTAAAAATGTACCAAGTGATTTAATAATGAAAGAAAATATATATTTGTATATATGAGAGTAGAATAAGGATATACTTTACCCCGGGGTTCCGGGGTAGAAAAGAAATAGAACATAACTACGTATCCTATGCAAATAGCAATTATAATAGTGCGTTTTACGGCACCTGATCGTACAGAGTCCGCCAGAGATAGCTCACAGTCCATGGAAGTTTTCGATGGGAAGGAGGGATGCTTGTTGTCATCCGGGCCGCATACAGTGGACGACAAGAACCGCTGCATCAGCTAGGAAAAAGTGTTCTCCAGATGTGATCCAATGACACTCGGGTCTCGGAGTCGTCGTATCTGAACTCTGCCTGAGCGATCCACACTGCTCGCTTGCATCGGCTTGCCACCAAGTTGCAGTCAGGTGTGCTTTCAGAGTTCAACACATAACGACGCCGGTAACTTGGGGAACGCACCTTGTGAAGATTGATCCACGTAGGGAACTAAGAGATTCCGAGCCCTGGACACAAAACTGACTCAGCCAATACACAGACAGATACAAGCCAGTCCAGGCTTGGTTGTCGGCGCAGTAACGGTTCTTCTATTCCTTCTCCGATGTGGTGGGCTTTCGGAGGGGCAGCTGAATATCCGGCTGCCTCTCTTATTGAATTCCTGATTCTGCTCCAATAGCATAGGGTTCTCGAAGGGCGGCTATGGAGCCGGCAGCCTCACTTGTTGGAATGCCTCGCTCACTCTATTTCTTCGCACTCCTCTTCGCACTGTCCCCCTAAAGTGATGTCACTTAGGAGAGTAGCGTGCAGAAGGGTGCAGAAGGCGCCGATCTGTCCACGAACACATCCGTTGAAAGGCTGGGAGACGGGAGAAACAAAAGAAGATGGCTAATAAAATGAAGTGAGGGGAAACTTGAGAAGTAATTTAAGGTGGGGCCTAGGTTGGAAGAAAAGTTGCATAAAAAGAATGCCAGATGAGAAGGAGGCTCGAGGAGCACTACAAAGGATCTGGAAGATACTTGTTCGAGGAAACAAAGGGATTGTTGAAACCAATGTCTGGGAAAATGAAGAAGATAGAAAATAGTTATGAAGACTTTCTTATAAAGAATGAAGGAAATAAAAGGGTAGAAAATGGAGATAGATGTAGCGAACTTTGGGTCGTTACAACAGATATATTAATCATATAACCAAAGTATTTAATTATAATACTGCTGCTATCAAACTGGGTAGTGGTAACGTCAATAAATCAAGAAGGAAGCACATAAAGAGGAAAATTCACGTAGTGAAGGACTATGTGCAAAATGGAGAAATAATTCTTCAATATATAATCAGGAAGATAATATTGCTGATTTACTCACTAAGCTTTTAGTCATATACTATATAAACAAAAGAAATTAATCCAAAAGATAGAATTAATAAGTAAATAAGTGAAATTTCAAAATGAAATATTGTGTTAACTAATCAGCAAGTGATTAATTTGTGTGATTAATATTGCTGCATTTAATTAATTTTTGAAGGGGGGGTGGTATTGTAAGTTTTTATTCAAATCAAATATTCAAATAAATCATTCATTCCTGTGCATCATTGGTGAAACAATAAATAAGTGTTTACGCCCTGTAATGATTCATATCGACAAGTATGATTGTTATGAATGCATAAGAAATATGTGAAAGGAAAGGCATTGTTCTGATGGAAATGGTGAAACTTAGCAACTGTGCTGATTGGTCGTTAGGTTCCGTGGGGATAAGTAAATAAAGAGATTATGATGGTAAAAAGCCCTAGAAAATAATCATGCAAGATTCTCCTAATAAATTCTGAACAGAAAATATGATCAGAATGGTGCAATGTCCTTTTATGCAGATTAAAAGACAGATTAAATGATATTTAAAAAGATATACGAAGTGGGCATCAGCAGAATAAATTGAAATTACGAATCCAAATATGGCAAAGGAGAAAATCGAATTTATTGAGCTATAAAACCACCTTGAGCTACAAAATTATTGAGCTATAAAAGAGTGAATAGAAATAAACATGAGCTACAGAGTTACAAATTAATCCAAGTGCATACTGAAGCAAGAAATCGACGCCTAAAAGGAAATGGTAACAAATGTGTATGTGAATATCTGCTCTATTATTTTGTTCCGAAAGAACTATTGCTTATAAATGAACTGATAAGATCATTTAGTGACATTAAGAAGGAATATTTCGTTTAGAGAATTATAAGCATATGGAGTTAATTTCAATTTATTTAAAAGTATAAGGATTAGTTGCAGATATTTCCAATTATAGATTTTAAAGGATTACTTAGATTGTTATCTTTGATAATTATTATAGAACATTTTTATTTGTCTACCACAAAATTTATAATTAAAAAGAAATAACTAAATAAACGATAAACGATAAATTCATTAGTAATTTCCCTCAAATTCGAATAGAAACTGCTGTCCTTCATTGTTCTGTGAATAAAAGTTAAGTAGAAGCTTTATTCATTTTCATTTCATCATCAATTTTTGTTATCTTCTCATAACTGCAAGTAAGTAATAGATTAGTAATAGAAGTAATAGAAGTTATGGATTAATAAAATGAATGAACAAAAAAGCAGTGACAGTCACCATTTGTCAATATCAAAATTCTAAGAAACTCACATTATTGTCGATTGCCTTAAGTTCTTCTTTTCCGAAACCGCTTTCCATCCACAGCTGAGAAATATTCCAATCCGGTAATCTGGCTAAATCTGATAACGTAATATCCTCTTGGTTTCCAGTATAATTAAATTCATAAGCGTATTCGAATTTTTTTTCTGTGAAATACTTCCAGTAGCGGAAAGGGAGCAAAGGACAAATAGTAAATGAAGGATATGTTAAAGTATTGTTCCGTTCAAACTTCATTTTAACATCAACTACTCCATATTTGTAATCCAAAATTAAATTTGTAGTCTGGTAGACAAGCGCAGCACTGGATAATAATAGAAAAAATAACCAAACGGATTTTCTTTTTGAACTGCAACGTTTATTAAAAAGGCGGTCGCATCCAGTAATGCCGATGTTAATGGTATCATAAACAGATGGACCTGACAATGTAGAAGTGTTCTTTAGCTTAACTAGATTCCTATTTCGTCTTGTAATTCGTACTGTCGAAAAAATTCCTTTAGACTTTTCTTCAGATTCCATAGATAATCTGTGTCTCTTTCTCCAATTAGTAAACTGTAAAGAAAGGAAGAGAATAATAATAAAAAAAAGTTTAGCTATTTAGCTAAATAGCCTGCTGGAGAATGTGTTCATAAGTCAGTATATTTGTAAAATCGACTCTATTAAATTAAAACTATTCAAACATGCTTAAATGCATTTCATGTTATATCTTCAAAACAAATTTGATATTATACTTCATTATACTGTATAATTTGGTTAACAAAAATTATTTAATATAAAATACAACATGTTCCGTAGCAACTTTTGCTACATTTTCAAGTGAAATAGAACTGAATAACATTAAAACAATGTATGAACATACTACATCAAATTTCAAAAATAATTAACAACAATTATTAAGAAATGATATATTGTTTCTTAAAACTTAAAACTAAATGCTAACAATGATAACAAAAAGCTTCAATAAACATACAGAAAACCGATTAAGACAACATAATTAAAAAAGTTAACAATGAAATAAATCGGTAATTCTACTTGCAATATAATTTTGCATTCGCTGCTTTGTAAAATAATGTCTCAACATTTTGCGAGAAGCCTCGGAATTTACGGAATCTCGAGAAATAAAGTTCGTCACCACTCATCTGTCAGACTACATACAGTAGAACTCGATTATCCGAAACATTTTTAACCGGAACTTCGTTTAACCGACATCGGTTTCCTTAAGTTTTTTTTTTTTTTTGGTAAATAAACAATTTCTCCTCCACCCATCCCCCCCTCCTGTCGGAAATTCCATTCTATTGCCCCCCCCCCCCTTGCCGGAAATTCCATTCATCTCCAAAACCATCTACCTTCCGCCTTTCTATTGGCTACTTTCTGTCCGACTCAGAAGCATTAACTTTACCGAAATGTAGAACATTCATTTATGCCATGGAGCCCACTAAACGAAAACGCATTTTTTTAACAGTGGAACAGAAGTGTAAAATTTTTCTTTTTAATATTATTATTTTATAAATTTTTTATTTATTATGGATCGCCCTTAAATTTATACTTTAGCACAAAATTATATTTTTAATTTTTTATTTATGAGAAGAATAATAATCTTATCCTATTTATAATATCAAATTGGGAATATTGTTATTATTGTAATTTTTATAGATTTTTTATGGATTTTTACAGATTTTTTTATAGAATTTTAATAAACAAAAAGAAAAAGAAGAACAAATATATTTTTATTATTATTTGAATTTTCAGAGATGTAGTTATTTTCCCTATTAGGTTTAATCCTGAAATTCTTTTCCATTTTCCACTTATTATTGTCCTCCAAATGAAAGTTGGCCGGCGGAAGTTTGAACTGCGCAGCCCTTCCGGTAGCTGATCAATTATGTTTTCCTGTCACAATGGACGATGGCGTCTGTTTTCACTGAGAAAGACATGTTGATAACGCCAAATTAAAACTTCTCTCGAATATTTAGCGTTATTTCAATACCAGTTGCTAACAATAAGTATTTATATAAATAAATAAATATATATTATTTATAAATACAATGCTCTTTTGCAAATTAACAAGCGATTACCGTAATGGCGGCGTCCTGTCATAAAATCAGACGGAAGTGCCTGACCACACTAATCGATCATACATGCGCAGATCGCACAAAAACAGGGCGGCCATCTCTCATTTGGAGGACAAATAGTAGGATTTAGACTTCAATATACACTTCACCCAAAACAATTTGAAGTTACAAGGTGAAGCAAACAGAATAGATCGTATTGTCGTATTGTTATGCAATTTAAAATGAAGTGTACAATTACTGAGTCAATTAAAGAGTGATAGTAAAAAAATCTTTTGTTGAGGAGTAAATGTGGGACAAATTAATGTTTCTGTCTCAAAGTTTAAATGGAAAAACCAACAAATTTAGAACAAAAAAAAAATTGTGAAATTTTTGCCCTGATACCATTCTTTGCCATTTTTTTACATATTTATCAATGCATCCCAACGAATGGATTCTGTCTACTGAGGGATTTATATTTCCCAACAACATTAAAGTTATTTAAAGAATATTTTTTGACTTACTGTAATGATAGAGATTTCCAATAAAACTTCCAGTATTTCCACTAAAGTCAGGACATTGAGATCAACGAAAAAACCAAAACTTCCCCCGATATCAGCAAGGAGGTTAGATCCAACATACCATCTGTATTCTTGGATTACAGTAACTGTATTAATTACTTGAAGAGAAAGGGTTAATTTGGTTAGGCCAAACTCCACGAGATCCCCAGATACAACAATGAGAAACTCACTGCATTTACGTGGACAATTTTGTTTACATTTTTGCTTTTCATCCATTATAATCTTGCTTAATTCCAGTGATTTATTGAATTCATCTGGCTTCAAACAAGTGTTTAAGCTATAATTTTTATTCTCCATATATGGAAGCCTGCGAAAAGATAAATGAAATAATGAAATCTTTATAAACTAAATTTATAAACCAAATTTTTATACTTAGATTTCAGAGACTAAATAGTGTTCATCACTATCAAGAATTACAATCGATTACATAAGTTGAATATAATAAAATGGGCTTAGCTATCCATGATATTGGGCCTAAAAGAAGAAAGCTAAAATTTAGGAGGTTAAAATCAAATCCTCATTCAATATTTCATACATCAAAAAGATCAATAAAGGAATACATCAAAGATAAAGATGATAACTGAAATAACAATTAGTGTTTGGCATAAAGGTACACTTAAGCTCGGTTATAACGCGGTTGTTTATATCGCGAATTCGGATATAACCGATTTGGTTTTGGACCCCTTCTATTTTGGAAAAGGTGTATAATTGTAAAATTGCAAAATTTACCGTTTTTTTTTCGCCTAAAATCAAATCAAAGGTGTAAATTAATATCCTTATTTCCTTATTATTTACAGTAATTGAGACACTTTACCCACCCTACTGTCACGAAAATGCGTCAAATACAATATATTTTTAAAAAAATACCAAAATCGCGGACTTTAACCAAAATGAATATCGAGATCTATTTTTCTGCCAATGACAACCAGTAAAGAGGCCCAGGTAATCTAAATAGGCGTATGAATACCTAGTTTCGATCCAGTGACTCGTCGTTTGTACAAGATGCCAAGATGGCGGCGCCAAATCGATTTTGGCTAATATAACCCATCAAAGTGTTGAAAAGGTAATGATTTATGTATTTATAAATATAAAATTCTCTCACATAGCCCTGAATGATGTAGGTAATTGCGAAATGACTATTTTAAATCGATTTGGAATCGTGTGGGCGATAATAGGGTGCGATATATGACATTTGACGTCGCGAAGAAATAAAAGTTCGGTTATATCGCGGTTATATCGCGATCTTCGAGATCTTGAATCTGAAAGATCGCGTTATAACCGAGCTTCTGTGTAATTGATTTTCCGGTCCCCCGTGGAGATATGAAGGATAGTCTTAAGGGCAATTTTATAGAGCATTTATTAATAATGTTGTGGAAAGGTCCAAGGATTCAAATCTGTAATTGTTATTGATGTAAAAATGAACTGAGCAATACTGAATGCTGAAAATTACACGTATGCATTATGCATACACATATATGCATTCCATTTAAATCCCATATACATCCTCCACGAAAATCATAATTCTACAATACTGACTTACAAATAAAAAACAGAGACGCGACAATTTATTTCGAAATTCTGAAAATTACATTACTTAGCCTACACAAATTAATGAATAAGAAATTTTATGCAAGATATGAGACTCGTTATTCAGTATATTAAGATTATAATTAAAATATACAAACAGAATTAAATTTCCATATCAATATCTATATTTATGACTATTGAAACAGAAGAAATTTAAACTGGGCGAAAGTGTATCATAGGATGAAAATATAAATATAAAGAACTGAAAAAAGCATGACAATTAACATTCGACAACTTATTTTGTAAGTTACAATTTTGTTTTTACACATTTTATGTTGTAAAAGATGTATAAAGTGTAATTCTTAATCAGTACTTGTTTTATGATCCTTTGAGGAAAGGAAAAACATTCCGATCTTAAGTCAATGAAATGTTTGTATCGTGAGGAATTGTTATTGTTGTGACTATCCCTTATCCATCTTGGATCAGGCTAATCAGGGAGATTAAATGCTGCTATTTATTGTTTATTTTTGCAAAGAACCAAGAATTTGAAAGAAGCAATATCTATAAATCTACAACTTACCTGCAAGGTAGAGTACTGTATAACTTATCTTCAAAGCATTTAATAATACATTGCTCAACCATTTCACTTTCTTCACATGGATGCTTTGGTAAATTCAGATTTCTCAACTGAAATAGAAAAGAAAGGAAAAAAAAGCTTTCGAGAGTCTTCCATTAAACAATTTGATTTGTATCATTATTTTTTTTTTTTATTTGAGGCCCCGGCAGATGGCGAAACCCTAAGCTGTAGCTTTTTTTTGCTTATTCGTAAATCAGGCCCTCATCATTGGCTGTTGTTTTGAGAGGACTATGAGTACTTTATTTTAACGAAATTCGTGGTGCATACAAAATAAATGAACAGTAAATACTTCAGCTACTCATTGGAGGAATAGCATTTTGTCAACGATGATATTAGCTAAGCAGTCTGAACTGTATTTATCAACAGTGATTCCGTTACCTTTTTAATTTCTATTGAATTACTGTCCTCCAAATGAAAGTTGGCCGGCGGAAGTTTGTACTGCGCAGCCCTTCCGGTAGCTGATCAATTATGTTTTCCTGTCACAATGGACGCCGTCGTCTGTTTTCACTGAGAAAGACATGTTGATAATGCCAAATTAAAACTTCTCTCGACTATTTAGCGTTATTTCAATACCAGTTGCTAACAATAAGCATTTATATAAATAAATAAATATATATTATTTATAAATACAATGCTCTTTTGCAAAGTAACAAGCGATTACCGTAATTGCGGCGTCCTGTCATAAAATCAGACGGAAGTGCCTGACCAGACTAATCGATCATACATGCGCAGATCTCGCAAAAACAGGGCAGCCATCTCTCATTTGGAGGACAATAATTTTTTATTTAATTTTAAGGATAAACCCACTTCAATAAATGTATTGAACAATTTTAAAAATAATTTCTTGTGAAGTGAGTGAAAGGCAGGTATAGGGATTTTTCCCTAAATTTCTTCATTAAAGAAAATAACAATGAAATTTCATGAAATATCGTAAATGGAATACTATTTATTGCAAATGAACAATCACACACAAATTTAAAATAAAACTTTACAGCAGTATGAAGAATAAATTATATACGTTTCGACTTGCCTACTTACAAGTCTTTTTCAATGTGAATTGGAGCAGACATGGAAAACCATATTTATGCAGTTATCTCGTAAGAGCAAAATCGAACACAGGGATGTTTAGAACCCCGTAGTAGCAAGCTTGGAACCAATCAAAAGGTCTTACAGATATGGCCCATCAAACATAAGCAAAGTGCCCTCTATATGGAGGTCGGGGAATACTATTTAATACTAATATATTTCTTAACTTTGGATCTAAAATTACAGGGTGTATCTGAAGTGTGCTGCCAAACTTAAAGGTTGTATTCAATCATGCAAAACAACGAATAAATGTCATATAAACATGGGTCTGGAAATGCTTTATTTCTAATATATGAACGATGCAACAATACAATACTGTACGATGTGTTGGTCGTACAGCAGTCGCACAGTTTCACAGAAAGTGCTCAAAATGTCCTCCACCTGCCGCAACGCATGCAACACAACATCGTTCCATCCACTGCCGAACACGGTCGAAGATGCAAGGTGCACGTCAAATTGTGTTGCACCCATCCACTATGCGATCATGCAGTGCGTGGGAGTCAGGAACCGGTGTGCTGTACACTAAGCAAGATAACTCCATACGAAAAAGCCCAGAGGGTTAAATCAGGAGAACGAGCAGGCCATGCTGTTGGTCCCGCTCTTCCAATCCAACGGTCAGGATAATATGCATGAACGTTTGTCCACGTGAGGTGGGTGGGGGGTATTCAACATTACATGTCACGATTACTGAGGAGCATTTAATGACTACGATACGACGAAAAGGCCAAAACCTCTGTATCGTTTCATCTTTCATATCTTCGAAATAAAGCTTTTCCAGACCTATGTTTATTTGAGATTTATTATTTGTTTTGCCTGATTGAATACAACCTTTAAGTTTGGCAGTAATTTCAGGTACACTCTGTATATTTCTTATCATCATCATCATATATTAAGAAAGAAGTTCTTTCTTAACTCGTTTGAAACATAGATAAATTATCTATATTAAAAGTGTTATTAGAGGAAGATTTAGTATTAGGGTTATCCTCAATATATAAAAAGAAAATTTAATTTAGTAAAAACTAATAAATAAAGTTTGAATTGTAGGAGTTACCTCGATTCCTTCGCCAGAAATAAAAGCCTTTGTAGAGAAAAATATGACATGTCCTCCGTCAATTTTAGTGTAAAGATGATTTTCTGCTTTTGGTATCTCTAAAAGCTATTGACACATAAAAAAAAGTGAAATCAATTTATTTTTTAATTATCTCCGAACTGTTGCTTAATTTCTGAAAATACTGTAAGAGTCTCTAATGATTTTTATAGTTTAATAATGAACTTTTTTTTTTTTTTATTTTTTCTTTAAAAGGATAATACAGTACAGTCTCGTTAGGGACATAGAGTCCCTATCAACGAGTTCTGGCCATTAGGTAAAAACAAAATTATGTTTGATCTACAAAAAAAACAATAGTATTAACAAATAATATATGATATCATTATCCAACTATAATTTTTACAACAGTTATGATGTAATCACCAATAATATTCTTACAATCATTTATTATTTTAAAGTAGTTCATGATATTTGTATAAATAGATTTTACATCAGTGTATCAACATATGATTTATAATAACAGTATACTTATAGATAAAGTATAAATTGAAAAGACTGAACAGATTGTGACAATAGTGATGAGATTAAATATTTTCTATTATCCATTTTTTTAACTTTCGTTTTACAATTGAGATATTTTGATAATCGTCAAATATATTTATATTCATGTTATTTAGAAACCTTTCTATATTGTAATTTATATTTCTTGAACCGTAATTATTGTTTATGTATGGATAGGTTAATTTAATGTTACTTTCTTTCCTTAAATTGTAGTTTTGTATGTTGTTGTTTTTTATCTTCCATACTGGTAATAGTAATTTTGAAGTATTATGTTACATAAAAACTTTTGTTTTGGATATAATATTCCGTACTTAGTTAGTAGATTATTCCTTTTTTGAATATTTTTTCAGATTTTCTTAGAAAAGATTAATTTTAATACTTTAGCTTGAAGGATTTTTAAACTTTCCAGATAATTTCGTTTGTATTGGCCCATACGTTTACTCCATAATTTAAAAGCGAGTCGAATAAAGCATAATAGATCAGAATTTTAGTTTTTAGTGGTACAATATTTTTTATGTAGTGAAAAATATAGATTGTTGAGTTTAGTTTTTTATGTATAATATTTATTTGGGTATTCCATGTAAATAAGTTATTTATAGTAATTCCCAAATATTTAAAATCATTTACAATATGAATTATAGAACAAGTGAACTGTGAAAAACCGACCAAAAAATTGGAATTCCATGATAGCATCCCTAATAAAGATTCACAACCACCAAGTCTTGATATGATTAAAAAGTACATCCAACAACTAAAAAACAACAAAGCCTCAGGTGAAGATGGCATCACAGCAGAGATTCTAAAAGCTAGTGGAGATTTAGGTGCCACAATTATAAAAGAAAAAATGGACAAGATCTGGGACACCGAGACAATTCCAGAAAATTGGAAGGTTGCATTAATTCACCCACTTCATAAGAAAGGGAATAAAACAGACATTAATAATTACTGAGGAATCTCATTATTACCTGTAGAATACAAAATCTTATCCAAAGCTTTTTTGGACATACTAAATCCTCAACTGGATAAACATATTGGAGAATATCAAGCTGGGTTTAGGAGTAGTAGATCCTGTCCAGAACAAATTCTAAACCTTAAACAAATAATTAGATACTTGAAAATATCAAATAAGAAGATAGTGCTAATATTTTAAACATCTCACCAAATTTAAATGTAAAATAACTACATTTAATACAAAAAGCAAATTTTCGAAAAGATGGCGTCTTTTCTTTCTCAAGCCTAAAATAACAATAATATGTGTTCTTCAAATTATTGTTATTTTAGGCTTGAGAAAGAAAAGACGCCATCTTTTCGAAAATTTGCTTTTTGTATTAAATGTAGTTATTTTACATTTAAATTTGGTGAGATGTTTAGAATATTTAATAGTAGAGGCTTTAGAAGGAAAGATCTACTAAAAAAGTATGGAAACTTTAGTGCTAATATTTGTTGATTTTAAAAAGGCCTATGATTCGATTGACAGAGATTCTCTTTTTAAAACCCTAAAAGAATTTTCAGTAGATAAGAAAACTCTGGAATTAATTAAACAAACTTTGACAAACACGGTGTCTAAAGTTAAATTCCATGGAACAATTTCTAGTCCTTTCCAAATTGAATCAGGAGTCAGACAAGGAGATGGTTTGTCCCCACTCCTATTTAATTGCGTGTTGGAAAAAGTTACAAGAGAATGGATAAGTGAGGAAGAAAATCTAAAACTTAATAAATACATTATGTTGGGTAGATCTAAAGTATCAATCAACTGCTTGGCCTTCGCGGATGATCTAGTAATATTAGATGGAAACATAGAAAATGCACAAAGAAGACTGGAACTCCTAAAGGAGACAGCAGAAAAAGTGGGTTTACAAATATCTTTTGAAAAAACAAAATACATGACCAATGAAGGTAATTCACCAGGAATTCTTAAAACTAAGTATGGCAACATTGATAAAATGGATAACTTTAAATATTTGGGTGAAAATATAAATCTTAAAAGTGAAAAAGAAGCAATTAAAATTAGAATTGAAAAAATGAAAAGAGCATACATGAAAGTAAGAAATTTGTATAATAAAAAATGTTTATCTAAAACCGTTAAATTGAGACATTATAATACAGTTGTAAAACCTGAAGTGCTTTATGGGTCAGAAACACTATTACTAACTGGATGCAAAATGGCACTAGAAGATTTGGAAAAGAAAGAAAGAAGAATCTTGCGAAAAATATTAGGTCCAATCAAGAATAAAGATGGCGATTGGGTTTTGAGACCAAATAGAGAAATTTACTTGCAATGCCCTAAAATAACGGATGAGATCAGGAAAAGATGTGTTACCCTTTATGGGCACTTAGAGAGAATGAATGAAGATAGATTAACAAAGAAAATCCATACTTTCTTCCAAAACAGGAAAACAGACAAAACAAATGGGTGTAGTGGCAAAGCAATAAAGGACTTAGCAGAAATGCAGATTGATCGGGAGACCCTACTCAGCAGAGACAAATTCAGACTAAAAGTTAAGAAGTTCAAAGGTTTTCAGGAAGACGCAGGGAAAAGGAAAACAACTGGAGCCAAATGGTCGGATGAAAGGAAAAGAGTCCATTCGGAAAGGATGAAGGAGTTTTGGAGAAAGAGGAAGGAAGAGAAAAGAAAATAGTTATCTTAATGTGGTCCTTAGTTGGCCTGAAACGATTATAAAAAAAAAAAAATTATAGAACAAGTGTTGCAAATGTTGGTTTGTTTGTGTAGACATAAATGTGAATGAAAATGTATTCTTGGATGGAAGTTTGTTGCTTGTTTTTTTGGTCTGATGATCATGCATTTTGTTTTGTCTTTATTTATTATTAATTTGTTATCATGCATCCATTTTTGGAGAATGTTGAAATTTTCTTGAATAATATTGTTTGCAATTAGTGGATCTGTGTTGGCAGTGAAGAGTACTATATCATCTGCATATATGTACATATGACAATTTTTTATTTAATAGAAAAAGATCATTAATGTAGATTATAAATAACAGAGGTCCTAGATTGGAACCCTGCGGGACACCATAATTGATCTTTCTCCTCTTACTTATGTTGTTGTTAATGTTAACATATATTTTCATGTTACTTAGATAATCCTTTATTATTTGTAAAAGATCACCTCTAATTCCACTGTTATTTAATTTTTTTAGTACCAATTTATGATCAATTAAATCAAATGCTTTACTTAAATCTATTGTTGTGAGGATTATAAATTTATTTTTATTTAATTTACTATTTATGTTACTGCTAAAGGTTTCTAATAATTTAGTAGTACTTTTTGATCTTTGGTATGCAAATTGATTTTTATTTATTACGTTTTAAGCTTTTGTGAATTCTTGTATCTTTTGTATTAAATATTTTTCAACTATTTTGTTGATTGTGGACTCTATGGCTATAGGACGATAATTTTCAAGTTGAAATTTGCTATTTCCTTTGTATATAGGTATTATTTTAGATATTTTTAGTAGTTTAGGATATGTTTTTGTGTGAATAATTTGTTTTATTAATGTGGTGATAATTTTTGAAAAAACAACTTTTATTTCTTTTATTTCTTTAATGGATATTAAATCTAATCCAACTGAGCTTTTATTTTCCATTCTATTTATTATATTTAGAATTTCTTGTTCCGTTGGTTCATTTACATAGATTGTGTTATTAATTGATGTATTATAATTTTCATTTATTATTTTTTCACTAAAACTAGTCGGCTACCCGTCGCTTCGCTCCGAAAGCCTCCGCATATGTAACGGAAAACAACTTTTTATTTATTAAAAACACACACACACACACACACAAATTACAGCAAGTAAACTAAAACTAAAAGTTTTTTAAAGTTTTTTTTAAATTTAATTTCTGATGTTTATATTCTGTCAATCCACGACCGCTTTTAGAACCAGGGTGTGAATCATATATCTATGATAATTTTTTTAATTTTTTATGGAGATTAGAATGTAGTCCTCGTGGTATAATGGCTAAGACGTCTAAGTTCGGAGCAGATGGTTGCATGTTCGAGTAACGTAGTGAATTTGAAGAAATTATTTCTATTTTCAGAAATTACAAAATTGCACCAGGCAGACAAAGAAATAAAAGCTTTTAGTAATATAGATATACTTTTCAGTGGTTTTTGAGTTAGAAAGACCATTGGTTTTTAAGTTACAAATAGTGATTTTTAAGAATTCTATCTTATAGAAATAGTGCTTCTTTCTTTCTTGAATCTCTTTTCTTAATTACAACCATTGCTCGTGTGCAAATTGATTGACATAGATATTTGATGAAGAGATATGTTGATATGGATGTTTGTTAATAGAGATGATGAATGAAGATCGTAGCTTGTATATGAAATTCTTGGCGACGAATTGATTGTGACTATTCTTTCGAGTGAAGATAACCAAATTCTGTTGACTTGTGACTCAAAGGCATAAAGTTGCGCGTGAGTGAAGACAACGTTCTGCAAATAGATGGCAATTTTATTTAGAGTCTGTCCTTGAGCTTTATTGTTAAACATCGTGTAAGAAAGCCTGATCGGAAATTGCTTTCTTGTGAAAGTGAATAGAAGTAGATTATCATTTCGTTTCATAGACATCGTATGGATGAAAACAAAATCACCTTTGTGAGTTCCTGTTATAATTTCGGCTTCTATGAGATCATTATTGAATGAGCGGCATTTAAGTTGAGGTCCGTTGCAGTGTCCAAACTTGGGATTGATTTTTTTTTTTGCAACAACATTATTGGAGATCCCATCTTCCATGACAAACGATGTTGAAGAATACCGCTAAGATTCAATGAGATCAGATGTTCAGGCAGAGATGTTCGTGTTGTGGATTATCTGAAGTATCAATTTTATTCTCACTTAAATACTCGCTAGTCTTACCTTGTATTCTTTGATTTATCACTCGATTGATGTTATCGACAATCTCGTTCTTTGGAAAGTTCTTAACTTTGACGTGATTCCAGGTATTTGAGTTACAAATAGTATTTTTCAGTAATCTATCTCATAAAAAGGGTACTTCTTTCTTTCTTGACTCTGTTTTCATTACTCCAACATCTGCCATGTATACGCGCTTATTTTTCAATATCACATAGAATTTGGTAAGAAAGAACAATTAAAATATTGCAACATTTCGGCAATTATAGTTCTAATTGTCAGTTTCGAATTACAAATAAACTGACGGATGGGAAATAAATAAACAATATTGAGCTTCAAAAAAAAAGGTTGAATATTCCTTATTGATGGGGAAAGGGGAAGAAGAGATAAATCAAAAAGCAATATGAAGAGAGTTGTAGTCCCCATGGCCTAATGGATAAGACGTCTGACCTCGGATCAGAAGGTTGCAGGTTCGATTCCTGCCGCGGATCTTTCACTTTAAACATTATTTCTATTTCCCATTCTCAAACAAAATACAGAAAGACAGACGGAGAAATAAAAGATTTTAGTAGTTTAGATTGCAACTTTATAGTGGTTTCTGAGTTACATAAGTGTTTTTTCAGTAATCTAACTAATAGAAGAACTGCTTCTTTCATTTTTGACTCTCATTTTTATAGTAATTGTCACTTTTCAGTGACGTTTGAGGTACAAATATTGATGGTATTTGAGCTGCAAATAGTGATTTTTTCGGTATTCCACCTCAAAAAAAGAGTGCTTCTTTCTTCCTTGACTCTGTTTTCTTTACTCCAACATCTGCCATGTACACGCACATATTTTTCAATATCACATAGAATTCGGTTAAGTAAGAATATTTAAAATATTGCAACGTTTCGGCAATTATAGTTCTAATTGTCAGTTTCAAATTACAAATAAACTGACGGCTGGGAAATAAATAAACAATCATGAGATTCAAAAAAAAGATTGAATACATTCCTTATTGATGGGGGAAAGGAAAGGAGATATAAGTCAAAAAACCATATGAAGAGAGTTGTAGTTCCTATGGCCTAATGGATAAGGCATCTGACTTCGGATCAGAAGGTTGCAGGTTCGATTCCTGTCGCGGATGTTTCATTGTAAAAATTATTTCTATTTTCCATTCGCTCAGAAAATTGCGCCGGACAGACACACAGACAGACAGACAGACAGAAAGACAGACAGAGAAATAAAAGATTTTAGTAATATAGATTGGGATTATATCTATCACCTATTGATTGATAGTGTTCACAGAATTTGTCAGCTAATGTTTTTTGCTTGTTTGTACCATCCATTTTTTAAGAAAAATCCATCAGCTCCTTTTTTTGTTGCTTTTCTCGATTTTTTTTGCTCGGTTTCATAAGTAATTTGTTTATTTCAAGCCAGCATTCTTTTGGGTTATTAGTTTCTTTATTAAATTTATTGTAATAATAGCTGTTTTTTGCTTTTGTAATTTTTGAATTTAATTTGTTTCTGAATAGCTTGTAATTGCTGTAGTATAGTTTATTTGATCTATTGCTTCTATATTTTTTATAAAGTTTGTCTCTTTCTTGTATTTCTTCAATTAATTCGTCTGTCATCCATTCCTTTTGAATCCTTTTTCTTCTATATATTTCTTGGAAGTTTTGGCTTTTATTCTCAGAATAGTTTATTGGCTTTATAGAGAAAGAAGTATTCTTTGTTATTTTTGAGTTATTGTATTCCGTTATTATTCTTTTATATAGGGTGTTTGGATCCATAGAGTTATTCCTTTCTAAATCATCAAGCAGACTTTTTTGTAAAGCCTGTATAACCTAAGGTTTCCAAATAAATTTTAACTTGTTTATTTTCCTCTATTTTATATAAATCGATATTTATATCTCCCAGTATGATGCAGTTCTTCCAATTATATTCTTTATCTTGTAATACTTGATCTAACTCTTTTATAAAATTTTTGTGTTAAGATTAGGGGGCCTGTATATTAAAAACAAATTTCATATACATAACATTCATAAACATTGTTCGCCTTTGTTCTAATGAAGCAATTTAAGAAAAGCATATCAATCATGCTTGAGTAAAAAATTGTTCGAAGATATTTGAAATAATTTTTATTCTTTTGAAGTAAAGATTCGAAATGATGCCACGCGTAAAAATAAGCTTTTCGACTTGGAACTTGGTAACAACATACAATGGGACAATTCTTGATAACAAAAACGTAAACAATTTATGTGAGGAGCCTTTTTTGCAAAACAAGTTAAAGCAAATATAATTAAGTTAAAAGAGTTTAACGTGCTGCAAAAGAATTTAAATTAAATAAAACAAGAAATGAATTCAGCACAAATTTAACCAAATTGCCTTTCCAAATCATTAATTGACAAATAAATTGCAATTTGGTTAAATTTGTGCTGACTTCATTTCTTGTTTTATTTAATTCAATATAATTACTTTTGGATAATTACAGATTTGCTGTGGTGTCGGTGATCCAGTGTTATATCACTGGGTTCTTGACTGGAGGAGCCAGGTTCAGTCCTCTGCAGAAGTTCAGGTATTTTTCCTAGGTTATTTTTTTTTCGGACAGGCCCTAGGTTTCACCCAGCCCTCTGTAAAATGAGAACAGGGTTTCTTTCCCGAAGGGTAAAGATGGGTGAAAGGACCACCCTATCATGACACATCCGAGCGAATGAATGCTCGTATAGGGAATACCTACTTAAAGACTTATTGCATATAAAACGTTATGAAGGATCATGAATGTATGAAACCTATCTGTTATCTAATTATTTGTCCAGTTGCCACAAACCAGGAGTTTGTATGAAATAGCGAATTTTAACTTCTTTTGAACCTGACAGATGTATCTTATTTTCTATGAAAACCAAAGTTCTTGGCGATTTTCTCTCCATTTATGAATGATTACGGACGTTAAACTTGCTTTCTATTGAATTTATCAATTTGCCTTTTTGTGATTAATTTCCTTAGTGCCTTTCAGTGAGAGGACAAGGGGTTAATATTTTGGATCTTTCAGGATCATTTTTTATTTTATTGCTGTTTATCCCGGCGGGCCACTGCCGGGACCATGAATGCTTTTAGTATAGCTTCCGCGCACCGAGCCTAACATCAACGAGTATGTTCTGCTGATGATTCCATAATAAGGATGAAACAATTGTACAGAACTCTCGGTGATGTTGGCTCAATGGGCGAAAGCATATTTCATTGTCCGGTTGGCGATTTTCTCTCCATTTATGAATGATTACGGACGTTAAACTTGCTTTCTATTTCCAAAGTTCTTGATTGAGTAAAAAAAAAAAAAAAAATACCTTTTCCTTGAATTTTACTATATTTTCCGCTGTTTTTTATTCCAGAAATTCACTTTTGATTTAACTTACATTATTGGTGAAATATTTTGAGAGGAGATACATGAGAAGGGACTCATTAACAGTGGCTGCGAGCTACGTTGTTTCCATTTTTCTTTAAAGGAAGTTCAAATTCTTACCACAGAAATGATTAAGAAATCTGAAAATTCGTTGAGTTAACTTTTGTCCTAAACACAGAATGTATAACTTAATGGAAAAGTTCAGTTTTCTATCGAGTCCTGAGTTAGTATTAGTGTCATTAAATATTCATGTTCGAAAATTGATTGCCAAATTTTGCCCTAATGATTTTAAATCAGAGGTTTTTATAGACATCGTAATTGTCCTAATTATAATTTGAATTCAAAACTTATCTTTGAAAACTTAAATTATTCCAATGAAATGAAAGAGATATTTAATTCATTTTCCTAATACCAAACAACACATATTTTGTTCCCATTTTTTCTGTTTGCAATATTAAAATAAATGTTTATATTTTTGATAGTTTCTTTGTTTATTTTATTTCCATCCATCCATCCATAGTATTCTGTCCGAAGACAGGTCCAATTCTATGGAATTCGCATGGAATTCCCAGAAATGCCTGGGGAAAGTTACTGGGGTGGTTTCCTGTTGCCTTCCCCGGGACGCCATTAAGGAATGACGTCAGAACGAAGAGAAAGCGAAGAAGAGGCGAACAGCACAGGAAAGGAAATTGAAACAGCCAAGCCACTGCCGGGATTCGAACCCAGACTGGCCATCACCGCAGACCGCCGCCGAGACCGCACGGCCACGCCAGCACGGCTTATTTTATTTATACTTTGAAAATTCATAATTATTATTATTTAAGCACAATGTTTCATTCCTTTTGATAAGATATTAATACTTTATAGATTTATTTTTTTTAGGATAGGGATAGTATCAATATATTCGTCTTAGTAAATATCGTTGAATATATCTTGTTGATTTAGGGAAACATGTTTACAGATAAGATACGATCTAAATTTTTTATTTGAAACTTTTTCCATTTAGATTCCCCTATTGAGAAATTTACATGTGGAGGTGACAAGAGAAACAGTAGATGTAAAACAATTAATTTCAATCTAATAATATATATTAGAAATCCACTATACTGTATTTAGCAGGTATTTTAAATGGGTAAAATTAATTGGACTTAGGTAGCTTAATTCAGTACCGTATTTGCTAATAGTATCTCTAAGGGAAAAGTTTAATGTGAAATGAATCAAATTGCGTAAATGGGGACCACCATTATCCAAACTTGAAAGTAAACTAAAAACCTTTTTAACATTCATCTACATTATTTTATTTTACAGTCAAACTGAAACTAATTCTAAAAAATTATCTTGTGATGAAGGTAAAAGAGAACCCACGTTGACTTGAAGATTTCATCATGACATAAATGTTAATTACACTGTCGAAAATTATTTGTTACGAAACATTCACTTAGTATCTGAAAAATTTGGCATTAAAGAAAATTTTTTGTTAGAAAAGATAATTAACAGCATATTCCTATTTTAAAATATCCCATATATAAGAATAATGCTTATATAAAAATTAAGATTTGTTGTTTTGAAATAGGGAGGGAATCCGGAATCGTCGTCATGTTTGAAGTTGACCTATCTTAGAATCTCTGAATCTGTCACATCAAGAAACGCATCAAGTGCGACAGAAAAGAAAATTTTATTGAATTTGTAATAGCCTAAAGTTAAGTCAGTAGATTATCATAACCTAGTTTTTTTCAGACTTGATTACTTACTGATTTCTAATTGACGAACAGCGTTGAGAAACATTAACTTTTTAACGAAATTGTACTTTCTGTGATTCATAATTATGTTTCCATATTGTATATACAGTCGGACCTCTATTTAACGAAGTCGCTAAATCCCGAAAAAAAGTTCGTTGTATGGAAAATTCGTTAAATAGAGATTCACCTTTTAAAATTACTTTAAAGTACATAAAACAGATTTAAAATACATAAACAATAAATATTGTTAAAAAAAGTAATAATTTTAATGACATAAAGCATACATTACCACATTTAAATTTTACTAATAAAGTCTGTTAATTTTGTCTGAGTTTTTTTTTTTTTTGAAAAAATGTTTTCACTCATAGTATGTCTTGCATCTTTACAATGCACCAAAAACCCCTTCAGTAATTTCTTCAAATCGTAATCCGCGTCGGATTGTTTCAAATGATTTTAGCATTTAGCATTTCATCATACGAAAGGTTTTTGATTTCTGCATCATGATCATTTCCATTTTCATCCTCTTCGTCTTCATTTCAATTCATTGCTGTATTGTTTTTATTTTTCACACTGTCCTAAATATCCGATTCAGTTAGTGTTTCCGAGGTCTCAACTTCAAAATCAAGGGAAAGATAATCATCAATCAGCACATCAGCGTTAATTTCTTCTTTTTCCCTCAGCGTATTCACATTTCTTTCATTTCCTCTAAGGGAAAATTAATAATAAAAGCATTTCAAGGAGAAAAAAAAAATAAATACCACGAAAAAGTTCGTTAAATAGAAAATGCACTTCGCTATTTGGAGGTTATTTTACGAAGAAATTAGCAAAATGTTCTTGGTTCCAAAGAAAAGTTCGCAAAATAGAGGCTCGTTAAATAGAGGTCTGACTGTATTTACAAAGTGAATCAAAAAATCTGAAATTAAAGTCACATGCAAAAGGAATTTAAAACACAATATGGAAACTCAGATACACCGCATATTCGATGTTTTAAAAACTGAAAAACATATCAATTAAAAAAAAATCAAGTTCCATAATCTTAAAATTAAAATCGTATTTGTTATTTATTACTTTAAAATCAGATCTCAGTAGATAAAGTTGCTTTTTTTTCTAGAACAGCTCAAATCTGTAAAATATTTTTTTTTTCTTATTGTAAATAATTGTTTGCTGTAAATTAATTCTTACCCTAAGATACGGGTCAAATGCCATCCAATCCCATCGCTCATTTCTCGGTTTTTCATATGTAAAATCGAATCTTGTTACTGGACCAGCAATTTTTGCATCGTTTTCTAAAATATTTGAAAACATTTTATTAATTTGGTTTTCTTAGATATTTAGAAATTATGATAGATAATAGTAAGAATTGGAAACTGATTATTGACATTGTTATACAAATTTGCCCAATTACAATAACTGAAACAATAAGAACAAATAAAGGAATAAAAAATAACAAAATATCATAATTCCTTCAAAAATAAAAAAAAAATCAAATAGGCCTATTTGATTTCGTTTCTGCTATCAATATGATGAAAATTAGAGACGTTCTTTATAAGAATAAAAGATATGTGAATTATTCATCCAAAAATGGTTTTTGTGATGATTTCATTATATACAAAAGTATCAGATGTAACAACGATGTAAAACCGCAAATGTACAATTTATCAAAGTAATGAAATGATTGAGCAATTATAGATTGGAAAATGGTCAGTTGGCAAAAGCAGGACAGAAATCGAATAATTGATTTAGTAATAAATTAATAGGATGACAAAACAAATGCTACTATCAAGACATGAAAGTACATGCACTAAGCAGAAATTCAGAAAAATATGTGCTTATAAAGATTGCTTTAATGAAATACTTAAAAAGGTTCATCAGAAATAATAGTGTTTGGCACAGGATAAAGTTAAGGTAGAGAAAGGATTTGTTGTATGAATACGAAATAGGAGGCAGGGTTTTAGAAGATAAATACCAGTTAAAATGAAACTTATATAAGTATCTACGATAACCACAAACGAACAGTAGTAGAAACTCGGTGGAAACTCACAAAACTATATAAAATAAAGCCAAACATCAGAAAAGCTATGAATGCTTAGAAAGGACAGTAAATAAAGAAACAATGTAGGAGAACGGGACTAATAATGGGAAGAATCTGTGGAAATGCCAACATGCTTCTAGTGGAACAAGAGAATAATCAGAAGAAAGCTAAGAATTGGGAAAATAGATTAGGACATATCAAAATATAAAATATACAAAAAAAAAGATTTCAGCAATATAAAGCTCAGTGAGATAGAAAATGATATTCATTTAGGCTAATGAACCAGCAAATGACAGTTATGCGAGGAGTGAACTTGAGCTAAAAGTAACCAGAAAATTATAGAATAAATATAAGAAAGGCAGGAAGCAGAAAAAGCAGAAGACATGAATAGATCACTCACAGCGGAAAATAGCGTCAAAATCCTACCCTTCAAAGGTGAACTACATGAATATTTGTGAAACAAAAGAAAGAATGTAAATTTGGGAACATAATCAGAATAAAATAAGATTGAGATTGAAAATATCTTATCGAATACGGTGGATGGGCAGAAAATACCTCGTAGATAATCTTCAAAAATACGATATGCCCCAAAACAAACGATACTGAAAGTCACAAGCCTTTGCTGTTCATGCGCACCACGTGATCATTTTATCTAACATAGTCATGGAAACGTAACACTATGCTTATTTTGGCTAAAGATATTCAAATAGTGTTAATAACGGAGGAAATTTTTTTTATTTTGGAGCTTTATTTTCGCTTCTACGGGAACAGTTTCAAAAAACACTACCCACAAACATGGTAATGTTAGCCGTCATTAAAAAATTTCGTTCGACTGGCAGCGTTCTGGCACAGCGTTAAGGGCCGAGCGCATTGCTTCGTAAAAGATCAACGTGTACGTTTCCGAATCCCGGTTACGGCCAGGTGAACGTCACTGCTGTCCGAATTCAACGCGCATTGTGTCCGTTTTCCCGTTGTGGAAACCGGAACACGAAATGACCGTCTCCCATAATGCATCTGTTTTCGCGCCAAAAATTGTGTAAACATCGATCTGATGAGTAACATCCAGCGGTTGTTGGTTAATGTTTATTTTTATACGCTACTCTCAGTGGATCCAGTGAGGAGGAAAAAAAAAATTGGATGCGTGATATTCTTCAGAGAAGGACCACACTATGGGAATATCACAATCTTGTAGCAGAAATGCAAGAAAGGTGAGTTGACGTGTATTCGGAACATTGCCATTTCCTCTCAATTTACGTGAATGATAAAGATAGAAAGAAACATATGATTGATTTTTATTTAAAATTATAGGATCCGTTGTGGTATTTTGAGAGTTATCGGATGCCAAAAGAGAAAGTCGCTTCCCTGCTGCAGTTAATTATGCCTTTAATTGCAGCTAAGGAGTCGAATATCAGGAAACCCATTGAACATAGTCTTCGGATACATCTTATTATCAGATAAGTGCGTAGAAATTATTTATATTCAATTCATAACGTGTGTATAAATTAAGTTATAATTGATAAATACTTTAAAAAACACACAAGGATAATTCTAAATTAATTATTTTTAAATAAATTATTTATAAATTCCTAATCAAAATACATCGCTTGGACGTTTCAAGGAAGTGGGGTACATTGCACTTCCTTGAAACGTCCAAATGATGTATTGTATGAATTTAAAAAAAAAAATATTTTTTAATTGTTTTCTATTAAATTATTTATTAACTTATTAAGTCTAATGGAAGCAAAGAAAATTAAATTATAATTAACCATATTACTATTCATAATTATTGACTAATTTTGTAGATAGCAAATGAAATATTTAATTGTAAATAATTACCAAAAATACTAATTATATTTTATATGATTAATGTAAAAAAAAAAATTTTGGTTAGAAATTTATAAATAATTTAATTAAAAATAATTAATTTATAATTATCCTTGTGTGTTTTTTAAAGTATTTATCAATTATAAAAGAAATTATTTATATGTAAATGTATTATATTACATTAATTTGTTTAAATAATTTAAAATACGAATCTGTAATTCCTATTTAATTTTCGAATATTAAGATATTTGGCATTTGGAGATTCTGTTAAGATTCTATTCAGTAGAATATATTCTATTAAGTAAAATATGATAAACTAAAAATTAAATGATTTACTTGTTTTCTTTCAGGACTCAATGTGCCAAACGGGGATTGATTACAATACAATTTGATCAAGAATTGTGCAGCGTCTGATCACATTTTGAATGTGAAATGAATGAAATCATATTTGGCCTCTGACAGGAAGTGATACATTACAGGGACTATTAATAAGTGAATATAAACAGGGTATACAGAATATTTTGAGCAAATAATAATAATGATATTAAAGTTTCTTCTTCTTTTTCTTAAGTGCACCACCACTCCTACGAGTACAACACTATATTAACTGGAAATAGATGAAAAAAACAGAGGAAAAAATATCATATTAAACAGAAGTGCTAAAAATAAACAACAGCAATTGTAATATTACTCAGCTTGCAAAATTACAGATATCAAATGATTTTTTTTTTTGAACTTTTTACTTATTTATTTAAAGAGATATGGTTGTCAGTTATTTGATTTATGTTTTTGTTTCATCACTATGTTAATAAAATCTTTAAAATAATTAAATATCGGTTTCTGTACAAGTAAGCTTCATTACAAGGCCAGAAAATGATATAATAAATTCATGAGGTGATATTTGTCTCTCGTAAACAAATTTTATACATTTAAAACGTACATGCTCAATTGTATATAGTTCTCCAAATTCACAAAAGGCATTATGGGAAAGATTGAATTTGGCTAGATAAGCATTACAATTTTTGTTTTCTATAAGAATTTGTCCCACAGCAAAATTAAAGTCATCCATAGGAAAGGTTAAGTTGTGATAAACAGTTGGGAATAATTTCTTGGTTGTATGACCCTTCGTGGATTGTTCTCATCTCTTGTTCCATTTCTCATAAAGCAGTGACTGTACATGGGACATACCAACCTTTTCCCACTAAACTTGCTACATAATTACCAAGTTGTTATCAGTAACTGCAAGTTTTGCCTCTTCATCATCTTCTTCATTCCATTCATATCCCGAGTGTCCTGGGACATAGTAAAAGGTTATGTTGTTATCTACACAGTAAGAGTTCATGGATTTCATGTAAATATGTTACCTTACTGTTTAAGTTTAGGAGTGCTTGAATGGAAATTTGGAGGATTTTCAATGAGTTCTGGTTTCCTTTGGAAGTACAGTAGGTTTTCTAAGAAGCTATATTTTTCCTATCTAGTTCAAGCATATATTCCTTTTTGAGAAGTCTACATTCAATTTCTCTACTAGCTCTAAGGTCAGGATTTCTTTGTCTTTGAAAGCGTCTACTGGATCTGTTGACCTGTTTGCAAAATATGGTTAATTCATTAGTCCACCATGGGACAGCTTTTCTATCTGGTTTTTTGAATTGATAAATCTGCTGTGTCTTTTAAATATTTTTGTTAGTTGAAAAGTATACTGATAAATATCATTTGAGTTGGTTAAATCCTGATGTTTGTTCAGTGTATAAATTTTAATTATTAGCTGGTTTTGATAAATATTTCAATTTGCTTTTGTTAGATTATAGTTTCTATCTGTGGTTTCATATGTATTTAGGTTTGAATTCACTAAACATGTAATGGCAGCATGGCCAGAGCACATTTCTTCTTCCTTAATTTCTAATTGTTTTCCTGCCAATGTAAGATCAACTGTACTCTCCCACATTGTTGATTTATAGGTAGGTCTTTCTTTGTCATTTCTACTATTTAAGTGTTGGGTTATTATATCATCATCGAAAATTCTACCACGATCATTATCAATCCTATCAAACCATGATGTGCTTCTAGCATTAGAATCAACTCCAATAATAAGATTGTTTTTGGAAATGTTGCCTAAAAGTGTTTGTAATTCACTTGCAGTGCCTATAATGTCAACTGAAGGTTTACAATAAATTGAAGAGACTTATTTTATTGAAAAATGACAAAAATGGTTGTGCACCACCCATTGGTCATATGTCGTAGAAATGCAACTGATAATTGAGGATTACTAATAATACAAGTTAAAGGTTTTCTTACAGCACAATGTTTTATTCTTTAATTTGATGGAAAACTAACAATTTTATCATTGTAGGTATAAGGTTCTTGTCACAGAGCTACATAAAATTTATTGCTGTTTTAGAATTTAACTACATTGCATGACACTGCTCTGCAGTGATGCATACTTAATTGTAACACATTTAGATCACAAGTTGTGTCCATATTTCCCATAATCTATATTAGCAATGAGTTTCTCTTTTACCTTCAAGGCTGTTGGGCATTTTGGATCTGCATTCATTATATTGAATCTGTTAGACGATCTGATACAGTTAACACATTTGATATTGGATTTGTGTTTTACTTTGCACTCCATGTAACAATGACCTTCTTCACCACAGTAAGTAGTGGTGTAAGCAAGCAGGTTGGACGGGAGTACAGAATTTTACCAAATACAATAAATATTAACCTTATTTATGAAAACCCATACTGTGAAACAAATGATTCAAATACATTGCCACTGTAACAATGGCAATCTATCTCCTTACATTTTAATTTAGTCATCTTTCTGAGAAGAAAACATATCATGCTGATAAGTATTCAATGAATGATTAAAATTATTGTACTCGCATTAAAATAAATACAATTCTTGTTCCTAAATGCCATAGCATGCTGTGCCATCCTTCTCTTTAACTATTGGCGCATTTCCCCAATTTATTTTTTTAAATGGCAGTGGATAGCATTTACCATTTTTTTTTCTTGTCAACAATATAATTTCAATGTATTTTGTGTTGGCCTCTAGTAAGCTAATTGTTAAGTAATAATTGTTTATCTTTATATATTTTACTATTAATATTTGTTACGATTATGAATGAATGAAATTGCCTAGCAACAAAAGAAATTAGAAAGAATTACTGTAAGTGTTTGTTGACTAAAGCATAGTTATATATATTTACACCTGTTACAATAATAAGTAGAAAGTTTAACATTGATTGGATTAATACAATTTGTTAATATTGCCTTTTATTATATTGGAAAACAAAAATACTTAATTTATGAAAATATTGAAAAGAATTCCTTTTGCATTACAAACATGGTTTATTTTTGTCAACATACAGGAAAAGTGTGCACATTCAATTAATATTAAATTACATTCTTCATTTTCTGGTCGTGTTATCTTGCATTCATCGTGATAGCCTGAAAAAAAAATAAGGAAAATCAGAAATTATGAATATATTTGAAACAAAGAAAAAACATTAATCATTCATGCCATAGGTTTTTAATGTTTAGGTAGCTCCTGATAAATCATCGTCAATTTATTTTCAAGTCACACTGTAAACCAAAAAATTTCGTCCTGTCTTGCTTTGCCCATTAATGAAGCAGAAGGTACTTGTTCATATATTTACCTTACAAATTGTAATAAGCATACAGTACACATTAATGTTTAATTTGAAGGTTTATTTACCATAACCATTTCTGATGAGGTTGCAAAAATTGCTTTTTTCTAGGCTTTTATTGGAAACAAGTTTGAAGATTGGATGATCAGACTCCTCTATCTTATATTTGAAAATAATCAAATGCAACTTCCTATTTGTGATTACCTCAAGTAATGTTTTGAGAAGTTACTAAAGCATGTCAAAAGTCATTCATTTTCACTGATAGAAGCATAAATAGCACAGCAATAATGAGAAAAAGGAAGAGAAGTGGATATGTGGCAGAGCATTATCTGTAGGAAACATATATATATATATACATATTGTGCTAATAACAAACATAACAATACATTAAAGAGAAGAGAAAAAAATATATAAGAAAATAATACATATTACTATATATGGAAAAATTAATGTACCTCCTAAACATAAAATAGTTGTAAAAAATATGGAAATAATGAATAAAAAAATAAAATAATACAAACTGTATATTAGGAAAATATAAAAAATCTTTATGTAAATGTTTCATTTCTATGTTTGTAAATAAAAGTCAACTTTAAACTTAACTGAAGTTACAAAAGTCATATTGTTAAAATTAAAAAAAAATAAGTGTTCAAATTTTTGGAACATTTACAGTTTTATATGTATAGTATATAATAATGATAACTTATAATTCACAATTTGTAACAGTTAAGGCAATATACATCACTCATTATTATATTTACATTTGGTATAAGTTGTCAATGTAACAGATAATGCAATAAATGTTATATCAATGTTTTTTTATTAACACAGTATTCTAATATATATTCTTTACTACTTTTCAGTAAGCTACCTACCATAACAATCTACATAGAGATTCAATAAAAACCTTGTAGGACTGAAATTGTAAATAATAAGTAAATAAAAAACTTTGTTTTAATACCACACCAAATATTTACATTGCATAGAATGAAAGGCCTTCCTTACTTTTATATCCTTTTCATTGAAAAAAAAAATGTTCAGAGCCTAAAACTAATGAGCATCAATTTGGCATGGTAACAGCTTCATTTAACATAAATATATTTAAGAAATTATTTTTGTTACAGTACATTCAGCAACATACGAGATACATTCACCAATTCCCCCCCCCAAAAAAAACAAAACAAACAAAACAAATTATATCTTCACTAATTCCAAATACCTTAATATTTTATGTTTGAATAGTTCTGGATAGTAAAGGAATAGTAAAGGAATAGTTCTGTCAAGGAGAGAAAGACAAGCTTGGGACTGTATTTAGGAAGGGGAAGAATTTGGGAGGTATTTTTAACTTTGGATTTCACTGATGGAGGGTGCGTGTCCTTAAAGGGTTGGGGTTTTAAATATATATTGAAATAATATATTTAAAATTTAGTATTTAAACAAAAAAATAAAATTAAAACTGGCATTAAAACGTAAAGTGCTTATATTTTATATACATACACACACACACATTACATAAATTGCAGTATGTATATTTTCAATCAAGACTTAATAAATATTTGGAAATTTAAAAACAAATATTATAGACATTCATCATAAATAATATTTTGTAATACAATCAATAGATAATAACTAATAGATGTTATTATTTTTTTTTTAATGCATTTTCAGGGTTTTAGGTCTAAACTTACTTCTCTCAGTGAATATAATTTATGATTTATTTTTGTATTTCTTGTTTATATAATGTTTTAGTACTGTTATCATTGTAACCTGTAGTCTTTAAAACCTCCCAGCAAAAACAAAACAGGTTGTTTAAAAAACAGTCAAGTAGGACTTAATCGTTATATCAACAAAATAAAAAAAAATATACTGATGAGGTTGTCATTAAGAACAACATGTATTAAGAATAAAATGATAAAAAAGAACAATAATTTAAAAAGAAAATATTTAAATAAAAAGATTTTGGGTACGGAATTTTCTTCAGGATTTATAACAGCAGTGAATTTGCCATAAAAATTAAAAAAAAAAAATATTACAATTTGTTACATAGCTGATAATTTTTTTTTAAAAAGAAATATCGTTTAATGAAATTTAAAAAGGATAATTTTGCTAATTTTTTCAGTATTTATGGGAAAATAATTAATCGAAAAATTATTTGAAATACTTACGGTCGATGTTTATTTGCGTTTTGCATAGAAGACATCAAAAAATCCATATCGGGACATCGACTTTGAAGTAGGCCTACTTCTGCTAAAGATCCACTCAGGATTCTTTTCTTCTCCGACGAGGATAGATATCTCGAAGATTATTGCTTGCTTTAATGCAGTCGGCAACTATAACATAAATAATGTAAACATTAATTTCCTGGCCGCTTTTTCATTTCGGTTTTCGATTCGATTACAAGGAATAAAATTAAATGCAGACCTACCTGGTTTTATTAGTTGTTGGCTCATTTTTAACCATGCTTTGTCTCTCTGTATCTTCATTTTGTGATTTTCGGAACCAAAAGCATAAAAACCTCTGGATACTATTGCAGTAACGAAATGAAAACCTCCTTGAAATTGGAATTCGCCATCTTGAAACTAAGAAAGTTGAGAATTTCCGCCACCTCGAGCAGCTGCATTGTGATTGGTTGACGTTCATGCCAACGGAGCATTCTGATTGGTTACGGACAGCAAATTCGTAAACGGACAACGGCAACCTTCGAGCTTCTTGAAGGTCGCCGTATCGCGAAAATTACGGGGGTTTGACGTCACAACTCGACGGCAAAGATTCCCGTATCGATGAAATGACGTCATTTCTCCGTTTTTACGTTTACGTTGATCTTTTACGAAGCAATGCGCTCGGCCCTTTAAGGCTGCACCGGACATCCAGTTACAAATCCGAAGCGAGATAGGCTCCTCCAGCAGATATTACAGTCGTCTAAAAGAAGTCTGCGGCGAACATCCTATGAAATGAATGTTAGTCAAACATGTCTGAGACGAATGTTCAAGGAAATTGATCTTTTCTATAAGATACAACATCTGAGCAATGCCGACAAGGATTCGAGAATCGCTTACTGTGACATGATGTTAGCGATGGCGTACGATGATGAAGCGTTCCTGTCAAACGTCTGGATTTCTGATGAAAATCATATTCATTTGAATGGATTCATCAATCGAAGACAACCCACTTTCTAGGATTTGAATGGCCAGACATCATTGTGGAGAAGCTCCTACATACTGAGCGCGTAACAATATGGTGTGCGGTGTCTACAAATAGCATCGTGGGCCCATATTTTGTTGAGGGTGATCACGGGCAATCCCGTGATTGTAAACCAGATGCGGTACACAGAAAACATTCTCACACCATTTCTGAGCGATCATCAGATTCTGCCGTGCACGTAACCTGCCACTTCATACACAATGGCTCCAGCAGTGAGGCCACTTGCCACACAGCGAGGGACATGTTTCAGTTGTTTTTCCTGCGAAATTTGGTAATCTGGTCATTTCCCGTGGAAATGAACAACATTCCAATATCGGTCTCATTCACCTGATATTACACAACCGGACGCTTACATTTGGGGGTTGCTGAAGGAAGCCATTTTCAGAGAGAACCTATGGGCAAACATTGGTGACTTACGTCAAAAGATTGTGACATGTATCAGAGGAATGAAGCAACCTCTCTTCAGGAACATGTTTGAGAATCTCCATGAGAGTTACGAGTATTGCCTGCAATGCAACGGACAGCATATCGAACACTCCGAAAATGTGGACATTGACTTCTATGCAGCGGAGGTATTTCTCTACTATTTGTATTCTGTATGTCATATATTTTAAAATATCGTTGTTTTGGCGCATACTGTGGTATCCAATTATGGATTTCCTTACTAGAATGTCAGCTGACTACGAGGGATGCTTCGGAGGTTGAACTAAAAAGTCAAACTTTGACTAAGTCAAACGATAGTACTAAGTGCCCTGATTACAAAGAGCCCAAAAAACATTTGTCGATTCAGTGAGCTTTTCAAGGAAATCGATTTCAAGGTTTCGAACATTTATCTTTCCTATCGTAAACGCACAGGAAGGTAGTCTTATTCGATTCAGCTATATTCATTTCAATACATGATGCTACATTCTCGTGTTTCCGGCAGGCCATGTGATGACAGAAGTGAGAAATGTGAACAAAAAGACGCCACTGTCAGCAGTTGCATTTCTGCTCTCAGACATTAAGGTCGCATAAACCTGTAGAATAATTTCTGTCGTCATACCTGACAATTTAATACCTGTTCTTACGAAAATTATAACGATAGTCAGAATTAAATCGATCAACGAGCCAATCTGCTGTCTCACTTGACTACGGAATAGCTGCGCTTCAACCATTATCAAGCTGTTTCGCGGCACAATGAAGAGAGGAGAGTGTTCGTTAATACATTGCTGGATATTTTATTCAGCAGTTCGATTCCGAAGATAATTTCAAAGAAAGTCTGGCAATTACGGAAATGTTTTCATATGATGACGACGAAGAAATGGACATGCAATGCCAAACGCCTGTTTAACTGAAACTTTGAAATCGATTTGCGCAAAAGGTCGGCACTTTTTTTTCTTTGCTCTTTGTAATCAGGGCACTTAGTGCTATCCCTTCTGAACATCTAAAGGACGGTCATTAACAGTATCCTTACTTGCAAAAACGGGAATAGGAAGAAATTGATCACATTACATATGATCAACTTCTGAAAAGTAAACTTAGTCCAGAAAGGAAAGCACAGTGGTAAAGATACGCGATACAAGGATGCTATAGTTAACTGGTGAAAGAAAGATAGATTATTCAGAAAATAGAAGGAATCAACGAGAGGTAACGTTGAATCCCTTACACTTAGGAGCAAAGCAACGAAAATCACTACATGGAAAGAAACAATATATAATTTACGTTTCTAAGCCTATGTTGGTTGTTCAAAGAAGAGATGCATAAGACAAGAAAATACGTACTGTTATGCCCAGAATATAAAGTTTTTTTTTCATTGTAAATGAAAGAAATAAGATTTTTAAGAAGCCTTAAAAATTAAACGTTTTATTAAACACTTACTGATTGTTATGACTAAACATGAACCGCTGGACAATTTCTCTGTCTCCAAATTTATTTCATCCACGCAGTCCTTCTTGGATCCAGAAGCTTCACACTACATAAAAATGAGAACAAGAGAGGCTTTAAAAGGAAAGACAGAAAATAATGAAGAGATACACAAAAAAATAATAAGAGCTACATTAGCCATTGTCAATAAATGATTGCCGTGAAAGTTTGTGATATATATTTTTCATTAGAATATTTACAGATTCTTTTGATTTTGAAATAATATAATGTTAGGGTTTATTTTGATTATTTTGTTTTTTTCATTCCCGTAACAATTTTTATTCTCAATTCACATTTTTACTTTTTTTAATAAATTTCGAATCCTTATTGTCATCTTCTTTTTCGTTTTTTTTTAATCAATTTATTATCCTTCTTGTTTCTCTTTATATTCTTTTTATCGCTCTGTTTACTTGAGAATTTTCTTTTAGTTTTTTTCCCATAGTTATTAATCTGTCAATTACCTCTCCCTATATAACATGCCAGTCTCTATGCCATTGTCTCGCTATTGGTTACTTTTTTATGTATATTAATGACATGGTCATATATTCAGATATTTTATCAGAAAATAGATAGAGTAGAAATCGGAGTTGTTGAAGTCAATTGTTCTTCATAATGTAGTTTTCAGATACATTTATCCTGTTTTTATTTTATTTTTATTTTTCCATTTTTATGAAAGTTGGAGAATGTGTAGATGGTGCGGTGCTGGATACCATGAAACCGATCTTTCATGCTCGTTTTGGTGTTTGAACGTGAATTTGTTTTAGAAATGCATTTCCTAATAATTTTGTGTGTGAATGCATGCGTCATCAGATCGCGACCGTCACAAACGCAAGAACGCGACCGAAAACTTCAAAGCAGCTGGCGAAACTATTGATATAATGACCGAAGCCGTTGAATGGTGGACCAAACCACGGGTGTTGCGTCGGTTTGAACCGATCGCCCGAGATGTTATTCCCCGTAGTCCTCAACAAGCGTTTTGCGTAGATCGGGCTCCATCTTTACTAATGTTTCAACTTTAGTAATTCATGCGTTAATGTGATAGTGCTCCAGTAGTTGGGATCCCAACCGTCGAATACATCAAAGACATTAATATGTAATGTGAACTTTGAGAACTTGTGATCACGAATTATTTAGTGTTTAATGACTTTAACCTTTCCCTGGGATATCCGAGACTTTAATTTGTGTAATGATGAGAAAGTGAAGTGATTTTATTTTATTTTCCTGGACTTTACTGAACTCTAGTAATTGCAACGGGATTTTTTTATATTTTATTATTTTTATCTTTCTCCGTTTATTAGCCATATTAAATCTGTATTCATTTTACTTTCATTTTTGTTTGTTTTGGTTAAAAACAAACTGGTAGCAGAGCTGTTTATATTTATCTTATCTGTCTCGATTCACTCAATGGAAATATATAGTAGGCAACATTATTATAATTTATTTTTAGTTAAATATTCTTTTCATCCGTAACAATACTCTAATCAAAAAAGAATCATTAGAATGTATCTTGGAGTATATCAAATTTTTACTATCCTAATACTATAAAAGTGAAGAGTAAAAATCTGTAAGTTTGTTTGGCGTTTAATCAAGCCTTAACGGTGCAACGGATCTGAATGAAGTTTTTCAAGCATATAGTTTATGACACGGAGTAAGATAAAGCCTACTTTTCAAGTAGTTTAAGTGGGATATGATTCTATATCTTAGAGCAGATCTGAATAAAAAACTTCCCAAAACTGTAGATAGATGTCGCAAGATGTCATTCATTGACAATGAATGCATGGAAGGAGATTGCTTGCTTGCGAATTGTAAATAGTTTAGTGTGTAGTTTGCAGGGACTGACATCAAAAGTTGCAGAGAGAGAGACATCCTGCTTTTCTCATGGCAACTGTATGTCGCGTGCTTTCGTGTTTCAAGTACGTAAAATCTTTATATCATCGCTCCAGATGGAAAATCATACAACATTGTGTGTAGAAGTGTTCGATTTGATTTTTTAAAATTTGTTTGGTTTTCTTACTTTATGGCATTCCTATTTCTACGCGTGCAAAGTGTTTGTTACCATTCTACTCCTCAACGGAGCTACGGATCGTAATGCAATTTTGTAGATAGGTAGATGTAGTCCCCGGGAAACAATAGACCACCTATTATCCCGAAATTCCAACCAGTTCCTCAGGAAAGAAAAAAATTATGTTCAGATGAAGTCGCTGGCAAAAGCTAGTTTGCTATAAAAATGGAGTCAATAATCAGAATAAAAAGAAAAATATGATGAATGTCTATGCTTCAATTTGAAATAATATTTTATTGTTCTGCGTAGACAAATATATTGCAGAATTACTAAAATTAGAAGAAATATTCAAGAAAATTAAAGCTAGGTATATGGTCAGCAATCCATCGCGTAATAGAGACTGAGCATGCAGTGATGAAAGGTCTATTATGAGAACTGAGGGAGATTGAGATCAAAACAATTGTAATCATATTTTAATTTGGACCATAAGAAGTATTGTATCAAATTTTAAGTAAACCATTAGCAAAGGATTTTGGATGTCGTTAAAAGGAATGGGAGGTTTGGAGACCGAAGTAAATGTGCCTATTTTTTAACTTGGTACGTAAATAAGTTGCTTTAATAGAAATTCATCGATGTGTGTTGTAATGTTCATACAAATAAAAAAAATGCTCCATTGAATAGTAAGACTTCTGATACTTTGCATGTGCAGTCAACAATCAAAAACTGTTGAAGATTGTATAATTACAGAGTTATTAATATTCCTTGTAATCCCTATTGTTTTGCTTGGAGCTAAAGGAAATCATTCAAAAATCAGAGTTCTCACGAGAAACAATCTTCCACAGCATCAGAGAAAAGCTGAGTTCTTAATTGGACTAAAGGAATAGTAAATCTTTAGCCCACTGTTCCATAAACACTTTCATTAGAAATCGCATAAAAAAGTTACTGAATTTCTACATTTTATTGTAAATTGTTTCGAATTTGGCAACATCACATTTCAGTTAAATGAAGAACGTTAATTAACAAAAAAGGCTCATGTCAACAGCAGTAAACGTTTTTGTTTGTGGTATTTGGTTCATTTGCGTTACGACTGGCATTATTGTAAGATTATACGTGACATTAAATGATTTTCTTTCCGCTAATAGAGCAGAAGTTTTTACTGGAAATTCATTTGTTTGGTATGTATAGTATGAAGTAGTATGAGTAGTACGAAGTATGTATAGCATGTGTAGTAGATTTAGTATGAAGTAGATCAACATACCGTACTTAACATTTCAACCTGATCCGGATATTTACTGCTGAGTTGAACAGTAACCTGGCATGTTTAAAACCAATGTAGTAATTTATGAGCAGCGATGATAATAAAATAACTTTTTTTTGACTAGCAGTGGAAAAGTATTTCGCTTAAAAAATAAGAGTCAAAAAGAACGAATATTGCCTCATGTAAAAAAACCCAGTATATATTTTCAAGCTTCCAATTATCTAAACAAGAGAAAACAAAAGAACACATTTGAAGGCTTCATACCTTCAAATTCGAAATTTTAAAATTCGAAAAATGTTTAAAGTTTAAAAATATGTATAATAATTAACACTTTAATTTTGTTCTTAATGAATCTAGCATCATATTCATAAAATTTCTCCATTAGTTTTATAACAATATTATTTATTTTTAAATTTGTACTAGTCTAATAACGTTTTATTTTTTCTAATTTTTATATTTGCATGATGCTTTATTCAGAAATCTGAATAATTATCATCAGTATTAGAATAAATATTAAGTATATTATTCTAATTATTCTAATGAGTAACATCTTTACTTTTTTTAGTTTTAATAAAACTAAGACCAAAGACTAATTGAGAATATTATCATGAAAACTTGGATTAAACTGATATTTATTTGAATTTTTTTTTAATAAGACAAGAAATTCACTTACTGTATATGAAGCTTTCATTCTGTCTGTAGTTAGATGATATACATCCCATAAGGTTGTCGTATTTACACCACGAAGTTTAAGGAAATCAGAAAACGTCAATTTATTTGCTTCATCATTTGAAATGCCATATTCCTTTTGATATCTTCTTTTGAGTTTGTCTGTATAAGGATGTTCACCAAAGATTTCTCTAGGACATAATATCAGTTTTGGCAAAGGAAATAATTCTCTAGTCTGAAAATCAATATTGACGGCCGGATCCCCAAATAAATACTCAGAAATACAAGTACTGGACTGGTAAAAAGCTGCAAGGACACAAGCAAGCAGACAAACAGCCCATAGAAACTTCCCTGTAGTAGAATAAAATGGACGTGTTATTCTGTCGATACCTGTGATTCCAATACCGTAACGTCTTTCTTCAGTTGGCTTAGAAACGCATCTGTAAATCATTGTTTCGGAGTTGTCAAGACTATTTTGGTTGGACACAATTGTTATTACGACTCTGGAATCATCACATGACTTGTTGCTAGCTTTTAGTTTCTTAGTTCTGATACTTAGTCCTTTAGGAAATCATTCGGTTTTGATCTAAACGTTTTGTTTTGAAGGCTTAATAAGGGGACATCGTTGAATATAGTTCTAGATTGACAGAAAGTGAACAGTTTAACTTTATTGAGATGAAAACTGGGCTGATGAGTGAATATTTTTCACTCAGTAGACAATATTTTTGTCTACTGTAGTTTCTTTGATGATATTTGCGATAGCCATTAAAGGGTCATTCCAAAACAAATCAAACCAATTGTTGATCTTATTGCCTCCAATTACGTATTTTGATAAAAGACGAAAACTGGCCTTATGAATAAATACTTATCTACTGTAGTTTCCTTGAGGATATCTGATGTGCGATATTATATTCTTATGGCTTTTAAATTTTTAATTCTTAATTGTGAATATTTATTAGGTTTCGTTGATGATTGAATACAGGCCTTTCTGTAAAAAAAAAACCTCTTAGATAATACAATAAAGAAAAAAACAGTTAATATAAAGAAAATAGATAAATAAATAAAGCAAAAAGGTAAAGATAATTAAATTTTCGAAATAATTTTATAGGATCATTCCAAATCAAATCAACAATGATATTGCCTTACTGCCTCCAATTAAAATACAATTTGATAGGTTAGTTTGTTTCCATAAAGTAGGACGAACACGATGCAACTTGTTGGCCCAACTTGTTGTGTGACATCAAGTTGGCGGCGACTGTCTTGGGGGAACACGAGACAACTGGCATCGCATGTCGGTCGGACAACCAACGCAGTGCAACACAGCTTTGAAAGACGTCACGTGTGACGTCAAGGACAACACGGATATTGGCTGTAGAGATTGTCAACAAACGCTATATATTGTTGGACACCTAGCAGTCGTTCTGGAGGCGAACTGTTTGATAATAATGCAATGTAACTATAATGACCGGAGAACAGCCGCGAACAATCCATCCTCCCTGTTATCAATTATCAATGATACCCATCTAAGTGCATCGAAGATATTGCTCACGAAATTGTTGGAATAATTGCTCACGAAATGATCTTTAGAACATTCAGAAAGAACTGATATATAGTTAATAAACTATAATGATGTGTATAAGAAGTTTTATTTGAAAGTATAGTCAACAGTATTTATTTGTTTCTGTGTATTCAACTTCATTGATCTTTCATAAAATATTTATTTAAATGAATAGATTTTCATTTCATTCATTTCATGATTTCTGTCCAACTCCTCCGGGAACTTCAAATACTAAATATTGATGATGACAGGATTTTAAGTAAAATTTATAATTGATATTTAATATTTGAAGATTATAAAGGAGTTGGCAAAAATCATTAAATGAATTTATATTAAATTGAAGTATTTTACGTGTGTCAAAGTAACTTAAAATTAAAATAAGGCCAAAACACACAAAATTAAAAAATTAAGACATATTAAAATTTAATTAGCATATATATTTCGAAATGCTTACGTGTGCATTTCTTCCTCAGTGCTGATAATATAATTTTTAAAGGAAATTACACCAATTAATGAAAAGTTCAAGACAGGGATTGTAGACCCCATAGGAATGGCATCAATCACGATCTCGGATCGTTGACCAATCACTGGATTATTGAGTGTACCCTCTGGCGTGGGTTGTCGGTACTCCCATGTAAACAACGGCACATGGTGGTGGATTGCTCTGGTGTCGATCGTCGGAACTTCACCATAAACAAAGGCACATGGTCTGGGATCGTAAACACTTATTAGTGTTATGTAAGCATATGTAAGCATTTCGAAATATATATGCTCATTAAATTTTAATATGTCTTAATTTTTTAATTTTGTGTGTTTTGGCCTTATTTTAATTTTGAATTTATATTACTTAATATCTTTTATCAGGAATCAGAAATAAGAACAAAGTCATTTCATTTAAATAAATATTTTAAAGTTGAATAAAGTAAAGTTGAACACAGAAACATATAAATTCTGTACCTATACTTTCAAATAAATCTTCTTATTCACATAACTGTAGTTCAATAACTGTATATTAGTTCTTTCTGAATGTTTCTAAAGTTCATTCGATGAACAAATATTCATCACAGAAACGAAATATCGTTCATATTCATTTCTTTTTAATTCCTAAATCCCTTATACAGTTTCTTAATGACGAACACACCGAAGAATCTTCAATTCAGTGACACTACTATTAATTCTTTTAATAAATTTTTTTAACTGTTCTTTTCTTTACACTAGATTCTTTATAATCGTGCGAAGTTATCACTATTCATAATTGATGAAGACTATAATCTTGAATATTTCTTTATACTTAATTAAGTTCGACTTTTCAATGTAAAGTTAAAGTATCAACACCGGCCTTTGGGGATGCGGGAGATTAAGCTCAAGGCATACGTAAGCCAAAGGGACGAAGTTAGGGTCGGGCGCCCGCCTTTAACTCTCGGGAAAGAAACTCGGTGCCCATTCTACAGAGGGCTGGGTAGACCCTGGGACCCGTTTGGAGGAGAAAGGAGCGAGGAATAATTCCCGTCTTCTTTCGAGGCCGGGAATCGATCCCGCTTCCTCTAACCCGCAGCCAAGAGCCCTAACCACTTGGCCACCGGACCCGCTCTTTTCAATATAATGTTATATTTTTTTAAATCTTTCTTTTACATAAAATTCGCTAAGACGACCTTTATTTATCATTCTACTTGACACGATTATAAATCTTTATAAGACATAAATGCGGAGGGTTGATTCACATTTATTCGGTCGATTTCACACGTGCACGTAAAGCAGCATTGTTGCGTTCGAATCAGAGGTCATAAGCCTGTAGTTGATTATCTGATAGCTGGAATTGTGTTGCATTCTAAATATGCCATCAAAAATCCCAAATTGGTGGGATGGGTACATAGTTACCTTTCCGATGCTAAATATGCCGCTTCAAAAATTGTGGAAACGCCGAAATTTTCATGTTTGCAAATCCATCGTCAACCGGATAATAGCAGAAAGTCGTATGAAATCCATCAGCCAAGAGCGGGGTAAGTCACAGGCCCGAAAACAACACCCACGACCGTTAGCAACTCCTAACGTTATTAAGAAAGTGAAGGTTATAACCCTAGCACCCAAAGAGCGGTTGTCGAGGCTGTAGGAGTTTCTCAGCCAACGGTTGCACGGATAATTAGGCGTGATCTGCAATTAGAAAAGCATTATAAAGCTCGCGTTCATCGCCTACTTCCTCGACACGTGCTGAAAGGAAGATTAACAACCGAAAGCTTTACGAGTACCACCTGTCGGGAGAAAATGGAAGTATGTCACAAATTTGGACGAGACATGAATGTACGTTAGTGCTTCAAGATGCCAAGGACAATATTTTATCTCCCTTTTGGTACAGTAAGATTTTCTTTAAAACCCACCGATGCATTTTCTATGATCTATTGCGGGTTCGAATTACTTAAACGGGCTCTGGGAACACGAAGACCGGAAACAGTAGAAGGACTTTGGAAAGTTTGCAAAGAGGAGTGGAGCAAGATCTATCTCCAATGCAGCCTTCTTCAATGGAACTGCGAGTGTAGAGACATTGTCAGAATGCAGGGACACCTTATTGAACACAACCAGTGGTGGAGAAAAGGGTTCTGCTAAGTCTACGACGTGATCAAAATTCGACCGAATAAATGTGAATCAACCCTCCGTAATCGTATCCTATCTTTCTATTCTTCGAATTATACTAAACCAAAATTAAGGGTTTTAAGCCATACTAGCCTAACCCTGAAATTGCAAATTATTGGGGAAATGGCTTGAAAGGTTTGGTGGTCATGTCCAAAAAAAATATACAATTTGCTGCTGTAATTTATGTAGCTAATTTTGTTTACTACATAAATAACAGCAGAAACGTGGATATTGTTTTTTTTTTGTACATGATTACCAAACGTTTCAAACCATATCCCGAATAATTTCCTGTTTGAGGGTTAGGCTAGTGTGGCTTGAAACCCCTCAATTGTATTCCCGTCATATTCCATTTTTCCAATACAAGTCTAGTCTATGTAAATGTTGAAGTACCATGTCTTAAGCCTAGTCTAAGTGCCGAAGTTAATGAACATGGATACAATCGCTAACACAGCGATCCGGAAAGCGGACCCTACTATATAATAAAAACTTTTTTGAATATTTATGATGTAATATTATTTCTTTTGTGATGCACAACTTTAGAAATAATATTTTCACTAAATTTTAGAATTATATAATATGTTTATATAATAATGTATTCGTTATCACTAATATCCACTTATTTATCGTATGCACTCTCAATAAATTGGATAAATCAATATTACGTATTATATATGAGCTGTTAAATTCGGCCATTCTCGGTAATGTTCGGTTCTCGTCGTGCAGCCAAGCCGCCCCGTCGCCCCCCGTCGCCGCACCCGTTGATTGACGTTTATGTTTATTGCTCCGCTCCTATTGGTCGTAGCGTGTTGTTATATAGCCTATAACCTTCCTCAATAAACGGGCTATCTAACGCAAAGAGGATTTTTCAAATCGGACTGGAAGTTCCTGAGATTAGCGCGTTCAAACACACAAACTCTTCAGCTTTATAATAGTAATATGATTATTGTTAATTTGAAAACAAGAATTAATTTTTCAAACTAACAACAATAGAGAACGCGACATAAGCCACGTTCATACTACCAATTTACAAGCAAATTCATTGTTTAAAAAATGTCGCGTTCTCTGTTGTTGTTAGTTTGAAAAATTAATTCTTGTTTTGTATTATTTTTCGTTTTTAGGAAAGTGAGAGATGTTCTCCCTTCCTAAGAAATTTATGTATAAAGTATGATTAAGACTTTGAAATGTAAGTCAAAATATCGCCAAAGGTGTTTTGAGTATTTTTTTCTAAGAAGTTAAAAGATGTTTTAACCTATCTACCCATTTGATTGCATTTGATTGCATTTGTTAAGTCTGATTTAATAAAGTTCATTTTTCTGTCTAAATAGTGATGTAGCGTTGGCTACTATGGGGTTGATCAACATATTAAATAATCAATAATCTTCAGGAATTTCTGTGAATTATTACAAATTACTAAATAAAATAATCATTGGAAGAATTCTGAGGTTCAGCAGTTTTCTCTTGGTAGGCCAGGCTTTTTTTAAAATTAAAATTCTTAATATGGTTATATGGTTTTTCATTCATAAAAAAATACAATAATTATTTTCCTTTGTGAACCAAAGTTACAATTCAACCGTAAATCTCTAAAAATTAGTGTAATCTCAAAATTCTCTCTCTCATAAAGTTTCTCAAGAAATCAGATGCAACATTAATAAAAAGAGACAGGATATTATCTGCTTTCTAATCGACATTCACTTCTTTTACTTGAAAACTTTATTTTCCTTCAAATTAACAATAATCTTATTACTATTATAAAGCTGAAGGTTTATAATTACTATTATAAACCAAAGGTGTTTTGAATATTTTTGCTAAGAAGTTATAAGATGTTTTAATGTTTTTGGTATCTTAGGGTAAATAGGTTGATGGCAATCTTAAGTTGATTTTTTTTTCTATCTTCATAAAAGGGCAATAATTCGTTAAAATATTTCTCAACTTCAAATCGGTAAAGTTACTATCTGATTTATTGTTGAATCTATTTGTTGTTTTATATTTTAGAAAGGATTTTAATAAATATGTAGAAAGATTCTTTAAGATAACTTACATTTTTAGCTATACGGCAAACAAATATGGTCGTCTATCTTAAGTCCTGTATTTTAATGAACGCACTTCAATCATGAGGACTTTGGATGAATTTGTCCTTAATTCTGCTGATAAATAATTCAGTCACGCAAGTCTCAAAACAGATAAAAATGAAGCTGTTTGATATTTTGGAGTAACAGATCAATTCTTAACTAGATTCTGTTATTCATTTTAATCTAAGATAATTCTTTAATATCTATAACTTTTCCTCTAAAAACAATTAAAATAATTTACTTATTAAGTTCTTCACATAAAATTAACACAAAAATAAAGAAATGGGATATTGATCTAAAAAAATAAGTCAAGCCTATACAGCTTCATAAAATACCTTACATTAGACCGAACAGCAAATCAATAGCAAATTTCAAATAGCAAGTTAAATTATTAAAATCTTTTGCTAAATAACTAAACAGCTAAGCTAGAACTCCAATGTTTTGATAAACATGGTGCCCAGTAAAACTATAAAAATAACTAAGTCACGGAAGGCAAAGTGTGGTAAATATTATTAAGTCGATATTATTATTACTGTTTGGTTTGTGCCTTCAACACTTTTGCGCATGCGTCAGGTCTGTTTTCGATTTCTTCTAAATAGGGGCGAGGAGAAACAAAGATGGGATGTTTACTTTTTGTAGTGTTAGTAGCTGCGTTCTATTTGCGCTTTTCGGGAAAGAATTATGGAAAGAATAAATACTATTGCAAAAATGCTCCTCGTTATTTATTTCTTAAAAGCGAAAATGTGCAAAAGAATTTCTTAGGAAAGTACCCATCTCAGCGTATCACCCCTCTGCGGAGTAAAATCGTCCGGCAGTGGTCGCTCTGCCTTTCTAAAATGCATAGTAATAGTTTTATTGTTGATAAAAATAATAATAGATAGTATAAGATTGCATATGAGAAATTACTGTTAAAATGAACAATGGTCACAAGAGATATGATGTATGCATTGAGGAAACTGAGAAGTTGAACAGAATGCTCAAATAATTAAAAGATTAAAAATAAAATCAAAAACAAGACCCCCTATAACCCCTAAAATGTAAGGTACAACCTTAATTAGTTGATCGACAAAGTTAATTATTAGTTGACTTTGAAGAGTTTGTGTGTTTGAACGCGCTAATCTCAGGAACTAAAGTGCGACTTAAAAAATTCTTTTTATGTTAGATAACCCGTTTATTGAGGAAGGTTATAGGCTATATAACATCACGCTATGACCAATAGGAAGCAGTAAACATAAACTTCAATCAACGGGTGGGCGGCGGCGGGACGGCTTGGCTGCACGACGAGAACCGAACAATACCGAGGACCGAATTTAACGCTGATGACACGCGGGCACAGCTCGTATATATATATTCTGGGTATTTCGATTCCCCGTTGTTTGTTCAATCACGAAAACACGAATGAGACGGAACCATCAATCCCCCTTCTCTTAAGTATTCACCCATTGTCACATGGTTAACTCTGCTCCCCCTTCTTTTTGAAACCGAAACATACTGTAAATACTTTACTCGTCAAAAAAACCTTGAGCATTTCGAAAGTGCTCATATTTCTATTATGAATATACCTTATTTTACAGTTTATGTGTTGGCCTAATTATATTTTATATTATATGGTGAACAGGAAATACATATGGCAAAGTCTAGAGGAACTGGGAGTGGATCCATACATAGTGAACTGGATAAGAGAAATATATAGGGTGAACCGATGTAGAGTAAGAACCACAGAAGGGCCAACTGGTTGGTTTGAAATCCAGAGAGGATTAAAGCAGGGGAGTGTTTTGTCGCCAATGCTGTTCAATATAATAATGGAATGGGTAGGCAGAAAGGTTAAGGAAAACTTACAAAAACAGAGTAAAGACACAAAGCATATGATCTTCGCAGATGACATTGTAATATGGGGTGAGAAAATTGTTGACATACAGAGGGAATTGGATGAATGGACTCTACAACTGAAACTAGTGGATCTTGAAGTTAGCGAAGAGCAAAGTGAAGTGATGGTGGTGGGACGGGACAAAAACCTGGAAAGGGATATCTATATAAACAACAGGGCATTGAAGATCACAGATAGTTTTACTTACCTAGGGACCGAAATAACAAGTGATGGTAGAGTGGAGCATGAAATTACAAGAAGGTTGGAGAAAGGGGGAAAGCTATACCAGGGAGTGAGACACCTGATATGGGATAAGAAAGTCCCAAGGAAGGCAAAAGAAATAATCTATAAAATGTATTACGTGCCTATAATCACCTATGCAGCGGAGACATGGGTGATGAATGCTAGAGACTGGAGTAGACTTCAAGCTGGGGAGATGAAGTTTCTTAGAGGTATAGTAGGGAAGACTCGATTAGATAGAATGAGAAATGAGGATATCCGGGAGGAGTTGGGGGTAAAAAGTTTGAGGAAAAAGGTGGAAGAGGGAAGGCTGAGGTGGTTCGGGCACGTGAAAAGAATGGAAGATGGTAGGACCCCAAAGGTTTGGCATGAGTTAAAAGAAGGAGGGAAGAGACCAAGAGGGAGACCGCGTAAGCGATGGCTGGATGATGTGAAGCACAGCCTGGAAGAGAGAGGCATCCCATGGGAAAGAATATGTAGAGAAGAGGCTTGGAAGAACAGGGACAGGTGGAGTTTAGTTAATTCCTAGACCCACAGTTGGTGGAACGGGAAAGGATATGTATGTATGTATGTATTATAAGATACACACCCATGTTAAATTTTCTTTCTATAACTAATCTATTTATGTTTATTTATGTTTTTTTTTTCAGTGAATTTAATTTCGAGAAATCAATCAGATTCTAGATCCTTTTTTGAAGTGGATTTTGGCTAAGTCGATTTTGAAATGTTTGCTACAGTCTTCACTCCAAAGTACCATTTTCATTTCAGATTGAAGTCACATTGTGACTTTGACTTCCTCCTAAGCATTTCAAGGAGGTTTCAAGAGACGGCAGAAGGATTTCAAGTTTTCGAATTGGCAATTGTTTTTTCGCTTGCACGTTCATTCCTGTGAAACACGACAAAGACGAAATTTTATTTGTATTAGGAGTACAACAACTCAACAGAACATGCCAAGCTTTTACAATTACATGTCAATTTATCATTTCACTAAAGCAACCATTAACTAAAATTATTGTTATTATTGCAATGACAGAAAAGTGGTTTTAAATTAAGCTACAAATAATTTTTTTTAATGTACTGTATTTGCGAGAAATTAAAAATAAATACATTTTTCTTGGAAATATCTCGGTAATGCGTAGAATTGTTCATACATTTCTATTTAGAAGATAAGGTTCCTTCAGACAGAATAATCTATATATATAAAAATGAATGTATCTTTCTTTCTTTCTTTGTCTGTCCTTTATACACTCTTAGGCCCTTTGACCTATCTGGACCAAACTTTGCAGAATTACTCTTTAGGACCCTGCGCAAAAGATAGGCTACCTTAGAACCCGGACCCACCCCCCAAAAGGGGTTGAAAAGGGATAAAAGCCCTGAAAAATCCAATATCCACCTGGTGGTTAAAATAAGAACTACACATATATTGTGTAAAGTGAAAAATTCGCTCTCCAATGGGGGGCAGGGACACCACACTTGGGTGGGAGGAAGCCAACACAAAGGCT
>JAFIDM010000002.1:31581931-31612838 GCA_023159025.1 Thereuonema tuberculata
GAAGTGTCCCACCCCCGACCGACACCGGGACCTTATATTTAGGGCCCATTCTCGGGCCCCCAAGTCAATTGCAAATAAGGAAAAATTCGCTTTCCTATGGGAGGCAGGTCCACCACACTTGGGTGGGGATGGCGAAACAAGGGCCTAAGTGTCCCACCCCCGATCGACACTGGGACCTTATATTTACGGCCCCTTCTCACGAGCCCTTTCTGTCTTTGAGTGCCATTGCAACGCATTCCGAGTGCAGCTAGTTCTACATAAATATAGATCACACTGCATCTGATGAACAATCACTTGCTAAAGTAAATTAAAAATATTAAAGAAACTAGAAATAGATGAAATATTAACGAACTAGAAAAGAAGCAAGTTTTTGTCTGAATATTTGATGAAACATTACAATAAACATTAAAATGTTATACATACTTTTCACTCAAATTGTTTACATTTAATCGATAATTTAATCGATATTTCATGGGAGTAACGCCTTTCACTTCATCAGGAAATTTAATATTACAAAGGAAATAGTATAAGAATGATATTGCGTACAAAACTGCATTAATAGATTGTTTACAAACAAAAGGAAAGTGACATATGTAGGCTTACCATACGTCCGGGATTAGCCCGGACAGTCCTGGTTTTTTAGTGCTGTCCGGGGTAATGTCCGGGGTTGCAAAAATGTCCGGGTTTTGAGAATTTTCTTTAATTTTGGACCTCTATGTTCGACATCGCGTTTTTAAACATTCTCTTACGGCTGTGCATCTCTCAGCCGACCTTGGAGCAAGCGCTGACGTCGATGGGGAGGCGTGGCTACCGGTTCCGCCACAACCTTTTACTTAAGACATTTGGCAACACAACAGGGTAATGTGTTTCTGTTGTTTTGGTAAGTTTATGTTGTTTTGGTAAGTGAAGTAACTCGTCTACACGTTTTTAATCATTTTATCTCGATTCGTTTTTTGTCTCATCGTTTAGCAATGGGCAAAAGAAAGTATGTTAACCTGTAACAGGAATATAAATTTTTGAAATTGTGTAATGACAGTAATAATGAACGTGTTTATTGCACGCTATGAACTGGATAATTTTCTGTAGCACATAAAGGAAAGGGTGATATTGAAGACCACGTGAAAACAGCTAAACATAGGTTAAGGCTTAAGGGTAAGTTGTGGTTCAAGTTCTGAAAAAGTACCAGATACTATTGAAGAGAAGTGGAAATCAATTTTTAAGGTGTTTCATAAGACTCATATTTCATGTTGCGATATTTCTAAAATGGTTGAGTTTGCGATGTCTTTGCTCCAGTTGAGAGAGTTTTTCAATTATGGGGAACATTTGGTCTGCAGAAAGGAGTAGACTTTCAGTATCTACTATTAGTTAAAGTTAAAGTGCCCCACGATAAGCCTACACAGGTTTTTTGGGGTCGCAGGAGGTCAGGCTCCCAGCGTTTAGGACCAACGGGACGAAGTTGAGGTCGGGTGGTCAGCCCGACGGCCGCCCGCCATTAACTCCCGGGAAAGAAACCCGGTACCCATTTTACAGAGGGCTGGGTAGACCCTAAGACCCGTTTGGATATGAAAGGAGCGTGGAAAAATCCCCGCCCTCCGCCGAGGCCGGGAATCGAACCCATCACCTCCAACCTGCAGCCAAGCGCCCTGATCACTTGGCTACCGGGCCAATCTACTATTAGACATCTGCTAAATGTTCAAATTAATTCAGAACTTTCTTGTTGTGAATTTTATGATGTAATTAAAACAAATAAACCATTTCTGAAAAAAGTCATGTCTAGTGAAAAATACAACTGAATAAATAAAGTTTATTTATTTAAACTGTTAAGACTTAAGTAATTTCAAAAATATGTCCTGAGTTGGACCCAAAAAAATATGGTAAGCTTAAACATATGCCACAAAGAAAGAAATCATTAGAAACATAAAATACCATGCACAGTATAATCAGGCAAAATTGAATATACAGGGTGCTCAAGAGCAGCCGTATCCCGTTTTTCTCAAAAACCCCAGGTTAGAGGTTGTTTCATTGAAAATTTTCATTATCAAATAGTTCCCAAAGAATCGAATGGGAGCATTGTGAATGTCCGGTAGAAACTGGAAGTGAAGTAATCGGGGTCAGCTTTGAAATTTCAAATGTCATGTAGGTATAATTGGATAAGTCTTTTGAACAGAAACCACTTTTACTAAAATGTTTTTTCTCTAACGTTCATTGATTAGTCACAATTCAGGAAAAATTAAAATGATACGTTTCTCAACAAGATACTCATCGGAACAATTGCAGATGTTGACAATGAAATTGACCGATCATTGTTCAAAACGCGCAACACAAGAGTAAATGCGGAAAGGAAATAGAAGTAGCTAAAAGCCGGGCTTAGACTTTCGAACTGTTAACATAGCGAACAGCAGCATGTTTCGATTTGAGTCAGTCAGAATTTGATAAATTATATTTTTTTTTTGTTTTGTTTTTTTGTTATAATAAATCGTTTATTTTTATTAAAATATAAATCTTTATTTGCATTTTTTCAGCAAATGGTGTTATCCATACCCCCGCCTTTCAGTTGAACCTGCTTGACTTCAGTCACATGCCATCTTTGCTGCTGCTTTGGCTTTTATTCGATCGCTGTATTCAATCTACTTGACAAAGAAACGCTGGCCGTTTCGAAAGCCTTCTGTATATTTTAATAAGTATAATTTTTTTATCTTAAAGTGTATTGGCCTTTTATTATTACTATTTTACATATGTTAATTTGTTTAAATTATAAAATTATATTACAAAAAAAGTGTTTTTAAAAAATTGTTGCAAAAGTTCCAATTTTGAGCTAGCGAGAAGTTGACAAATTTTTATATATTTTTTTGATAACAATTTTTTTTAAGTACAAATTTGTTTTATTTAGATCATTTTTATAAAAAAAACGATGAAATACCATTGAAAATGCTTTTTTATTTGAGAAAGAATTTATTTGATGATTACGGCGCTATGGCATTATTAGAAATGTTGTTTCGCTTTCGAAAAATATGTCGCTACTGTTAAAGAGTTTCCTAAGGATTTTTCCACGTTGTTAAAAAAGAAATGTTACAAAAATTATAGTTTTAAGGATTGAAAATATGATTGTGCATTTCTACATGGATTTGTACGTTGGCATGGAAAATTTTATATTTTAATTTTCATGTTACTGTAGATTTTGAATAAAAAGAATCGTAAAATATGTTTGAATGGCATAAAGATAGATTCGCTTCACTGGTCTAAATTAAACCTAAAATTGTTTTGCCTTAGTGATTCTTGTTTATTGAAAATTACGAATCATAACATAACAGAAAAATGCAGATGATGTGTCATCTGAAATACAGGACGCATTCCTTACGTCGAGAGGTGATCAAAATGTTCGAATTACCTTGAGTCAAGCACCGCTGACTTCTCGATCAATACGGATGAAGTTACTCGGAGAGCTTCAGTACCGCCAAGCTTCTGTAATTCGGTGTTCCACGTAGTCCCTTGCTGTTGGACAATCTTAGTATACGACGTCTTTAACTCGTTCCAACAGAAAGAAATCTAATGGAGACAAATCAAGAGAACGAGGCGGCTAGGGCTACTGGTTCTCCTCCTCCGATCCAACATTCAGGGAACAACTGGTCAGTAACTTGTCGAGCCACCACTGAAAAGTGAGCTCTACAAGTTGCTGACCAGTGGCTGAAACGTTCGGTCAATACCGAACAGCAAAACAAACAACAATAATTGAAGACTGTCAAACAGTGGCAGCCAATAGTTACAATCACGACTACCGGCACGTATTTCAGTACAAGACACGTCGTATTTCCTTTCCACATTTACTCTTGTGTTGCACATTTTGAACATTAATTGAATAATTCACAAATGCTACCATTCGATTCTTTGGGTAGTACTTGGTAATGAAAATTATAACGCAAACAATCTGTACTCGAGAAAACAGGGGATGCGAATGTTCTTGAACACATTGTATGTTAATCAGAAATTGTAAGTGGTTAAGCAGGAACCTAATATATTAATGTATTAATATCGTTTTTAGATTGGCTAAAATCCTTTTAAAAATCTAATTTACTAAGCGACCTTTTGAAATCTATTTTTAGACTACGTTTTTCATTGTTTGGATTATTCTGTTTTCGGATAAGGACTTTAATAATGCTGTTAGTTTTTAAAAATCCAGGAAATTTTATTTCTTCTTTATGTTATTTGTTTAATGTATTAGTTTAAATTTGCTGTGAATGTTAGATATATAGTAAAAATATTTTGAAAAGCCACAGATAGAAATAGAAATATTTTCTCCATTTATTTATGCAGGGGTGCCCACGCGGGAGAGTCACGGAAAGGAAAGGAAATATCTCAGAAATGTATGGACACACCAAACATTAATATTCAGAAGATAAGGTTCCTTCAGATAGTATATAATTGCCAATTATTCTACATAGATGTAGATCACGCTAAATCTCATTAAGCTTTCTTTACTTATAGGTAATTTTTTATTAAATCTAAAGTATTACAAATCTAAAGTATTTTTTTACAAAGCTAAAGTTAATTAAAAAAAAAATAAACCACAAATAGATGAAATATTACGAAATGGAAAAATGAAAAGTCTTGTCTAAATATTTGATGAAACATGACAATAAATATAAAACATTATATTCCTTTAAATTATATCCATTTAATCAATATTTCATGGAAGTAACGCTTCCCACTTCATCAGAAAAATTTAATATTACAAAGGGAATGATAGGAATGATATTGTGTACAAAATTGCATTAATAGATTGTTTACAAGCAAAAGGGAAGTTACATACGTACAAACAAAGAAATTACTAGACATATATATAATATCATTAACAGTATAATCAGGCAAAATTGAATATACAGTACATTAATCAGAAATTTTAAGTGCTTAAATGAAAACCTCATTTATTAATCAAGTAATTCGTAGATTGCTAAAGACCATTTAAAAATTAATTTACTGAGCAATGTTTTGGCAATATATTATTTGGCTACATTTTTCATTATTAAATTATTCTGCTGCATTATTTTCGGATAACGAATTTACTAATGTTGTAACTAGTTTTTAAAAATCCTTGGAATTTTATTTGTTCACGGTGTTAATTATTTGTTTAATGCCGTAGTTTAAACCAGCTATGAATTATGTATATATATTTATATTTCCCCACTTTTCTCCATTTTTTGCTTCTATGTGGCTTTTGTTCTCAGATGAATTGTCACCTAGCTTCCTAATTCTAAGTTTCTGTAGTAGTTATTTTCCTATTTTCCTGTTTAAGTTGCTTGTTTGAAGAAAGGGAAACGCGGTAAACCTACCGCTTAACCTACTTTCCAGCTAGACCTAATTTCTGCTAAACATTCCTTATAGGCATCTGAAAGGAGAGAAATATGAAGAACAAACACCAGACGAAAGGTGATATCCATGTCAGCCAAGGGTTAGAACCTGGATTCAAGCAAGAGTGTCAATTATTTAGCAACCTTATAAACGTCTCAACAATGACTTAACCAGCAATGACTGGTTTTACTATTTATCTTCCTTTACTAGTCCTACATGTTTCTTGCCATTCTTTCTAGAACTTTCGCACCATCCTCTTATTTGGGAATTCATTGCTAATAACTAATGCATTTCATTTTTTTTTCTTAAAGCCTTTCATTAACAATTTAAATCTTAAGCTTTTATCGTATTACATCAGTCTCATTTAAGATCTTTTTTTCCCTACAGAGCTTGATAATTTTATTGCCAAAAACTGCAGTTCTGTTCTTTTATATCTAAAGTATAGTATAAGAAAGGCTGACTATAAAAAATATTGAAAATTGCTCGATTGAGACATTAGAGAAAATCTCTCATTAAGAAATTTATACTGTGTGATATATTATGATATCTGGAAATTTGCATCCTTAGGATATTTGAATTAATCAAAGAAATTTATAAGGAATTTGTTTTTACCAGATGCTACTGGTATTGCTTGTTACAATTGATAACTTGATGGAAAATTGTTTAGTATAAATATTCTGGCCACTGTTTGGTCAGTTCTCAAAATACTAGACAAAAATATTAGACTGAGACAAACATCTATGAAAATTACTATTGTGGCTTTTCGGAAATTGTTGCTGCTCTTTATGAATTGTTGCTGCTTTAAGAATGCAATATTTAAGAATGCCTAGAATTAAGTAAGGAAATGTATATTGATAATCTTACTTTCATTCACCTTAACATCTAATTTGAGATCTTTTTCATTTATATTATTTTAAGTCAAGGATATTATGTTAATGAGCTTCGGAAAAAGTTACAGTTGAAAAAGTTATTACACACTTGATTGACTTATCTATTGCACATAAAGTAGTTAAAGTAGTATTATATTTAAAATAATGAAAAAAATTAACATTTAATTAAGCAGAGTAAAGAAGCTAAATCTTATTTAGAAGAGCTTTGTCTTTCTAATTTCCCTACATTCCTTACCTTTCTTTTATAAGATTCTCTATTTTTTTCGTTTTCTTATGCTATAAAAATTTTATAAGATGATTCGTATAAAATTATTTATTTATTTATTTATTTATTTATTTATTTATTTATTTAATTATTTATTTATTCATTTACATATTTATTATGAAGAAGATTTATCAGGTCTTCTAACTTTACTGAATCCATTACTCCAAAAAATTAAATACGTAATTGTTATTATTATATTAGATTGGGGTTTAAAAAAAGGCGTTTAAATCGGATTCCTTGTATTGGTAACAGGCATAATCATAAGTTTATTTTTTTTGAGATCTTATTATTAAAAACAATATTGCTTCAATTATTTCTAAAATTGTCAGAGCAGTAAACCCAAGAAACAAACCGAGACTTCCACAAATATTTGCAAATAAAGTATTGAGGGTCATTTGAGTGTATTCTGTTGTTACTTTGATGATATTGTTAGGAAAAAGGAGAGCGATAACCAAAATTGGTAAGGATGGTTTCAGAACCATTCCATCTGAATTGGCTCCATAGATATATTCAACACATTTTCTAGAACAGTTGCACCAATTGTGCGATGTGTTTCTATATAAAGCAAAAGCCAGTTCCATTGTGTGATTGAAAGAATGAGAAGTATCACACATCTTCAAGGTGCGGTTCCTCATAAAGGGAAGTCTGTAACAAAAAAAGAAGTATTTCTAATTAACATTTTTTTCTAATATAAAATTATCCTTTTATGTGTGAAAAAAATCAGTTAAAAATAAGTTCAATTTTTATTTTGTTGTAATTACCATTTAAAAGCTTTAAATACACTGATATATTTAAAAATTTTGATGTATGAGAAATCATGGCATGTCAAAATAACAAATTCCCTTTCTACCTTCAGTGCCAGTCCGCCTTCTTTATTACAGTACCTGGGGAACAGTCTACAGTACATCAGAGGCTAGTTCTATTTTTTATTAGTGACGGTATCATTATTCTCTATCCAATCTTATTGCTGATAGGCTGTTGATTCCTGATAAGCCAAAAGACTCATTTTTAGCACTACTCATTTTTTTCCTATTCTATGTATTTACTGTAAGGAAGGTTTTTCATTTCGGTTTCAGCAACATGTATTTATTTTCTTTAAACTCCCACAACTCTCTTCCTTTCGATTTGGATATAGGTTGATATAGACTGTTTGTTTTGTAATGACCTTTAAACAATCTCTTGCTGTTATTTTATTGTATATCACGCTGTATATATTTCTTTTCTATTATAATCAAAATGCTGTAATCATTCTAAGGAGTTGCATAAGTACTGTACATGATTTAACAGAAACAAAAAAAATAATAAACAATGGAACATGATTATCAGACCATGCGTAGATCTGAGCTATTCTTTGCACGTTTTCTGACAGAAAACGAAGGTGGTGGTAACATTTTTGAAAATGTTTTAACATTTCAGCAGAGAAAAACGAATTATTTTTAATTGTTATTTTTGTATTTCAAAATGTATCTATCTTACCTGCATGTTGCATTTTGCTCCATCAAAAAATCGAAACAATCCGAACGACATTTTGCTGCTTCTAAGTTGCTGACACAAGGATTCTTCTGGGTATTGAGTCGTTCCAACTACAAGAATGAAAAATTAACAAGATGTGTTTCATCAAGTTAAAATTTGTTTCATTCAGGTGACTGTAAATCTTTTATATATTTCCTTTACATTTTTCTTTTACCATTGCCCCCAAAATTGTGAAAATTTAAATATGAACTTGTAAAACATGTAGTTTTATATTTCTTGTTTTTAATTTTCAGAATTTTTCGTAATTAATTAACTTCAAACTAAGAAATTGTTAATTCTATTAAAATCTGTTTCTATCAAAAAGTGACTCAAAACAAATTTGTTTTTGGAAACGAACAGCATTAAATGAATTTGCTTGATGTTTAGAAAACCTTTAATGAAAATGTCTTTTACTATGAATACAGTAAAACTCCGTTATTACGCTCGTCAAGGGACCATGACCTACAAGCATAATAAGCAGGATAGCGCTATAGACGGGAAACAATTTATGAGATGGGGAAAGATTTGGACACCATTTTACAGGAAACATATATGATTCTGCAATAGATGTACTGCAAATATGAGCTTATTTCCTATTAAAAAGATATTTGATTGTGGTTTGCCGTGTGTGTGTGCTACTGTTATGAATTATGACATTTTCAAAGCGGTTCAGGTAACTATTAACGTCAATTGATACACCACTAGGAGTAATACTAATATATTTTCGGAGCAGATTTAGTGCACACTTTACTTCTTTACGTTTGCAACAACCCCTCGCTGCATCGGTAATTGCATCCCTGTTTTTCATTATTGTTCGCAGGCTGGACGAGAGAATTCCTAGAGATTCTGCGAAATCTTTCTGACTTCTATAGAATTCTCGTCGTACTTACGGAGAATTTGCAATTTTTCACTTATAGAAAGGGATTTCCGCTTCGACATTTTGCACAACTATATCACAGACCCGCAACTTCACAGAGTTCAAAGATTCCCTCCTACCAGGAAAAAAAAAAAAGAATCTTTACACTGTTAGATTTCTTTTCGATACAAAATTTCCGATATAAAAAAAGCACTACAAGCGGGATTTGAAGCGTTATAAGAGGGTAAAAGGATACAGAGATATATAGAAAATTCCAGGGACCGTATAAAAGGAGCGTAAAGAACGGGATATTGCTATAAGCGGGGAGCCTTATATCGAAGTTTTACTGTATTTGATAGCAAGTAAAAAAAAAATCTCAAACAATTTCAAAAAACACAATTTTTATTTTTTAAAAATTAACAATTGCACAAATAAAAATTTTAAATGCAAATCATTATTTTACAAATGTTTTATGATTTCAGGTTTTCATCAAGTTTTTTTAAGTTTATAAAACAGAGTAATGCATCGAAAAAAAATCAACTGTTTTTAAATTTTAATTTAATTAATTACAGAATATTTTGAAAATTAAATACAATAAAATATAAATCCCACATGCTTCACAAGTTCATATTTAAATTTTCAGCAATTTAGGTCCATTGATAAAAGATATATTTAAAAGAAATAAAAGGTTTGCAGTCGCCTTAATTGCTTGAGTCAGGACCTTAATGTATAATAAGCTTAAGAAATTTCTTATATGAAAATATATTTTTCAAATAGATAATATGTATTGAATATGATTTTTCATTAGATGGTTTATTTATATAGAGCAAATTAAATGTTCCTTCCACAGGGTATATTAGAAACTTCTAGGGAAAGGTCGGAATGGATCACTTGATAGAACATCCCTGCTCGGAAATGTACAGTTTCCATGATACATATCCTGCATCTATTTCCCTTAGCCGTTGATCAACCTGGAATGGGTTGACGTTGGACAATTTGGAAAACGCTCTTCGTAAAGCCGATGAGCAGATCTGTCATTACTATGAGCTTGCCGTAAATTAAATCATATCGGCGTACTTGTGAAAATTAACTCAACCATTATGCACCAGCAAAGAAACATTAATAGAAAATGGCAGGAAAAGGCAGCATGGCATAAAGCAAAGGCAAAAGGTGAATGTAGAAGAAGATCGAAGGCCAGTTCCAAATTTAGGCCTAAGGTATTTCAAAGTGAAATGGTGAAGTTGGAACAACGATTGGAAAGTGGAATTTACCGAACATAGCCATCAGAATTTTATCAATTTCAAGATAATATTAAATATGTTTCTAATTTTTAAAAGAAGATGATTTCCAAGCAGTTTTGGCAAGGTGCCACGAAGCTAAAGAACATTTTAACTGTTAGATGAAATTCGTAAGAAATGTTGAATCTTTAAATAATCACTAAGAACTGATTTTTTTTTTTTTTTTTTTATTTAGGCTTCAATATAACTTGTTTTTTTAATTCAACTGAAGTGTTAAAGTTTTTTTTCTTCCTACATCCAGCTATTGAAGCAAACTAAATAATTATAAATTGCTGGCTATTCCACCAAAGTTTTTATGAGCAGCCGCAAAAATCCCAAGACTCCATCATTCTGAAGTTCTGCAGTGAATAAACTCCCAAACCGTCGTCGCCATCGTGATGTCAGCAGAGCTGGGAAGGACTTCAGCACAAGTATTACATTCCAACCATTAATGGGGATTATATTTTGGTTTGCAGAACTGCTTTCTAGATGTTCTGCAGATTACTAAACACCGAGGCACTTTGTGAAAGAAGGTTAGTATGAAAATGGAAAAGAAGAATTGCTAATAACTTACTGTTGTCATTGCCAAAACAATTGAAAATTCCCTTCGTTATTCAAATGGAAATTGAAAGAAAGATGAGATAACAGAAAATATGCTTTATATGTAGAGAAGCTGGAAGCGATAAGAATGTTTGTACTGTAGTCGAACAGCACTGTAGTCAAAGGAAAATAGTTGTATGTATCTCTCCAGCAAACTGAACATAGTGACGTGGAGATTCGACAATACATATGTGCCAGTGAGTGCTCCAGACATACGAAAGGAGAATTCATTTTTCAGAAAGATGTTTCGAACAAAGTTCATATTTGGATTCCGGCAGCCCACGAACTGATGTCTGCTCAACGTGTATTCTGTTAAATAAAAACTGATGTATGCTGAAACTAAAATCGAAAAGATGCAGTTATTGACGGAAAAGGGTTCCATAAACTATGTACCAAAGCTTTCCAGGTTAAAGGAGCATTGAGGAGGTTTGTTGACGCTGGCTTTTGACTGTGAGAAGAACGTTTTGCCAAAGCTGTCTAATGAAAGTGCGTATTGCTCTCGCCAATTTTCCGTTTAGAAGTTTTAGAAGTTTACTTTTGAATGTCGGCTTGACAAGGAACTTACAAGGAGAACGTTTTTGCCTATGTTTGACATGAAAAAGAGGCCCCGAAAGACTCGGCGTCATTGTCTCTGAACTGCATCATCACCTGACCTCATAAAACATTGATCTCGTTCAGAGCTTGATATCAGATTGCTATCTGCTGGTACGTGGACAAAATTCTAACATCTTTGGGATGTTAAACAAATGGCTGGTTGAGAAAGCACCAGCGCATGTGAAGAAAGTGGAATGTATCTTCTCAGTCACAGGGGACTCATTTTTACTGCCTGATCGTGTTTCGTGTTTTTGTATGTATTCACATTTAAAAAACAATTCGCCAGAACTACACCATTTTAACACCACAGGAGTATATTGATATACTAGAAATTTCGCAACAATTATAGGGGTTTGGAAATACATCAATTGGAAGCAAGCTGTGGCATCAATGATGAAATGTACAAGAGCCGCAATCCCTCCCCCACGCAATTAAGAAATTGTCCCCAGGACTCTTCCCCTTCCTTTTCCTCCCACCCCCTCTGCTTCTCAGTGCAAACAACATTCTCTCGGAATCAGACACGATGAACAACTCAACCGAGGATCTAACGACGAAAGTCGTTCATTATGCGCTCACCTTCATGTGATTGACTTTTAAAACATCTCCCGAAGAAGGCCCGAGGCACGGGGCCGAAATATCGAGATCACATCTCATCCCGGAGTGAGGAAATCCCTCAAAAAACGGACCTACAGTACAAGAGCCTTGTACTGATAATTACTGAGTGCAAGCAGTTTTATATTATTAGATCAGCAAAGAATAATAACATCATCAAGATAACAGTGAACCCTTTTACTAATCGATCATTCGATATATCTCGATGTGTGCAAACGAGGAAAGCTATTCACATCCTTGTAAGTGAATTCCATCGACGTGGCAGAAAAAGCTTCTGGAGAAACATTTTAGTCCAAATTGGGCAGAAAATGAACTGCTGGAATGATAGTGAAACTTTGTGACCAAACAATAAAGAAAGAAAACGTGGATTCAGAAAACAATAACATGATATGCGGTCTGCAACAGTGATGCTCCAGTTTACGCATTTAAGACTGGAAAACGTAAGCAAATTGATTATAATAAAGAGAATGTATGCTGCGTAAATAAATTAATTATTCAGGCAAACCAATCAATGTTCTTTGTTGTCCTGCTCTTCTATACCAAGTAAGTATTGCTGTAATCATTCAGCACCAAGAACATAATTGACAATATTTATAGACCATGAAGGGGGAAAGGTAAGTGTTGTTTTAGCCCAGTGTAAAGGCAAAGAGGTCTCAAAAATGCAGGAACAAAGGCACTGAAGTCAAACGTAATTCACAGTTTTAATCAAAAGCAGCCACACTCCAATAAAGGTCAAAACTGAAACAATCAATCCGAGGAAAACTATTTAATAACTACTTCCAGTCTTGTGCATGATTACATTGCTTTTGTTTCCAAGGTAAAATTAAAATTAAAAGATAAAATATCGTAAAATGTTCGAATGCATCAGATAATCTATATGGCGAATTACAAATACCAATAAATCTTATCGATATTGCATTATTAACCTCTAGTTGAATTTCTGATTGTAATTTTTTTATAACTATTATTCTTTTACTTTGAATAGCTGATTTTAGTACACAAATATATGTATACTATACTTAACAGAGATTGGATAATTTCTGTTAAGCACGCATGAAAATTTCAAAGTTGAAATAATGGTTTTTTTGTTGCTATTTTTAAGAAGTTTCAAATTAACCAATTCCTTATTGGTCAAATTCAACTAAAAATAAAATAAAATGTATATATGAAAAGCATGTAACAATTTTGAATCATCAAAAATATTGAATCATGATTCCAGTAGCTAGACTATCAAAGAACTATCAAAGAGCATGAAATACCTTCTTAACAAGAATTGTAGAAGCAGCAAGTGTTCCAAGTCTAAACGGAATACCTAAGTTTTGATCTGTGGTTCTTGGATCATCTTCACTACTGTGCAAAAATATCTAAAAAAAAGTGAGAGAGATTTTAAAATTGAATGATTATTTAAAGGATATAAAAAAAGATATTGAGTGTTACGAATAGAGAAGCAAATCGGACACCGAAGATAACTTTGAGTAGATAAATTTATAAAGGTTTACATGTTTTTATTGAATTTATTCCATAGTGAATTTATTCCACTATGTTACTGTAACGTAAATAATGTAAAACGTTTCGCCACTTTCACTGATCAACATAAGATTACGTAGTTTATAAATATTTATAAATGTCTATAAATATTTTAATGCCTAAACCTCTGAGCTCTACTGTAAAAAGCTAAAACGTTGCATAGTGCTGCATTTGTGCTGTAAATTCTGCCATTTAGAGATGCATTTACATAACTGACCTTACATAATGTTTAAAATATATTTTACGGATTTATTATACTAAAGCTAAAAAGTTAAAGTATCCCATTATAGGACTATGAAGGCGTTTGGGGTCTCGTAATGTAAGTTTCCCGGCGTTCAGTGACTAGTGGGACTAACTTGAGTCTGGTGGTCAGCCTGGCGACCACTGCCTTTAACTCTGGTATTAATTTAAAAGAAACGAAAAGCATGAAAATAAAGCTAATATTCTTCGATCTGCGATAAGCAATAACTGGATGAATGTAAACAATGTTATATTCATTGACCTTTCAAGAACCTTTCAATACGTAATCAAATTAAATCAACCATTAACAGAAATGTCATCACATTCAATTACATAACAATCATTTAACAATGTCAAATTAATACAAATTTGAAGATATGTAAAAGAAAAAACAACAGTAATATAATTATAATCATTAACTTTAGGGATATTTTGTTAATGTAACTGCTCAAACATAATAGACTTCATATCTGATACACTTCGTTACATTCAACTTCATGTTAAAAAATTAATAATCACTAAATTTTAAAAGGCAGCATGAGTTTTTGGTAATACAATCAATTGCTTGCTAGGCATAGAATTTCGTCGGAGTTAGCTGATTATCTAAAAGAGAACGTATCCTCATAATGAAAAGACTGTCATGAATTATTCTTTTCTCTCATCAAATTTCTTCGTAAATCGTATTACACTTTACAGATAAATTAAAACTCTATTATAACCCAGACCCTATTGTTAAAATCGAATTTAAAATTGATAATTAAAAAGAAACATTAATGATTGAGTAATTAAAAAAAGTGCTTAAAATGAGCAGCATTTCATTCGATATATGAAAGAAATTACGTTTAAAGAAAAATTTTCGTAGCATTGATAATTCAATAATCGATACAATTAAATGATACGTATTATGTAATATGTGTTATAGATGATGTTTATATATTGTTAATAGTTTGTTTGTTTACATATTTTGGTTCGTTTGTAATTTAAATGAAAATTTGAGGAAGAGAAAAAAATTTCCTTTCCTTATTCGGTCACCTGAAGACGTCTCAGATCTCAGTAATTTCTATTCTCAGGTGCTTTTATCTAGTGAGGATCTATTGTACAAACCCTAGAACTTTTATAATTCTTCAAAGCCAGAGACAGCGGAAGAGGAGAAGGAAGAGAAGAAGCAGACATAGACAGAAAAGAAAGGACATATCTGTCTTGTGGAAGCCGTCGCCTAATCCACTAGGTCATATTGGAATGGCACCTGAAGATGTCTTTCGCATAGAAAGACGAAATATTGTGGAAGTATGTTTATAATCGAAATAATTTATCTGTAAAGTGTAACAAGAGTGAAACCTTCCTCGTCACATCTGACGCACTTTCTCAAAATGCTGGCAAATAATTTTGTACTCTAGAAAAAAATAAATATTCAATATCTGAAGGCTGAATGAATCTTATCATTTTCGGTGCTGTAATTTTAATCGAAATTTTAGGTAAAACTTTTGCTGGCAAAGTTAGGTTTGTTTGCCACGACGACGAATAAAAAGTAGAAAAAGGGGCAGTTCTCGCAGATCTGGTTTCAACATGCTTCTCATCCAGAAATGAAGTGTTGGCTGGTCAATTTGCCAATGGGGCTTCATTCAACTTTTACGTTTGGTATGTTTCTGAATTTCCTGAGCAACACATTTCCAAACTTCGGTTATCTTTTAATCATTATTAATTTAACATGTGTAAGACTGCACAATTTAAAATAATTATATGTCACATTATATGTAATGAATAAAATAAAAATTCTTTACTGCAAAACCACCGCGGTTTCATTGACGAATCCGCCAATATTCTCAAGTAAAAGTCGACTCACAACAGAATCCATGCACATTTAGTCCATTAAAAAGATACCAGAAGATGTCAGCTTACATAATGTAGTGACTGGAACAACCCATGAAGTAAAACGGGAGACACATACTAATGAAAATAGGAATGATGTTAAATCTACCATTCTCATTCAGGCCTTCTTCTTTTCAGGCTTTATTCTCTCAAAGTTATACATACATAAAGTGGCATACATGCAGTCAGAAACACTGCTTTCATTACTCTCAAGCATAAGAAAAGAAATATAAAAAGTAGTTGTTTACGTCTCAATTCCTTATCATAAGCATATATATCCTGCCTTGGTTAATATTTATAAGACAGTTTGATTGCGAGTAGCGGTCTGTGCCACTAATACCATTCCTACTTTTTTAATGCTACTAAGAAGAAACCGCTAGAAATGAACAATGTTATTTAAGTCTTACCCTAGTCAATGAAAGATATCTCTACATAGGTAAAACCCCGTAGAACATTGCTGAAAAGGTCAAGGAGCAGTAAACAAAGGCGATAGGAATTATTTAACGGCGGCCTACGTAAAGGAAACGGGACATACGATTGATTAATAACCCTCTCATTTTGGGTAACGCAAGAAATAATTTTGCAAGAAGATGTATGGAATCTTTTTGCATTGTTAGTTCGAAGTATTGCTATACTGAAGTTTTATCAGTTCAAAGTATTGTGCAATATGCCGAGACTTTCCGAAGCGGTAAGATTGAAGAACTGACTTGATCATGATGGGTTGCGTTCCTTGAATTGAGGAATAACGAAAACAAGAACTTTTTTATTTTTATTTATTTATCTTTTTGTTGCTTTTTTTTTCCTCTTTCTTATTAGGTCATTACTTGAAGCAAGACCGATTGTGTTAAAAGAAAAGAAAAGACGAATACTTTATGAGAATATAAGAAGAAGGCCTGAATGATAATGCTAGTTTCAACATTATTTGTGTTTCCATTGGTGTGATTCTCCCGTTCTACTTCATGGACTGTTCAGTCCATGCATTATGAGTACTAATGTCTTCTGGTATCTTTTTGATGAACTGGTGCTAAATGTGCATGAATCCTGTTATGCGTGAACTTTTACTTCAGAATTTTGACGGATTCATCAATGAAGCCGCGGTCGTTTTACTGTAAGGAACTTTTATTTTATCCATGTGTGTTTATATGAATTATTTTAAGTTTTCTTTTTCTTATTCAAAAATTTATATAAATTTATGGATTACCAAGTTTTTCTGATAATAATAGAAGAACTCTATTATTAAGAATAAGTAAGTGAGTAAGTAGTGGACGCATGGAAGAGTAAGATATTCAGTTAACTTCTTGACTTAAACGTTGAAATTCGGTTGCCAATAATTCAAGATCATATAGGGGCTGATCATTGTTGAACACTGTGATATCTAAAAATGATACAAGACACATCCTCTTCTTTTCATTGCTATATTTCGCAGTTTTATTTCTTTTTACTTTTGTGTATTTACCCACATATTTTGTTTAAATATTAGAACTGTGATATCTCTTGTACAATTGTCCGATCTCTATATTGCTTCTTGTCTTGACAGAAATTCCGTAATGTTTTGTGACCCTTGAATGACTATAGAAACGAATGACAGGCTCTGAAGTTTGTCATCATGACACGGGTTCCCTTTTCTGTGACTACATTTTTATGTGCCAATCCTTTCCTTTCTATCGAGAGAGCGTGAATTTGTTATACACAAACTTGTTTGTTAATGCATTTGCATTGGACATGGCGGGCTTTGAAACAGCACTCGTATCGAAATCGTATCGCAATACATTGTTTTTTGAAGTTAAACTGTAAGCAAACGGTGGGTTTTGATTTGAACTTAGCAAAAATTCCATTGGCTCGGAATTTGCAATTTTTGGAGATGGCTGGTTTTGAAACTAAGCTCCTCATTTGATGTGTAAAATTTGATATTAAAAAGTATCGTGCATAAAATCTAATCTTTTACACCTTGGTCGAACGAAGAAGACACTTTGCCTTTGAAAAGAAGATGCATTTAAAAGTTTCTGAAGCAAAAAAAAATTCTGTCCAGCGGTATCACATTATAATGATAATGATAATCGAATTCACCAACACAACTATCATTTCTTGGCATTATTCATATTTTGACAAAATACTATTAAAATCAGTAACAATTAAGTTTTTCTTTAAAACCATTCCAAAATTTCTTTCTTATATCGATATTTTTTATATATAAAATGAAATACTTACAAATATAGGTTCCGGCAGACTCGTTACTTCTTTTTGTAAGTCCATAGCAATACAAACTTTTGTCGATGAACCCCGAAATCTTGCTTGTGTTTCTGTAAATTGATTTATTAAAATGAGAAAGCATTTCAACAATTTTGAACATTTAAGATTTTTAAGATTTTTAAGTGATCTTTTGAAATTATTTAAGCGGATGATGATTTGGATCTATTATGTGTAGCTTTTGAATGTAATCGATACCTTAAAAGATGTTAAAGTCTGCCTTAATGCTTTTAATTTTTTACCAGAACTATGCTGTCATTAATCAAGACTTATTACATACGATACGACTTATGACATATGATATTTGCAAATTAGATTGTTCTCTCATTTATTGCTATTAGTCATCAAATAGGATAATTATTGTTTGCCATCCTTTTCAAGTGTGCATCCTTAGTGTGTCTGTTCGTTTTCAACCTAAGCTATCTTGTAATAAAATCAGTTTTCTTAACAGTTTCTAATGTAAATTTAAGATGTAATTTCCATCTTATTGACTCAAACCTTTATTTCTCTAATTATGGAATCGGAATAACTTTGTATATATTGACAATCTGCGAAATTGGCTGTACGAAGTGCTCGCTAAATGTCTCCATAAAAATCTCACTATCTACCCTAAATGAAGCAACATTTTCATTTTTAAAGTTTTCGCCGCTCAAGCTCCTCATGGGTTTTACTGCTATGTCATACAGCAGTAAAAACCAAAATCAAACAACAAAAGATCCTGGTCGTCTTCTAGATAAAACTTATTTCAGCATTGAAAAATTACCGGAACTACCAGAAATATATAATTCGAAGATGAATTTAATAATTTGAATTTAATTTGAATTTAATTACGCTACTGAGAGCGATCAAGTAGATTGTAAATGTCTCAGTGGAACTTAATGTTCGAGATCATAATTTTAATTTATCTAAATTTAAGTTAATAGGATTTAACAATAGGACAAATGTGCAAACCACATGAATGGAAATTATTGATCGAATATTCTAAAGATAAGCGGAAAGCTTAGTTACCCCTTAACGAAAATGCATTTCCATCAGTAGCCTATTATGTAATCGGTAATGTACGATAGAATGTAAAATTCAACAGATTATTAAAAACTGCCAAATGTGATCAATTTTCTAGGCAGATCGGATACAGTAATCGCCCTTTTAAAAGAATTTGATTTATTACAGAAAATACGACTCTTTTTGTTTCTTAATGGTATACTAAATGATTTATAAGTCTAAAAATTACAAAATATTGCAGATCAACTATAACACCTGACAAAGTTTTATTACTACTATTGGAAATCAAACATGATACTTTGAGAAATTTTTAAAAAAGGTATGATCTAAATAGATGATCATTGCTTAATGATCCGACTCTATCAAACTAGGTAATATTTTGGTTATCTTATTTCCTTCAAATTAGATCAAAAATATATACGATTTACATATAAAAAATCGCTTTTATTAAAATGTTTGTTCATTTACACTTTCTAGTGATTTTCTACTTAAAATAAAACAAATATTAAGAAACATTCTTTATTCCATTAAGAAATTTAAAACTATTCTCGTACCAATGTGAGCATTGAAGCATTTTCCGTGAACTGTCATGACTTCTTTATATTTCACATTCAATATCTCTTTCTCTCTCTCCATTTGACTGAATGAATTACACTGAAAGAAAATGTAATTTAACATTATTTAAAGGAAGTTTACAATTCTAGTAAAACTTTAGATTTATATCTCACAAAGTATTCTGTGTAGAAACTAATTCTTATCAAATATTAAAAAAGATAAAAATATAAAATTCATCATTGATAATAACAGTAACTTAATATTTGTTGGAAAACATGTTTGTTTTATGAATTTTTACTATCACATTTCCTTAAAATTTCAAAAAAGCTTCCGAATCTTCCATCATACAAAAATCTCGGAAAATTTATCGTTTTTAATAATGTTAACAATATCGATAATTGTTTATTTTGAGTAAGTTATAAGAAGGGTTGAAGCACGTTTATTCCGTCGATTTCAAGGGCGCGTGCTATCTCGCACGTGCACGTGACTCAGCGTTGTTACGTTCGAATCAGAGACCTTAAGCCTGTAGTTGATTATCTGGTAGCCGGAATTGTTTTGCATTCTAAATACGCCGCTTTAAAAATTCTGGACATGGGCAAACATCACAAAATTTTTCAAGTTTACAAGTTCACCGTCGACCGGGTAATGGCAGAAAGTCGTATGAAGTCCATCAGCCAAGAGTGGGGTAAGCCACAGGCCCGAAAACAACACCCACGACCGACAGCAACTCCTAACGTCATTAAGTGAAGGCTATGATTGTCGGCGAGAACCCTAGCACTCAAAGGGCGGTTGCCATGCTTTAGGAGTTTCTTAGCCAATGGTTGCACGGATAATTAGATGTGATCTGCAATTAAAAAAGCATCTTAAATCTCGTGTTCATCGCCTACTTCCTCGACACGTTGCTGAAAGGAAGACCATCAGCCGAAAGATGTACGAGCACCACTTATCGGGAGCAAAAAGGAAGTACGTCATTACTTTGGACGAGGCATGAATCTACCTTAGTGATATCAAGAAGCCAAAGATAATTTTTTATCGCTCTTTTGATGCCAAAGGACGATCTGAATGGCACCGCGAATGCAAAGAAAACTTTTCGAGAGGATTCATGATTGTTCCGAGTTACAGCTACAGAGGAAACTTGACGCTGAGGAAGGTACCTGCAAAGGTCAAGAATAATGCTGCCTTTAACCGAGAGCATATCCTGGAACCCTTGTATCGTGACGATATTCCCGCATTATACGGCAGCGACAAAAGGAAAGTGTGGATTCATCAAGACAAGGCGTCGAGCCTTACAGTTAAGAGCGACACAGCTATACATGGCCAAAAGGGCGAGTGAAACCAGAATACGAGCAATCCCATATAGTACGATTCCTGTGAAATCCCCCGATGGATCTTCAATGGATTTCTGAGGGTTACTTTGAACGCGCTCTTGGAACACGACGACGGAAAACAGTAGAAGGGCTACGGAAAGCTTGCAAAGACGAGTTGAACAAGATACCCCTCGTCTACTTCCAATGCAGCCTTCTTCAATGGAAACTGCGATGCAGAGCCATTGCCAGAATGCAGGGGCACCCCATTGAACACAACTGGTGGTGGAGAAAAGAGTTCTGCTAAATCTACGACGTGATCAAAATCGACCGAATAAACAAGAATCAATCCTCTGAATTTTGTAATGACGGAGTTATATTGAAAAGTAGTTTATATTCTTCTGACGATATTCTTCTTTTTAGATTCGTATGTCAGGTCAGCGTTTACTTTTATAAGGAAATACAATAATTGTAACGAATCATTGCATCACAACATTTTGTAAATTAACATGAATAATTTATATTACGATAATTCAGACGATTTAAAAAATAAATGGATTTGAAAAAGTAACGTTAGACTTACAAGAAAGTACAGCATCCATGTAAGTTTAACGAATTTACAGCATTCATGCAAATGAATAAAAAGAATGTAAATAAAACGAATATCAATGATGCAGAACTCAACATGAAGAATATCTTATGACAATTAATGCTTTATTAAGAGATTTTTTGCAGAATAATCTTGTAAACCCCACATTGGCAATTACAACGGGTGAGCAGTAGCTAAAAAAATGTACGATTATATGTTACAGTTAAGGCTACCGATTGACTGCCTCCAAATGCAGTTTCAAAATAAACAGTATCTCTTAGAAAAATTGTTGTTTGCGCTTACACTGAGAATATCTAGTAGTAGTAGTAGTAACTTCAGCAATCTGAATAAGATCAGAAAATCACGACACACTTTGTTACGCTGTTGTACCTTTTGTACCTTTATACCAATATCAATGACTAAACGCTAAGGAAACCATGCGAACCTGTAAACATGTTACACTCTATGAGTTCAAGAGAAAAAAAAAACAAAAAAAAAACAGGTCTGACTAATTTATATTTATATATATAAAAACTTACATTATTATCAATTTCCTTTACTTCGTTTCTACTTAAACCTGTTTCCGTCCATATCTCAGAAATATTCCAATTCGGTAACTTGGCTAAATCTGACAAAAGAATATTCTCAAGATTTCCCGTGTAGTTAAATTCGTGTGCGTATTCAAATCTTTTATCAGTGAAATACTTCCAGTGATTAAACGGCAGTAATGGGCAAATTGTTATAGAAGGATAAGTTAAGGTAGTATTCCGCTCAAACTTCATTGAGACATCTGGATTCGCATAAATGTAACTCAAGATGGCATCTCTAATTTGATAAGCACAGGTGGCGCTCGATATTAAGAGAAAAAATGACCACAAAGCTTTTACTGTTTTGCTGTGATGTTTACTAAAAAGTCTGTCACATCCTACAATACCAATGTTAATATTCTCATACATTGTAGTTTGAGTGGCAGAGTCTGTTAACTGCTTATGAAGATTTCTGTTTCTCCTTGTAATTCGGAATCCAAAAGAAAACTTTTTTGTTTTTTCGCCAGTGGAAACATTTTTCCTCTTCATGTTGTTGAACTGTAATTAAATTAGAAAAGAATAAACAGATCTTTAATATGATAATTACTATTAAGAAATTGGTAAAGGAAATTCGCAGTATATCTCAAAATACTGCATACAGATTAATGTACAAGAAAATGTAGACATTAAAGAATAAGGTTCATAGACTTAAGGTCCGACTTCTCAGTGAAAGTATTTGAGATCAGGTGATCAGTCCAATGTTTAATTGGCTTCACCTCCGGGAAAGAAACTCTGTTCCCATTTTACAAAAGGCTGGTGAACATTATTGTCCGTCAGGAGGAAAATTGCTTACGGATAATTAATGTTATACTGTATATCATAAAACCCATCATATTCTACGTAATAGTAGAGAGGTTAAACTAAAGTAAAGGATGTTACCGCAGATCTTATTATATTCCTTAATATCAATAATACTTTCTTAAGATACAGAGAAATCTATACTAAAACATGGTTTGATTATTCAATTTACAAAACTTTAAGGCCAGCACACACAAGTTTAATAAAAGAAGACACAAGAATAAAAGTTTAAAAGGTTATTTTTAACACATTAAAAACTACATTAACGTTTCGGCTGGGCTAAACCAACCATTTACAAATGAATTCCAACAACTTTTGCGGCTGCTTAAATACATTTATAAACCAATGAAAGGCGTAGGGTGATAGGGTGATGAGTTTCGGCAGAGTCCTCTGGTGAAGAATGTCGTGACTCAACATTGAATGGCTTAACTGGATTAGTGGGTTGATTGTGGAAGCCGATAAATCTGGTGGCAGGAGTGGAAACGCGTGAAATGGGAAAAAAGAACCTCAATTTGAAGTATCTGCTCCTTGTGTTCCGTCCTGATTATCAATAAGGCGATTTTAATTATCTTATGCTGGGCGAACACGTACCAATCTGCGGCAATATTGGTGGACAATATTGGTCCTTTTGATTGGTACCAACCGTTTCCAGCAATAAAAAGGAACAATATTGCCCAATATTGCCCATTGGCGATTGTCGGAAAAAAAGTACCAATTTCAGTTGGCGAGAAATATTGCTGGTGAGCGAGCGAATCACATGAACGGATGAAATCACGTGACAATGGTGACGTCGAAGGAAGGCGGGACTTTGAAAATCGGAAAATCACTCACTCACGCCGGCCATTTTGTTTGAGAACCAAGGCTTAAAATCAGCAAAATGGGTCGGCCCAAAACAGATAATTCAAACAACAACATTTTGTCAATTGATAATGAAAGAATCTTAATTGATTTCGACAGAGGGACGGCATTCAATACTATAGCAATTCTGTACGGAAACACGCTCTCTCTAGCTCTCCCTAGTGAGCAACGCCGTAACCAGGCCAATACTTGTAAAGGAAAACCTGTGTGTTCGCGGACAATACCAACCGCCAATATCAATAATGACCAATATTGTCCACCAATATTGCTGCATATAGCTACGTGCATTACAGTCCCTCACGTCCGAAATAGTAATCATTCTTTGGATTTTGAAAATTTCAATTATTTTAGCCTATCAATACAATGATTTTTTACATAAATATAAAGAATCCCTATTCATTCAAACACAGCCATAAGCTTAGAAAGCCATCCTTTAAATCTGTTTATTTTTATGTGTTTCAAAGAAAAGATAAAGATACAACCGACAACTAAACATATTCTCTATATAATAATTAAAAAAAGGGGATAGGGATTAGACCACCCTTTTAATTTTAAGATTTTGTTTTCTTCTTGTTTCCCTATTAGGACTTAATTACGAACACAATTGAAGTGAATCAGGACGGCAGCACAAGGAGAAGATACTTCAAATTGAGGTTCTTTTGGAGGTTTCTTTTCCCATTTGATTGGTTCCCACTCCTGCCACCAGATGTCTCGGCTTCAACATCACCCCACTAATCCAGTTACTTCATTCAACGTCCAATTACCACATTCTTCACCAGAGGACTCTGTCGAAAATCATCACCCTCTACCCCTACGCCCATTCATTGGTTTATAATTGTACAGTATTTAAGCAGCCGCGTAAGTTTTTGGAATTCATTTGTAAATGGCTGGTTAAGCCATTGTAGTTTTTACTGTATTAAAATAACATTAATTTAAGATAACTTCTAATTTGAGTGTTGGCCTATTTTTTTTTTTTAAATTGAATATCAATTTCACACACGTTAAATCTCAGATAAGGTTCAATTATGCTTGATCTAGATCTTTATTGTTAGACGATTAATGAAGTTTTCTTACAGCAAATGTGTTCCTCAATAAACACTGTTAAGAAAGATAACTCTTTTATCATGTTTTAGCTTATCATTATTCATGACAGACAATGAGAAATTCAGTGACAAAGTAAAACCGCAAGCCTGCATAGGGACATGGACTAATAGTGAAAGTGATCCATTTGAGGTCAGAAAAAGATTAAGGGGGTCTTAATAAGGAATAATGTCTACGGGCCCACCTCTCCAGCTCTTATTGTTTCGGAGATAATGTCCATGTCAAGTTACAACTTTGGTTGCAAATTGCTCTGCCATCATAGTAGGTAGAGCTCTGGTTCTTGTTGCATTCATCTGTCCTGGACATACTGGTTTTAACAGTATGCCACATGACCCCTCAACTACCTCAGAACCACGTGACCTGAACATGGTCAACTGGTTACGGGCCCATAAGTCAAGATTTTGGGGTAGGTACCTCTTAGGTTTATACATGGTATAAAGGCATATATTGAGGTGTATATGCATGCCAAGTATGAAGATCGTAGCGTTTTCATAAGTTGGTGTAGAGCAACAGAAAGCCTGCATAGGGACAAGGACTAATAGTGACAGTGACCTAATAGATCCCACCCAGTCGATAGTATTCTAAGAGGATCATTTTATTCTCTAGTACCCATATTCGGAAACATGGGTTTCACCCTTAAATTCGACTTCATAGTTAAAATTCACTTGACAAATATACCAACTTAGGAAAACGCTACGAACTTCAAACTTGGCATGCATATATACCTCAATATATACCATTATATCATCTATAAACCTAAGAGTACCTATCCCAAAATCCTGACTTTGGGCCCGTAACCAGTTAATCATGTCCAGATCACGTAGTTCTGGGGTAGATGGGGGGGAGGTCATGTGGCGTACTGTTAGGACCAGTATCTCCAGGGCAGATGAATGCAACAAAAACCAGAACTCTACCTACTACGATGGTCGAGCAATTAAAGTTGTAACTTGACATGGGCATTATCTACGAAACGGTAAGAGCTGGAGAGGTGGGCCCATAGACATTATTTCTTATTAAGACTCCTTTAATCTATTTCTGGCCTCAAATGGGTCACTTTGATTGTTAGGCCATGTCTCTATGCAGGCTTGCGGTTTTTCTTTCGGAACTATTTTCTGAGACTCAGTAGAGACATTTGTATAAAGAAACTTACCGCAATATTGCAGGCTTCCAAAACTACTTCCAGTATTTCTACTAATGTCAGGACATTCAGATCGAGGAAAAAACCAAAACTTCCTCCAACATCAGCTATGAGATAGGACAGCAGATACCATTGATATTCTTGTAACACAATAACTACTGTGTCGAAAATATGAATAGAGAAAGTGAACTTAGGGACACCGAACTCAACAAATTCACCAAAGACAACAAAAATAAATTCGTTGCATTTGCGAGGGCATTTTTCCTTGCATTTTTCCTTCAGTCCCATTACATCTTTATTGAGCTCCATTGAGATGTTGAATTCTTCTGGATTAAGACATTTTTTCAAAGTATAGTTGCGGCTCGTCATATAGGGAAGTCTTAAATAGATACAAAATATAGAAAAAAAGAGTAAGATGTATATACTAAAATGTTAAATTTGTAAGGGTAAAACCTTACTCTTAAAACATGCTTTTAAAATCTGATATATTTATAAATATTTAATATAATTCTTCATTAACTTTTTTAATAACTCTTTAGGAACTTTTTAGACATGTATAAAGGGTAGCCATAATTGAAGTATTCAGGAATACTTAACTATGGAAATAAGCGAAATACCAACAGAATTCCAATTCATGGGCAGAAGGAATCCCTGAAAAAAATTTAGTTATAAAACTGCCAAGAGGGAGAATATGGCACTACTGAACACGATGCATGACATAATACCAAGAAATGAATAGCTAAGAAAGAACTAAGAGGAAATTTTAAATTTTTATGTTTGTTCTTTTCAAAAACTGAGACAGAAACTGAATTGGTCTGAAATTTTTAAATAAAGTAAATCTAAAATAACGAAAGTGCTACACTGCACCTAAAAAATTGAAAATTCGCATTTTTGCTAGCAACAGAAAGCTATAAAACTGCAGGGGATATTCAACACTTCCTCTCTTAAAACCGCGGATCTTTGCTTGCCTGAACATGCTTTAACTGTTAGGTTCGTGTACCTAAAAGCGTGCAAAGCAGCAGCCGGTCTTTTCAATTTCAACGGCAGTATTATTTAAAGTTACCTACTTGAAGGTCCTTTATCAGCTGCGACAGTTCGAAGGATGATGAACAACCTTGAGAAAGCTGGTTCTCAATTAGCAGAAAAAGTTGCAGCCGCTGGAGAATCTGACATGGATAAAGCCCCGCGAACACCATGCAATTTTTCAGCAACTTAGTTGTATGATTTTGACGTCACGAGTTGATATAAACTTTTTTCAACCCCGAACACCATGCAACTCGATATGCAACTCGGCCGACCAACCGACCCATGACAACGCAGATTTTAAATACGTCACATGTGACGTCAAGCAAAATTCAGTTATGTCGTTTCAAACATTTCCTTTCATTCATTCTGTTCGCTTACTTTATTTCTTATTCACTTACCTTCAAAAAAAATCAATTAGCAAAGTTTCTTTTTCCACAGTCCACTTGTAAGTTTCGTTGGCATTCATTTTGCTGTTTGAATTGCTACTCCGCAGGTATACACCCCTTCTCTGTGATTGGTGATGTACGTATTGCGTCGTAACTTTTGCATTACCGCGTCAGCAGCAATCCCATAATGCAATGCGTTTCCCAAACCCGATGTGGAAAATCCGAAAAAATCGAGGTGTTTGAAACCTCTCTGATAAATTCTGCCGCATACAATTACTGCATTTCAGTATAAACTTTATTTATGCATGAAAGAAACTCGCAAAACTCTTTGATATTCATTGAGTACGAGCATGTCTTCAAATCCAATCGGCAAATATCATTTTCGACGCCATTTCTTTCATGGGCGTGACGTCACAACTGACGTTTTCCAACGCTGCCCTGTGATTGGGTAATTCCCAGCGACTTCGATGCAATTTTTCGAGTTGCAGGTGTAGGAACAACTCGAATCGGATGACAAAAGTTGCAGTTAAGTTGCATATAAACGGGCTCAAAACTGTCTATATCAACTCGTGACGTCAAAATCGGACGACTAAGTTGCTGAAAAATTACATGGTGTTCGCGGGGCTTAACACTGCTGGAATTAATAACGCACGAGAGTATCGAGGCAATTGGATGTCCCTTTTTCCACTGCATGGAAACTAATCGACAATTAGTCTAAAGTTCAGACACCAGCAACGAATTCACCTACAACATGATGACACTGAAAAACTACTATTATTTGCTGTAACAATTTTGCCCAGAACCAAAGTGGACGGTGCCGTGGAATACCTTGTGGAGAGATGAGGTCCATTTTTATCTCGACGGCACTTTCAACACTCAAAACAGCTAAGTATGGGATCGAGAAGCACCATATTTTCAGCAAATCCAACTGCACTCGCCGAAACTCACCATCTTGTGTGCTGTTACTTCAAATAACATCATAAGGTCATTCTTTTTCTGCACCCATTAGGTGCAGTCACTTCTTCCCTTACAGCACAAAGATATCATCATATGCTGCGCAGTTTCGTTATTTCTCAATTGCAGCAAAGAGAATTCCTGGATGACATAATTCTTAGGAAGATGGAACTCCTCAGATTGCACGACCAGCTCAGAGATATTACGTAAAGATATTACGTGACATCACGTGCTTCTTACTAATGACTAATTCAGTATCGATTGAATGAGATTAATGAAAAGAAGCTTCTAATGAGACATTATAGCTTCTTTCCCATTGCATAGACAGCACGCTTTCTTGACCGTAACCTTGTGATTTTTGACTGTTGGTTACCTCAATGCCAATGATTATCGAGGAAGTGTTCTTAATCTATGTTAAAGGATAATATAACAAACATATGCAGAATATTACTCCCGAGATGATAGATTCTACAGTGAAATACGTTGTTTAGGAAATGATATTTCTGATCCTCGACAACGGAAAGTGCATCGAAAATCAAACTATCATCAGCGACTGAGTAAGTTTAGAGCTTTGACAACATTTCGTCTACCTAGTTGTTCAGTTTCTGTCTCAGTCTTGTTAAGAGTAGAATTAAAAATTTGAAATTCATCTTCGAATTTGTTTTATAAATTCATTTCTTGATACTTTGTCATGCATTTCTTTTATCTACAGCGCCATATTTCAGATTTTGGAATTTTTTTTCAGGGAATCCTCTCTCCACGCCTGCTTGCCAATTCTGGTGACATTTTGCTTATTAATTACAGATACAGAGCGCTCTGAATAGAGGCACTTTAATTATGACCACCCATATCTTACTGTGTTACTCACCTGCATGGCAGAGTGGTATAGAGTTTATCTTCAATACATTTGTCAGCACAAGTTTCCACTGTAACTGGATCTTCACAAGGATGGTTGGGTAAATTCAGATTTCTCAGCTAATAAGAAAAAGCGAAATGTTTATTACATGGATTCGAAAAATAATATAAAATTTAAGCTATCTGATAACTATGGGATTTTTATCTGCAGTAATCTTTAATTGTTTTTGTTCCTTTGTATTCTCGAATTACTGTCATCATTAAGATCCTTCTTCTAAACTTATAAAGTGTTATTTATTCGTATCTTAATAAGCTAGTTTGAAAGTCTGTGTACATTTTTCTAAAGGATTACATTATACTATACTACAGGGTGGTCGCTAGAAAAGCGGAAAATATGTCAAAGTTTTTTAAAGGCGTACGTTATATTACACTCAAAATGTCATCCGTGCACTTCAGAGCAGCGTCTTAACCTAGAAATCCAAGCTCGTGTAGCGTTTTGAAGGGTAACGTGTGAGATATCGTTCCAAGCTCTTCCCAATCTCGTTTTCAAATCATCTACGATAGCATTTCAGTTCACTTTCTTTGAGAATTTCAAACACTGATGTTTTCGATATATTGAGATGTCGAGCGATTTCTCCTTGACTGAAATGACATCAAAATAAAAATTAGTAAGCACGCATTTTAATCATGATCTCATCTGACCCTCAAATTTTCCGCTTTTCTAGCGACCACCCTGTATATTATATGTATTATATTGTGATGAATGTTTGTGGTCACTGGTTCGTAAAATTAGACGATTAGGCTAGAAATAAGATCTGGCAAGAACTCTGTTTATTCATGTGAGGCAGGATTTTAAATAGTTTATGTACAAGGGCTGTGATTGGTTGCTGTGCTTTACAAATTGAATGGGGAATTTAAATTACACATGGGATTTAACTGATATTTAACTGTCATTTTAAATAATAACGAATCAGGGAAAAGAAGCACGTTCAACGGAAAAGTTGAATAAAATAATAGAAATTAAATAAGGATAAATACAATTAAAAACATAAGATAACAAGAATATACAATGAATAAATACGGCTATTATAAACAGATAAATGAAAATATCTACAGTGAATTAAAAATTATTACAATATTATATATATATTCTATAGAAATATTTTAAAGAATTATTATTTTTCTACGGAGATTAAAAAAAAAGCCCTTTCTTCAGATATAACAATATAAAAGACATATAAAGATATGATATCATAATATTTTCAATGAACTAAAGGGAAAAAAACAGCAGGGAGTGAAAGAAGATAAAAAGGGTTCAAATGCGTTTGACGGTAATGCCAATAGGATGCTTTTTTTTGGCATTCACTGCGGATGGGCGTTTTTTTGTTTCCGGCCTACGATTTTGCAGGAGGATACATAATGCCATGATGTTTCTTGTCGTTGATCACGTGATCGCCCTATCACGTGTTCGGTTTTACTGAATTCAACATGGCTTCAATGGTTAGGTACTTAGGAAATATGTGGTGGTATTTGTGATTTTATTTTTGTTTTGAAAATGAGAGAACAATCCTACAACACATTACAGGATGGAGGATACCAGCATTTAACAGTCAATCATAATATCCATTTTAAAGATCGTATTACTGGAGCTAAAACGAATATCTTTGAGGGCACATGGTCCGCATCAAAGGTAAGCCTAACCATGTTTTTTTGGACTATACTAACGAATACAGTACTATTCAATCGGATGCTTTGTAAATATTTTTTTTGGGTTTAATGGTGATGGCCTTTTTTGCTAAGAAGCGCTTTTCGTAAATATTCAGGGTTTTTTCCTGGTTTAATGCTGATGGCCCCTTTTAGCAAGAATCGGCTTTGTTGTTGTTGTTGTTTGTTGGTATTTTAATGGCGCAAAAGCAGCA
>JAFIDM010000002.1:31617838-31686892 GCA_023159025.1 Thereuonema tuberculata
GATGGCCCCTTTTAGCAAAAAATGGCTTTTCGAAAATATTCAGGGTTTTTTCTGGATTCATCATGATGGCCACTTTTAGCAAGAAGTGGCTTTCCTGTATTCGGTTCCGGTCGTTCTCTTAGAAATTGAAACATCAGACATCAACTTCCTCTTCCAGTTCCTGAAAATAGTTGGGAAACGGCCATGTTTTGCAACGCGGAAAAAAAAACCAACACCGGTTACCGTCAACGATATTTGTACCAAAAAAAAGTACTTATTTTCCATGAAAAAAATTAATTTGAATTATGAGAGAACTCTGATATGAAATTATAGCATTTTTTGATACATTATTCTAATTTTCATTTTATTTATTTATGTTTATTATCCAAGTGTCTTCTTTTTTCGTAATAAAATCGAATAGAAAATAATATAAATATAAATTCAGACTAAATGCGGCTTTTGTTTTCCATTTATTCAGATATACTTCAGATAGTTATATTTTTAAGATATTAACAAATAAAAGCTTTTAATTAAATAAGGAAAAGAAAAAGAAAACAGCACATGAACAAAATAGAAAATTGCCTTTCTGATTTTAGATTATGGGAAGGAAATTGGAAACGGCCGTTTCGTCCTTCTGCGGACTCATCAACCCAATTCCCGCCTTCCCCTAATCGAATCAGAAAGGCAAGACCTGGCAATATAAGCCACAGCCTGCTCGGCAGTGGCCCCACAAACAGCAAAAAATAAAAAAAAACAAATTGCTGCTTCTCTCGAAGCTAGCACAAACCCTCTCCTAAGAATGATTAGGCAGAAGGGAAATAAATAATAACAGAAGGTTCAAACAAATAGTAGTAAAGAAAGTTTAACGTGCTGGGATAGTAAGTAAATAAGGAAAAGAAAAAGAAAACAGCACATGAACAAAATAGGAAATTGCCTTTCTGATTTTAGATCGTGAGAAGGAAATTGGGAACGGTCGTTTCGTCCTTCTGCTGACTCTTCAGCTCAATTCCCATCTTTCCCTAACCGAATCAGAAAGGCAAGAAAAGGTCTTGCTTACTTATTATCCCAGCACGTTAAACTTTCTTTATTACTATTTGTTTGAACCTTGTGTTATTATTTATTTCCCTTTTGCCTAATCATTCTTAAAAGAGGGTTTTTGCTAGCTTCGAGAGAAGCAGCAATTTGTTTTTTGTTTTTTGTTGTTTGTGGAGCCACTGCCAAGCTGGCGGTGGCTTAAACTAATCAGGTCCTGCCTTCCTGATTCGGTTAGGGGAAGACGGAAATTGGGCTGATGAGTCCGCAAAAGGACGAAACGGCCGTTCCCAATTTCCTTCCCATAATCTAAAATCAGAAAGGCAATTTCCCATTTCGTTCATGTGCTGTTTTCTTTTTCTTTTTCTTTTCCTTATTTACTTATTATCACAGCACGTTAAACTTTCTTTAAAGCTTTTAATTGTTTATTAAAATTATGTAAGCTTTCTTTGTAACTTCATCCTGCCTTTAATAAAATTAAAGTGTAATTAAAAATTAAAATAATAATAATTTCCTTAAACATTTCATTTAAAATATTAAAAGTAATAAAAGTTTTAAAATAGATGATGAACTTATGGCCGAGTGCACCAATCTTTCGTTAACTTTGATCGCTGCTAAAATAACAGAAAATACTTTTCTTCTTCATCAACGTATCTAAATCTATATCCATAACTATCCAAAGTTTATGAAAGAAATCCTACTCAATATTAAAAATATACTATAAATTTAGATTGACTATTTAAAAAGAAAAACATAACTAAGACAGCATTAACAGAGAAATAAAATCTTATTTCCTAAAGAATCATGGTAAGAACTATTGTCATTTTCCGTGAAATATGAAATCTGAGAACACGCCCTAGAAATTTGCTTGATGTCTATTCAATTTCCAACCAAATTGCTTTATTTTTAGATCTGTGGTAAATTGGGCTATCTCTTGATAATCCAACTAGTCCATGTTTGATGATTTCTTTCTAAAGCATTGCCTATCGCCAGTGCTGGACTTAATAACAGAACTATCTCAAAAATCGTCTCTTTTTCAATTTTACATCTCGTACCATCAATTTCTGGCTGAATAATTTTAGCGACCCATTTCGGAGCTAGTGCGTTTGTCCTGTCCGTCTATCCATCTGTCCGTCCACCCCTAATACCCCCTAACGGAAGGTCGGCTCGAAAAAACGGATTTCACTATCGTGTTCAAGAGGCCCAAACACTGGAGGAATGGAGGATTTTCAGGGACCAAAGCCACCCCCAACCCATATTCGAGACATTTGACATTGTTTTCATTGGATTTCTCCTATTAGCGTCAATGTTAGAAATGCAACCATATCGTTTTACTTGTCAGCAATAGCTTGATGCTTAAGGTCTCCGACTCATATACTGAAGGTTGCGATCGAATTCGTTTACATATTCTTTTTCTCTTTATTTTTTTTCTCAATGTCCGCGTGGGTTTATTTTTTGTTTTTCTTATTTTCCTAACTTTTTTATCTTTTTCCTTTTTTTTTTTATTTTTCCTTACATTAATGTACTTCCTTTTTTATTATTATTATTTTAAAGCTTTTCATATTATGATGGGTAGCCCCTAAATTTATGCTTTAGCAGAAAATTACATTCACTTGTTTTATTCTAATTCTTATTTTTTTTTTTAATTAAGTGTTAATAGAATAGGATGTAAACTTATTGTCTATAAATTGTAACTTTGTAATGATTCAATACAAATGCTGTACTTACCTGGATACCTTCACCAATGACATTGGCTTTTAAAGGAAAAGGTAAGAGATGACCTGCTTGAATTTCAGTATACAAATGATTTTCTTCTTTAGGCATTTCTAGCAACTATTTAAACAAATCATAAAAAGAGAAATTAATTCTAACTTGAAGAAGAAAGAAATAATTAAAAATGTAAATATTTAATTAAGTAAGTAAGTAACTAAGTAATTAATTCATAACATAGGTATGGATATTGAATTTTTTTCCTTGACTTTTTTTTTTCAATAAGTGAGTAATGCTTTTTTTTAATGCTGAATTTTTTAATGCTGAATTTAAATACAAAGTCCGGTTTTCTCTGTGACATTTTTTACGAATGTATAAAGAAAAGCTTTGTTTGTTTTTTGTTTTTTTAAAAAGTTTGATTTTACATCATATGGCTATATCAATAGATATTACATTATTTTATTACCTTATATTTCATTATTACATTATTTTTATTACATTATATCAAAATCTCAAAATAACTTATAATTCATTCGCGTTGGTTCTTATTTCATCCTCATGCTCTATATTTCAAACTGTACTGACTATCTTCGAATATCAGCATCTTTCAACTCCAAATACACTCACTCAGCTTGAGCTGCACACACAGAAAAAAACCTCAAAGAGTTTTCTCTAAACGACTTAAGGCTTTACTCCTGTTTGTATGAATTAGTTTTTGGACCAGTTTTATTGATTTCACTATCAACACTTATTAACATAATCATTTAAATAAATTCATTTAAATACATAGGTATCAAGGAAAAAAATTACACAAATTCAAAAGATTTAAAATCATAATTTACTATTTAATACGGCCGCTATATGCTATTCAATATGATCGCTTCTTGTTTCACAATTACTTTCATTAATAAAAATCAAATTAAAGAGATATATCAAACTACCGATTGATCCGACTCGACGGACCAAAAAATGTTTACGAATTACCAACGAAAAACTAATTTATTAACAGAAATTACAAATTTAAAGCTACTTGAATGCTATTAACTCCAATTGTTTCAAGTCCAGAAGTTCGACATCAGAGGATCATATGCGGTGATTACTGTTTCCATTGATGATTATTTAAAGAATCAATTCTGATTTTATCTAGAATCTTCAATAGGCCATAATTTACTTCCGACGATTCAGGTGATATAATTAGTCTTACTAACATATCATTGATAAGCCATGTATCGCACTACTTTTATGTTTCTTTGACGAAACGAACTTGATTTTTCTGAACACACTAACTGGAAGAAGCATTGGAAATCTTTCTTGTTTCTATAGCTCCATTTGCTTGATGCAACCAAGTTCCATCGTTGGTCAAAGAAACCACTGCAATAATGAAGTAAAAACGAACCTGTTGCTAAACATAATAGAATACTATCATGAATAATAGCGCCATTTGCAGACGGTCAGTGCCAAGGCGGCGTTACTAGATGTTTCAACCATACTAACACAAGGTATTTTTCAAGTGATGTATCTTCAAAATGAAAGCATTCTGCTTCTTTGTAGTTCATGCGTAAAAATTCATTTATTAATAAAATTCGTTAAGCCCTCACTTACTTGAAATTTCCATGAAGGAAAAAAAATAAAGTTTAAAAATTAAGTATTGCTACTTAAGTACACATAATATACATGTGAGAGTAAAAAGGTAGTAAATGAATATTTCTGAGCAAGTAAAGGGAAATGACAATAAAAAAAAAAAAAACGATGAAAACAATAATAAGGTATTAAAAGATTAATTAAAAAGTTAGTATATATTACCCTGGTGTATACATCAAACATCATCCAATTCCATTTTTCATTCTCTGGCTTCTTTAATACGATATCAAAAGCTGTTACGGGTCCTGCAATCTTGGCATCATTCTCTAAAAAGGAAACCAATTATTAACAAGTATTAACAATTTTCTGTATTAATAGAAGGAAGTATGATATAAAATTTTCATTTGTTTAGTCGTAAAAGAGTACAATTGAAGAAAAAAAAATCATTTAAGTTTGGCGAATAATTTCACAAAATAAGTTGGGTTAGGCTCAGCTAATAGTGAAATGGATGTAGTCAAACTCTCATATTCCAGACTAAGTATCTCCCTCACTCAAATGCCCACACATTAACGTTAGAGGACGGGACTCTTCTGGAAAGTACCAAGAGCTTTGCCACATCTATGAAATGCAATTGAATTGACATGCAACTTCTACATATTTACATCTACTTTATATGTACACCGAGTGGCCAATTTATTACAGATACCACTCACTCTAACTTGAACGGATCCGGCAGTGATGCACGGTGAAGTAACAGCAACGAGTAGCGTATAAAAGGCATGCTCAGTATTAAGAGAACTGTGTATTAGTATAGTTTGCCAGAACATGGATAAGACAAAAAATTTAAACGACTTCAAACAAGACGTGATGGTGGGTCAAGAAGAGCCGGTTCGAGTATTTGGAAAACTCTGAAGATCCTCAGCTGTTTCTCGTGCAACAGTATCGTGGATGTTCAGAGAATGGCAGTTGGGCCAAAACAACTTCAAGCAATAAGGGCAACTGTGAACGGAAAAGGCTTGTGGATGAAAGAGATAACAGGCGACTGGCATCAATCGTCTACGGCAATAGAAGGAAAACAACACGCCAGATTACAGCTGAGTACAACGCAGTTGCACCAAAAAGCATATCCGAAGAACAATATGACGGACCTTGTCCCTGATTGGATTGAACAGCTAGAAACCAACAAGGGTGCCTTTGCTATCTCAGATAAACAGAAAAGCGTGCTTGCTGTGGGACCAGGAGAACCGCAATTGGATACTTAATGAGTGGAAAAAGGTGGTCCGACGAGTCACTGTTTCTTCACCATTATGTTGATGACAGGATGATAAGATGGCTCAGACAGCACTCTTGCCAAGTGGCAACCCTACAAGTGGGTGGCGATGGAATAATGGTCTAGGTAATGTTCTCCTGAGACACACTTGGAAACACTAATACCCTTGGCTAATCTATTAATGCTACGGGCTACCTTAACATTGCTGCGGCCCAGGTGCAACCGTTTATTGCTTCAGTGTTCCCCGACCCAGACGGTCACTTTCACCAGGACATGTCACCCTGCTTGATTGGTTTACGATTGGCTCAGAGAACATGACTCTTTGATTTCCACTTGCTTTATTGGCCCGCTCATTCGCCTGATCTCAATCCCACCGAGCATTTGTGGGACGAGGTTGAAAGATCCATTCGAAGCCCAGAAATGGCTCCATTCAATGTGAACCAACTAAAGGGTTGCTCTTCTATCACAGTGGTCAATATTCCTGCGGAAGCGTTCCTAAACCTTATAGAATCTATGCTTAGAAGAATTACGTTTGTGATCAAAGCTAGAGGAAGACCATTTGTTATTTAGTATGGTGTATGTAATAAATTGGCCAGTCAGCAATATAGCAGATACAGATACTGTACATAGAAACGAGCAGGCGTACCATACAAAACTTCCGTAATTACGCGAATTTTTTTATCTTTTATCCTTTTACAGAGGGTTGTTTACAATCTATGGTAACGATTTGCATGGCGCGTGACGACGCAACCAATCACAGTAGGTATGCAAATTTATGCAAACGTACAGGTGAGTACTTAAAGATTAGTGTGGAGGGGTGCGGGTTAGTTTGTTCGGAGAAATGCCGCCGAAAGTGTCGCAGTTTTGGGAAGGATACGTTACAGCCCTTTCCGACGCGAAATTGAGTTATTCCGCAAGAATTACGGCATGTAGAAAAAGAGGTTTCACCATTTCGAAGAAAGGAGTTCATAATGTGTCGGCTTGTGTTGGTTTGGCCCGTACAGGACAGATTTCCGGGACTGAAAAGCAAGCAAATCCAAAGACACCTATAAGTCACAAAAGACTGTCATTCAGAAAGTCAAGAAAATGGTGACGGGGAACAATCCAGCGACCCAAAGGACCATTGGTGCGAAGGTAGGAACATCTCTTCGTACCGTAAACAAGATTATCCATAAAGATTTGGGACTTCAAAAGAGACATAAAAGCAAGGCTCACAAGCTCTTAGCAAAGCCCATTTCAGAACGTAAGACAAATTGCAGAAAACTGTATGAACGACATCTCGCTGGGGATAAATGGAAGTATGTGGCCACATTAGACGAAGCATATGTTTATCTGTCCGACTGCAATAAACCAAGGGCGATTTTCTATCGCCCAGTGGGAGCCAAATCGTTTCCAAATTGGTACAGAGAATGTCGTGAAACTTTTTCGAAGGGATTCATGATCGTTGCGGGTTATTCCTATCAAGGCAAGCTGCAGATACGGAGGGTGGCTCAAAATGTAAAGGTAAATTCTGCGTACTATCAGGATCACGTACTGACACCAATTTATACACAGGAACTATCTGCTCTTTACGGAAACGACGTTTCCAAGGTCCGTCTCCACCAAGACAAGGCGTCCAGCCATACGTCCAAATCGACCCAGAATTTTCTGACACGAATGGAACAGCAAACCGGAATCCAGGCTATACTGTTTACCGAGATACCAGTGAAGTCTCTAGACGCATCGCCCATGGATTTTTGCGCATTTGGACTATTAAAACGAGCCTTGGGAAGACGACGTCCTCTTCATTGGATGGACTTTGGAAACGTTGTCAGCAGGAGTGGCAACGTATAAGTCTTCCCGTTCTTCGCAGTAGTCTCCTGCAATGGAAACTGAGCTGCAGAGCGATAGCAGTATCTCATGGCCATCAAATAGAGCATGATCGTTGGTGGAGAAAGGGAATTTCTGGGAAATAGACCCGAATCCAAATCGTTACCATAGATTGTAAACAACCCTCCGTATAATGGCAAATAAAATAAATCGTTCGCACCCTTTTGGATTCCTTACCCAAGAACTGTAATAGTTCCTAAGTGAAGGGAAGAGGCTATCTAGAACCGTTTCATTTGATGCCAATTTTGCTCCAGTGCTCCGTAATATCTTATGTGATCTCGCAATAGGATAATGTCATTTCTTTCAACAGAAATATCTTTGATTTAAATGTCTAGTTTGCGAATGGTCTAGATATATCAATATTTTGCATTGTGAATTCTATTCCGCTATATGATAAAATTAATTATCAATTTTGACTTCTTGGATTTACTATATCAGTTCATAATCTTTAAAGTTTAAATTATAATTTTGGATCTTTCAAATTAAAGGTATGTTTGTAGTCAGTGTCAGTTATAATCCAATTTCATTCAAATCCTTCTCAAAGAAAAAAAATAAATAAGTGAAAATATTTGCTAAAATTAAAGGAAACTATAAAGAATTAAAAAGTGATAGCAATAGTAAATCAATAATAAATCAATAAATCAATAAAATAATAAATCAATAAAATACTTGAAAGACAGTTTGGATTATAAGTGCAAGAAAATAACGGAAAAACAATGTGTGATAAGAGACTAGACATTCTTCTATGAATTAAATGAGAAATATTTTTTAAATTGTGCAGACCTAACTTATATAACAAATCTTTTGATTACTGTTAAGCATATCTTGAATTACTACAACAAGGCTTATCACTAGAAACTGAAATTAGAATAATTTCTAAATCCAAGCATTTATGAGCCCAAGCTGATAAAGAAAGTATTTTGAGACAAAGATCTCAGAATTTCTTATCTTACTCTATAGTCTTTACTGGCTAGTCTAAGCGGAGACATATTTATACCAAATAGCAAACCTGCAAATAATATTTTAATTACTGTAAAATGGCAACAAGCGAATGAATGGACTCGTATCTAGGAAATCATATCTGACAAATCTCACTCTAGATCAAGCTTCCATGAAACACTTACCGATTATAAGAGTTAGGCAGGTACCACTGGATAATCTCTCTGACGTTAAACTGATTCCACTAATACAGGTATTGTCAAATCCGGAAGCTAAGCACTGGAATAAAATAACGAAAATAAAATTCAAATTTATTATTAATTAATTAAATAAGCACATTAAAACCAATCACAATCTTCTGAAGAATTTTAAGTATTCAAACCATTAAAAATTTATTTGTTTGTTTTAAAATATAACAAAGCCGGCAACAGAATTATTATATAATTCAAATGAAAACCTGCCAAAGGGCTTCTTATCAAGACACGTTTTACCTCCTACAATGGTTCTGTCAGTGAAACGGCGACCTTTCTTTTGTTACCGGAGCAAATGTTGCAACTCCTTTTTCCATTTTTTGGTTTTAATTTATCTTGGGTCGCTTAAGTGAAGTCATTGCATAGTTATGGTGGAGGATCTAAATCAACTTAAGGGGACTGTGAATAGCAGAGTAGATAAAGTTTAATCTGGTAGTATTTTAAGAAATTTTTAGTGGAAACGATATTTAATAACTATTTGCAGTTAAGCAACAGTAAACAAATATAAATAAAAGACAAATTGAAATTAAATCATCTATTTATCAACTAATGGCCATTTATCCAGGAACATTGATTTTAACAAATAATTATTCTTATGCAGTGGATAAAATTTAAAACCTGTACATTTAAGAACGAACAAATTGCCATAGATCATACAATCGATATCTCTTCCTTAAATCAAATGATCAAATTTAGAAATATAATTTACTGCTATCTAAGTTAAATAATTATTTAAATTTCAGAATTCTAATTTATCCGTATGCCGGAAATTACGTTATCAGCGTTAAAAAAATAAATTGGATAGGTAAACTTTCTCTTACAATAAATTAATTTACTATAAATTAAGATATAAATTATATCATTAACAATATTTTCCAAAATAACTATTCGCTATTATCTTACATCAAAGTGACAACATCTTTCACAACTGACCGTTAAACAAAATAAATAATCCCTCCAAGGAACTAAAATTCTTTCCACTCATCTGAATTAGAATGTCTGTCTCTAAGATATTGATTTAAGAGTTTTTTTCTAAAATGTTCTTTTGATATAGAAGGTGTTATAAAACTCTCTGTACAGATTTTAATGGAGAAGTGGGAACACAAAGATAAACTTTTTTTTGTTAATGAAAGTATGTCCGCTGATGTCATAAGGGGCGTTTACTGGTGGGATGTGTAGAGTATGTTCCACAGCGACATTGTGTGTTTACTGTGTGCCCCAGCGAACAGGCGTGACGGACTGCAATTACAGAGTTTCATGCTGCAATTACATGTACGTGATAAGTTAATAATCCGTTCCTAGACGGCACTTGACTATGTCTCGCATGGTCACTTAGAACGTTTGTTTTTGTTTGTTCCGTCGCCTTCAAATGAAACGAATAAGAGCGTCAGCATTCGGAGAAATAATACTGCAGTTAACACGGAACGGAACACGGAACACGGCTGCCACTGGACAATTAAAAGAGTAGCTGTGAGGCTGTACTAACAGCGGTTCCCGGAAACATTCCACGTAATTAAAATTCCCTCTTAAAATGTTCTTAAAGCTCTGTTCTTTAGACAACGATTTCCAATTGGCTTACAATAAAAGAACATTTACCTTGTACTGGAAGGAAAGTTACCAATGCTGCCAGGAGTTCAGTACTGTCCAGTTCTCCTCCATAAAGCGATGGGATGGTCATCGGTGGCAAGACAGAAGCGATACTCATCACTTAATTCTTCATGTCCTACCTACCAGGAGCAATTTTCCAACTGGTTGATGCACATTCACACATTGCATGCATTTCCCAGCATTCATTCTCTTTCTTGGCTTGCCTCATCGAGCAAGCAAGAGATTTTTCCCTCATCGAGCATGCTATAAGACAACATCAGGATTTTGTTTCACTTCATTCCACGCAGTAGGTTATATCAGCATGCATAGCAGCCAGAAGTGACTCAACAGAGTACTAATAATGTAACAATGATACTGCTATTGTTCAATTAAAATCTATGTTTTCACTGTGAAATTTGAATCAATTCCAATTATCTATATCGAAATTGCATCTTCAAAGTTTCTTTCAAATTGTATGCTTTCTTCATGTTGCTACGATGCAAGTGCATGGTACTAACGCAGATCAAACGAGCTTTACATGTAGAAACTCGCCCTGAGCTACGAACTGAAGAGTCGTTAGAGACATTTCTCTATATGAATAAAAAAATTAAAAATGATATTTTAATACATAAAAAAAAAAATCGACATAAAATATTCTATCTCAACTAAACGCTGTCACATTTTCTTCTGTCATTGTTGATGGTTCGTATTGGCTATAACGCCAATAACACCCTACATCATCAGAATACCAATGAATGTTGGTGCAGTAACTTTTTATTTGTTGGAGGCAAATCTCCACAAATAGTAAAACAAAATACGATGGCATATTTTGGTGGATACAAATTCTGAAGGACCTACTGATCGCTTATTAAACGTGATTCTTCTTTATTACACTATCTAATTGAAAACAACGGATGAATATAATAATTGCAAAACGAAGCTCTGCCCAAATGTTCTTTTTTAAGAACTTTTAGCAACTTTTAATCGTTAATTAATTAAATATAAAAATAAATGGATTGATCCTGATCTAATATTATTATTTGGATGCAAAGTCAGCCAATTTCAAGTCCATTTTATACCAATTATCTGGGATCTAGATACAAAACATCAATGTGAATATGAAACATATACATAATATTTTCCCAGTTTATTTACAGAAGTTACAAACATTTTAAGTATCTAAATTTTTGTTAATATGATTTTCACAGATATTTATTTTCTTATAAAATTTATTAACGGTAATTAATAAAAATTGGTATCTTAATGTAACTGTTTTTACATTAATTTAAATTTAATGAATTTAACGGCACAAATACCAGTAGCTTCCAATTCCAATAGCTTCCAAGATAGAGCCAATGCGTTAGCCTTGTTTCAACAATTAAAACTATCCATTTTCCGGCATGCTTGCAGGAAGAGGATGGAAGTTCTTATTGCTGCTAATTTCTTATTTTCTCTGACGAAAAGATTTATGAGATTCTTGCTGCGGTGAAAACTCATCGTTACAATGAGTACAAGAAAAAATAGGCCTAAGAGTATCATTGAATAATTTACTTCGTCAGAGAAAATAAGAAATTAGCGGCAACAATTAAAACAATAATGTGGGTCTTTTCTAAAAAATCATGGAAAAACGTTCTCTAAGTAAATGTAATCTAAATAAGGCTATAAAAAATGAAGACAGGTTTTTTTGCCCAGTTTTTGAACATTGTATTTTTGCACAGTTATTGGAAATTATAATTTTCTATTATATAACAAGATACCAATAGCTTCCATAAAAATCCGCCAAACTTAGGTCTATTTGAAATCATCGTCATTTACATACACGTTGTACCCTTTACATTAACAACAGTACATGTATGTCATCAATAGCTGATATTTGAAACATTTGTAACTTAGAAGTAGATAACGGTACAAATTTTTAATGATTTCGAGTACCTGAATTACTTTTGCATTTTTTAAATGTTCCACAATAATTGACGATTCCTGTAACGATAGAATAAAAAATAAAAATAGAATAGAAATATGTTTTTGCTCAGTTGTAAGCTGCTTGGAACTCAGTATTTGTTCTTAACCCTGGAGGGTGGCACGAGGGCTGCGTGTTTCCCTGTACCACCAATTCCATCGCAAGGACTCTACCATGAATGTTGAGGAAAAACTCCACTCAACTTTTACGCCATTATGTTTTTCATGGTAACAAAATGTGGACACTAAGCAACGCTTATTATGCAATAATAATTTAATTACGAAACACTGAAAGTGATATTTAAATGTGAAAAGAATGGATCGTTTTTTCAACAATAGATCAGGATAGATCAGCATGAAAGCTCGTGAGATTAATAGCTTAGCAGTCGAGAAGTGACAGCTGTTAAGTTATGCTGCTCAGAAAGATAGTGATGTTAAAATTTAGAATTAGAATATTTCTAAATAATGTCTTCATTTAAAAAAAATTCTTCAAATTTTTCTGAATTTCACACACACAAACTTAATTAATTTCCTTACATCAACAGTTACACACCAAGGTCGCAAAGAGTAAAATTTTTAAATATTTATCTTTATTCCATGCTGAGATTTAAATTCCAAGTAAAGTTACTTCAGGCAAATAACAGCTCTTTTCGTTTGTGAGTCCTTGTTTCTGTATCTGGAATTTTCATTGAAACAAACTCTTTTTATCCCCGGACAAATAAGAGAAATTTCTTCATTTTCATAAAACTGTTCCACAGCTTTCACGATTTGTTCTCAGAGTCGTCCCTCTCTTTTGTGATTTGTTTCGAAAATTCTATACTACCTCTCTTCATAGCCTTTGAGTTTTTAGCTATGTACTGCGTAACATTAAACTCATTCACAATTTCCTGAATTGACTACTTAAGAGTTAGAATTTTTTAAACTTCTTGTCTTGTAGATGTCTTGCATTTCTTTTAAAGTTCTTCGATTAGCTCAACAAAGTCATTGTAGTTTCCAGAAGTTGTGATTTCTGTTTGTTAATTGTTTTCGATTCACGTGTTTGGAAGGTTCAAGACTTCTGCTACTTTTCAACCTACAGCCAGCCTGTCCTCCTTTACATTTCTTTTTTTGTCACAGAATGCAAATTTACTGGAGAACAACCTAAATGCAGCAAACTTTCATTTTATATCCTCAGTATTCAGATTTTCAGCTTCACAAAAGACTATACCAGATTTGGTTGAATCTTCTGATGTTGATTTTTGTTGGAGAAATAAGTTCAACTGCAGGAATTTTATTTTCAATTGCATTGTTAACAGAACATCTGCATATAACACAATGCTTTTGGTCAGGTATTAATTTCATAAGTTTACTTGCATTTAAAATTTTGCTTTTGGTCAGGTATTAATTTCATAAGTTTACTTGCATTTATAATTTTGCCATATTCAAACTGATTGGTCTGTCTTTATTTGTATCTTGTGAATCTTAAATGGGTTCAAAACAAGTCAATTAAATGAATCATAAGTCTTTTGTAGAAATTTAAATTTTAATAGTAAAACTTTTTCATGATGAAAGCAAAATGTACACAATTCAAATTAAAAAAAATCTGAAATTTCTAATCTTAATTGTTATCTTTTTCACTGAAATTGAAATATCTAAGCAGGTCAGTGCTTCTAATAGGGTACTTCAAATGACAATTACTTCCTAAAAATTGTCTAAGAGAGTATTTTTATAGGTTTCAGCTACAGATATCTTGACTTGCTGCCAGTATGGAAAGTTCAGGTTGAATTTTTAAAGTTTCAGTTTGGTTTAAGACTACAACTGAACAATGAATTGAAACTTTCGATTTTTTGTTTTACTTTCTGTTAATCATATCTGAAAGTTTAAGTCCAAGTTTGAAAGAATTAATTTTTTTCATTTATATAATAAGGGAAATTAAGTGGAACCAATACATAGTTAAGAAAATACGATTGTATTTGTATTTGTGTATCATTGTTAAAGTTATTACTTTTGAGAAAATACAGAAGCACTTAATAATTGTTTTTTTTTTCAAAAACCAAGCAAAATACTGCCTAATTTATTTTAATAATCTGGACTTCTCATTACATTTCGTTTTTATTGCTGCCAAGTTAAAAGTGGTTTATTGTATAAGGGGGCCATGACAAATCCTTAATTGCTATAATTGTATAGGATGACTGTTAACACACTGAGGATGACCTGTTAACAGGTCGCAACTACTGTGGACCTTTATATTTTTTAATTGTACATAATTTTTATTTTTAACTATGTATGATGGACAATAATGCTATAATTGTAGCACATTCATTTCTTGGTCAACTTAGCAAAACCCAGAGTTATTTGCGTATTAATTTGACATAAAAGAGTGGAATAAATGCTACATTTCATTTCTGAATGTTTTAGTGTGAAACCAGCTCTCCCTCTGCAAGACTGAAATGGAAACCTTTATAAACATAAACATTTAACTGTTGTGATATTAATTTCGCATTTCAATCGCCGTTAGAATCATTCTGTATGAAAGGCAGAACTTTTTTAAAAACATTTATATTTAGGTTTTCTAATTATGTCAGTCTTAATATTATCATAGTTGTTTTTACTTACAGTTGTAAGTGTGTTACTATGGAACATAGCTTGAAAGCTACTATTATGGGTTAATTGAAGGTTAACTATTAACATTTTTTTTCAAAAACTAGGCTAGAAAACCTTTTTGATTTTTTTTTTACAGCTTCATTTAAATTTATTTGCTTGTAAAAAATTTTCAGATTTTTAGAAAAGGAATCACATTATTGTTTTAATTGTTGAAAGAAGGCTAACGCATAGGCTGTATCTTGGATTATGTTAGATTTAGCATAAAAAGTTATATTAAAAAACCAATTTTTATTAATTACCGTCAATAAGTTTTATCACAAAGTAAAAAACTTTGTGAAAATCATACTTCGAATGCCAAAAATGTCGAAATTAAAAAAAATTGTAACTTCTCTACATAAATTGGCAAAAAAAAAAATATTTAATTTTCTATGCACATTGGGTGTCTGAACCTAGAAAAAAATTATCGTTCAGATCTGAGATGGTGTGTTGAACCATCTTAGTGATTTGGCATGGAATAACCCATATACAAATAATTTGTGTTAACTTTGGATAATCTGAACATGATGTGACGTTAATAATTCATAATTATTATGAATGCACTTTCTGAAGAAGACATCCTAAAGAGACTGAACAAGTAAAGCTCAGGAAATTGCATTTTGACACAAATCAAGTTATTTGAAGGAATCCTAAAGTTAAACAAATAGTTCGTTGGATATATTAATTTTGTAGAGAGAAGTTTTACAAAAATTGATTTCAAACCAAACGGATAAAAGTATGAATTCGACATGAAAAAGTTAAAATTTATTGCCACCCTTTGTAATTAAGAATTGATTACATTTAAAAAAAAAATGATTTAAATTACAAAATTAACATATTCTGTATTTACAATAAAAGTACATATACGAATTAAAGATTATTAAGAAATTTCTAACAATCTTTGAGAACAAATTTTATTTTTATTCAATCCAAATACTTCCAAAGGTATTTTATATGTTTTTAATCTGACGATTAAATATCTAAGTAATTTTGGAGTCGTGGGATTCACCATTTTGGAAGATTTATTTCTATTTTTGTCCCAATTGTATCCGAATACTGTATTAGAAAATCAATAGAAATATAAGTTGTTAATTTAATGCAAATAACCTTTTAATAATGCATTAGCAATTAATTTTCAAAGCGCTTTTGGAAAAAATGATTGAAGATTTATACGGATATTGGCTATTTAAATCAAATATAAAATGAAAATGACAAGGATGGCAATAAATGTACTGTTTAAAAAATTTGTTTAAAGTTTTACAAAATTTTTTTCCCTAACTTTAGCTGAAAATATTTATAAAACAATTTTGATGTACCGTATTTATCGCCGTGTAATATGCACTTTTTTTCCTAAAATTTAGGACTGAAATTTTATCTGCGTATTATACGCGGAAACTACTTTTTATTGTAAATGTGCGTATTTTTACTCATAATTGCTTCTTAAAATTACGGTGCATATTATACTCCGATAGAAACGGTAATTCTTTCTGATACTATTTTTCAAACTACTGACAAAAGAATTCTGTATTTGTGTGTATCGTTGTTATCCTTGAAACTGTCATTGTGTTAATTTAAATTTTCGTCATAATATAGTATTTTCGTATTTTGAATGTTGGATAAAATCCTATTTTAGGGTCTGGAAGTCCATCCTCTGGTAAGTCTACTATATACTATACTATATACTATATACTACTATATAACATCTACTATATACTGTATATAAATAGTACATAATTCACTTGTATTTCAAGTTTAATCTTTTTTCCCATTTAAACCCATTAAATTATAAAACAATATAGCAAGACTTTTCATGTCTTTTTTTTTCTTGAATTCCATTTCATTCCTAAATTTCAGTAAGTGTTATGTAATTCAAACGATAATATATAAATTTGGATGATGACTTAATGAAAATCATATCATCCTTTAATAAACAACTGTAAAAATTGCTTTTATTAAAAATAGTAAATTAAATGACTCTTATACTCACTCGGAAAGAAAGGTCCACTCTCGCTGGTATTAAGTGATAGATATCCCACAAAGTCGTTGTATTGACTCTAGGAATCTTAAGAAAATCGGAAAATATCAACTGCTTGGCTTCGTCATCTGAAATACTGTATTCCTGCTGATATCTTTTTCTAAGTTCAGCTGTATACGGATGTCGACCAAAGATTTCCCTGGGACATATCAGCACTTTCGGTAAAGGAAACATTTCTCTTGTTTGAAAATCGACAGACACAGCAGGATCTCCATATATGAACTCTCTGATACAGCTACTGGACTGATAAAAAGCGGCAATAGTAAAAGCTAATAGAAAACCAGCCCAGATCAATTTTCCTATTAAAGAATAAAAGGGATGCATTAACCTATCGACACCTGTGATTCCAATGCCATAACGCCTTTCTTGTGTTGCTTTGGGTACTTCTTTCGTTGACTGTGCTTCAGGTACACAGGTTGGCTTGGGAGCTATTTTATTTGAGCGCATTACATTAGAAATTCTAGGGACATAACGTTTCTCAATGTCAGCGTCGTTACACTCAATATTTATTCTTTGGCTTGAGTTTTTTCTTTTGCTAGATAAATGCCTGTGTATGTCTTGTCTGTTTGATGAAACGTAATAGTATTGGCGATTTGCATTACTTCGTTGGAAATATGTTGAACGATATGTATTAATGGAATATAGACCAAAATGAGGTACATAGCAATACACCTGACTGTTGTATCTTCCTGCATGGTTTCCTTGACGATCCATGATTGTATAATGCAGTTTCTTAAAATAATCACATTAAAAAGAAGAATGAATTGTAAACATTAATATTTTAACTAAAATGAATTTAATAAAACAGTGTATAATAATTTAGTAAAAGGCGTTTGGGCAAATTATAAGTAAAAGATATGTTACGATAATAAAACATAGAATATATCATTGATTTTGTTTCTATTACTAATAATCAAAAACAGGATACTACAAGATTTAGTCAGAATCCAATCGGAATTTATTATATGTTCAAAATATTATTATTCTTAAAAATAAGCAAAGATTGATGAGAACGTAATTTCAATAGTTGTTAATTGATTAATAAATTTTGTTAAAAGCTATTTAAGTGATATAAAAGGTTATTGTTAACTCGTAAGCCTAGACTTGGTTACTGCGCAATTGTTAAAAAACAACAAAATGAGTTTAAGATGTTCTTTTTAGTGCTTTTCACTGGTGAGTAATATCCAAGTAATATTCTGGTCCAAGTAACAAATCTCTAAAAGTGTAAATGATGCAGCCTAGGAAACCAAGGCAGATTCTTTTCTACTCTAAAACCGCTGAGTATTCTTCAAAATCCTATTAATTACATTGGAATCTGCCAAAAAGGAGGGATTATTAGTCTAACAACCTCTTTGTGAGAATCAATACATTTTAAGTCTTCTTCTTCATTTCTTCATAATATTTAATATAAGGTACATTAGACTCCATTTCAAAAATACTCCTTCTTTATTGACATATTTCGCGAGATTCATCTTGCTTTTTCAAGCCTTCTTTTTCAATTATATCAACAACAATAAGCTTCTCTACATTTATGATTACAAATAAGCATTGTCTTACATCAGTAATGATACATTACTGATGTAAGAAAATATAGACATGCTTATTTGTCAGAGGGGGTTTAGCAATGCCTATTTATTTAGAGAGCTGAGAGTAGGGGCAATTTAACCACCCTGTACATGTAATTAATATCTTTACTATTCGCATTGGTTGCTTACAGTATTAAGCCTGCAGTAATACATCATACATCTAATGTAATAAATGTGTATTAATTCGTAAACGATACATTTCCGACCCTATCTTTATTTATTTACTGATGTTTGTTGATACCTTTAAAAACACCTTTTTACGAAAATATTTAGAGCTTTCAATGCTACACATTACTTTGTATGATTATTTTGTTATTAGCTAGTTTTATAGCATTAGGTAATTTCGATATTCGGTCTAATCACTTGTAGCCACTGTTTATTCTGTTTTTGGAATAAAAAAGTGAAAAGTAAGAGGCTTATTCTTCAGCCCTCCTCGACCAACAGGTGAAGCTGAAATCGGATAGTCATTGCGGCATTGATCCCATATTTAAACTGTGTGAGATTAAAATTAATATTCTCACATCTTATTTTTAATTGAAACCTAATTTCCTAAAAATCAAAGAGGCAAAAATGAAATAAATTTTGTGATTGTAGTTTTAAGAAAATAGTCCTTTTAGTCTCATAATAGGAACTGATTCAGTATTTTAGTCAAGTTAGTTAAAGCGTCAAATATCGTATAATATTTAAATTGTATAAATTTAAAGCATCTAATGCAATTGTTAATGTAGGCTTATTAATATTCAGAGTTTTTGGCATTATTGCCAAATCTTTCTATTTGATGAGCAGAAGGGATCTCCCAACTAACAGCATAGATTGAGATTCTATGAGGAAACCTGGGACACAATAGTTTCTTGAGCCTCAATTATTTTAATAACCCCCCATTTAGAGGAGGGGAAGCTGTTATTTGGGTTCTGGGATACAAGTATACTGTGTATAGAGTGAACATCTTATTTTGCTTAGTTACTTCAGGACGAGAGATAAAAAATTAGTCTTATTGTTGTATGCTAGGCTTGCCCAACTATATTCATCTGTAACTATTGTATTGCAATTACCAGAATTATAAATATGGTAAACATCTTGGTTGTTTTGAGAAGAGACTGTTATGTAACTTAACACATTTTGCAGTTACCATCTGGTTCCGGTACCCTACTTCAGGGGTAGGGAGTTCACTAGTATGCCATTTGCTAGATTACATGACATTGCTTTTTCAAAACATTAAATTTCAATACGTTTCGTAATAATGATGAATTTTACATTTAAATTACCATTTTAACTTTAAGGTTTAACTTAAGGCAATATTCAACTATGAAGACTTAATGATACGTTCAGTTAGATTTTCATCTAAATATATGAAACTTAAAGCTTACCTTTCTGCAGTTAAGAAAGCTTAACGGAGTCAAAACGAGTTCAAACGGAGTCAATAATATTTTTTATTTTAAATGAAGGTAACAAAGCTTTGACTGTAATCCAATGGAACACTTCGTTCATCAGTTCCGTTTGTAAAAACCCACCTAGGATTAGTTGATTTCATTTTTTGTGGATCCCGGAGTTGTAATTTTCTCTGCAATTACACAGTAGCAGAGCAGAGTTGAAGAACAATGGCTCCGGTCGATCTTGCTGTCTGTGGAACAAACGAAATTTAGGTTCGAATTATTTTCCAGAGGAACATCATTAAAAATTTTTAAGATCAAAACAAATTTCCCGGAAATTAGAAAGTATTTTTTTTTAATGCAACAATGAAAATTAAATACGTATTATGTCAATAAAACGAAGCAACTTGCCTTCATGGAATTTGAAATAACGTCAGTTAATCCTAAAATGTAATCATCACCAAATAAAAGCAATAAAACTTTCTAAATAATTAATGTGTGCAATGTGATATTAGAATTGATATCGCAATATATAGGCAAAAAAAAATCCCAAAGTTGATTCATCAAATGCCTAAGCTATATATCATGCTAAATAATTCAGAGACTAAAAGCTAGACATTACTTGAATTATTATCAAGATACAGGTAAAAAAGAAATACGGTACATGGTTATTAGAGTGGTCATCTTCACTACTCAACTAATAAATATTAATTATTTGTCGACACATTTCGTTATCAATTGAATATTAAATGAGTAGTTATTCTCTTTCTGACTACAAAGTTATTTCTCAAATACTTTTATTTTAATATCGTATAAACGAGATAGCTTACTTTAATAACGCTAAAATTAAATACATTTTATTGACAGTTTCAAACATTTAATTGTTCTTTGTCACACTGATAAAGCTTAGTTATATTTGAGAATATAAGTAAATTTCAAAGAATAAGAATAGGTAAGAAACCAATACAGACTTGGTAGGAGATCTATTAGTTTCATTATATGAGAAGTTTTGGGGTAAATGTAGACTTCAGGCTGTATTGGGGAAGAAGAAATATTTGGTGGGAAAGTGAAAATGAAATGCAGTTATTTGCTATGATGGTAAAGAGGAATAAGAGAAAATAAATAAGCCTAAGTAGTTAGAGATTTCATAATGGGATGTAATAAAAAGGAAGAGGATGAAGTTGGGATTGGTAACTGGACAAGAAGAAAGTTAGAAAAATAAATAATTCAAAACTCACTGGATAACAATGATTAAATATATAATTATATACAGATACATTCATAAACATGCATATAATCATTATTAATAAAACAAAATATAAATAAAGAATCTACACTACTATTATAAAGCAGAAGAGTTTGTGTGTTTGAAGGCGCTAATCTCAGTCCGATTTGAAAAATTCTTTTTGAGTTAGATAGCCCGTTTGTTGAGGAAGATTATAGGCTATATAACATCACGCTACTACCAATAGGAGTGGAACAGTAAACATTAACGTTAACCAATCTGGCAATCTGAGATTCAAAAAGAGGTCGAGTACAATATTAATCCCTGTTGGCAGAAAATGAAAAAGAAATAGAATTTCTTCTAGGCATTGTAAAAGATGAAAGCTTAAAATTTGGACTTAGATTGAACATTAAGAAAACGAAGATCATGACAACAGGAAAAATAGGAGTGCTAAAAATCGGAGATGAGGTGATAGAGAAAGTCTCACACTTTGATTTTCTGGGATCAAGACTGGATGAGGATGGAGGATGCACAGAAGATATAGGGAAAAGAATCTTGTTGGGCCGGCGAGCAATGTCGAACCTGGAGAAAATAATGAAAGACAGAGACATCTCTAAATCTACCAAGATTAGGATTGTGAAAGCAATGGTTTTTCCCGTGATGATGTACGGTTGTGAGAGTTGGACAATGCGAAAGAGGGAAAGAAAGAAAATCGACTCCTTTGAACTCTGGTGCTGGAGAAGACTTCTGAGAGTACCATGGACTGCAAGGAAGACTAACAAATGGGTTTTAGATCAGATTCAACCAATCTATTCGTTGGAAGCATTGATTTTAAGGCAAAAATTATCTTATTTTGGCCACATTATGAGAGCGGATAATTCCATTGAAAAGATAATCATGCTTGGGAAGGTAGAGGGGAAGAGAAGAAGAGGAAGACAACGAAGAAGATGGTTGGAAGATATAAAGGAAGCTACCGGGAATTCTTTGCAACAACTACGATATGCAGCAAATGATAGATCTGTTTGGAGAGCCTTAGTGCATGAGGTCACCAGAAGTCGTAGACGACTTGATGGAACCTAACAACAACAAAAACAATATTAATGGGGGGAAGGGGAAGGAAACATGAGTCAAAAACAATATAAAATAATTATCATTCATCTTGTGTGAGATTAAACAAGAAAAAAGGACCATACACACAGAAATCCATAAATAAAATAATGCTCTATTACATGTTTCAAGGCTGCTTGGCCTCATCCTCAGATATAAATAGATACAATAGATAAAAACATAATAAAACTTCCATAAAACCAAGGACGATGTAAGACTTAAAAAAGGAATATCAGATAATAAATCAGGAGAAACATAATATCTACTATTACAACAATAAAGCATGTTAATGCACAAATAATTCTATATGTCTACAATAATAAAATATTATTTAATGTCATAATCCAGTATTGATCGAAATGTCCGTATTATAGCATTTCTGCGTTTTTATAATTAGAGATTCATGGAATTTCCTTAGGTAATTATCATGCTCTATTATGTAAACAATTGGATCGTCTGTTGATATTTGATGCCCTGTTTCCAGGTGATGCACCGCTGCGAGATACTGTAAGTTGCTCTGCTTTATCGCTTCTTCTTCTTCAATATAAAATAAGTTACAATTATACCGTATGTATAATAACAAGAACATGTGTGATATAATGAAATTAATACCATAAAATTGTCATTATAAATATAGATAATAAATTTAATTGGTAATTAAAAATATTTAAAGGTTTAAATTCACAAATAATAGATTGAAAAAAAAACAGGTGGAAAATCATTATGATTTACATAACATCCAGTACATTGAAAATGGTTCAAAAATGGGATTGAAGAAACTATTTCAATAAAACAAAAACAAAACAAATTAAAAAAAAAATTACAATTTTGTAACTCATTTTATATTGTTTTTTGATTCATGTTTCCTTCCCCTTTCCCCCATCAATAATGAAAGTATTCAATCTCTTTTTTGAATCTCAGATTGTTTATTTATATCCGATCCGTATGCTTATTTGTAATTTGAAAATGGCAATTGGAACTACAATTGCCGTTATAATCTATACCACTATTATAAATCTATCGACGAGAACCGAACATTACCGAGAAGGACCGAACAGTGAAAGCCCAGGTGCCATGCCATACGGCTCAGTCATGAGGTCGGCTCCTTAAGCAACAGTTGTGCTTCAGCGAACTAATTTTTGTGGATGTGTTTGGTTAATTTAATTGAATAATTCTATGCGTTTCCTATATAGTAGGTACTAACCGTAATCGGTAAGGGTACATTTGACTTAATATATATATACATTTTAGGTTTTAGTTAGGTTTAATAAAATCAATTTGAGATAGTTTTTTTTAATTGATTGCAACGATCGTGTTATGAATAGATAACAATAAATTATAGATACAATTAATTAAATTATGAAAACGCTTCTTCTTCTTTGTTTGTTTAATGGCACTTTTCCATAGTATTTTAATGAATTCTGCCAATGTACGTAAACCCCAACGTTTAAACTAATTCGATCGAATCAAAGATTAACTGTTGACAATTATTGCTGGGAGACCACAGTGAAAAGTAAAATTACAATTAATTCGTCATAAAAAACAGCAAATGAAATAGTAATGGATATTTTATTTTGTTAAAAAAGTAACAAACGGGGGCGGGTTGACCACATGACGAGAACCGAAAATTACCGAGAAGGGCCATGTATTTAATTTCCAGATGGTATTTATAGTTAATGAGATGCACTTAGTTATGTACTCATAATGTGTATGAAACAGATTTGTATAATCACAATTTAACGCGGGTGAAATTGCGGGGTACAGCTAGTAATAAATAAAATTGGGAGAGGAGAAGGAAATCATTTTTGAAATGTAGTTTGGTTGGTTATGAGTGATGAGATATAGATTTAACCCGTAGTGTACATTTAGAGCCCAAAGCTACACGTCAATGAAACTAATAAAACCTGCCACCCAATTTGCATTGGTCCCTTTCCTAATATTATTCTTTCAAATTTACTTATATTAACTAAGATTTTACGTGTGTAAAATTGATATTCAATTTAAAAAAGGTTTAAGGCCAACACACAAATTAAAAAGCTTAAAAGGTTATATTATTAATATATTTAAAAGATTAAATTAACGTTTTGGCTTGAGCCCAGCCGAAACGTAATTTATTGTTTTAAATGTTCTAATATAACCTTTTAAAAAAGAAAGTTTAACGTGCTGGGATAATGAGTAAATAAGGAAAAGAAAAAGAAAACAGCACATGAACTAAATAGGAAATTGCCTTTCTGATTTTAGATTATGCAGTTTCTTCCTTCTGCGGACTCATCAGCCCAATTCCCGCCTTCCCCTAACCGACTCAGAAAGGCAAGACCTTGTTAGTGTAAGCCATCGCCAGCTTGGCAGTGACCACATAAAAAACAAAAAACAAAAAAACAAATTGCTGCTTCTCTCGAAGCTAGCACAAACCCTCTCCTAAGAATGATTAGGCAGAAGGGAAATAAATAATAACAGAAGGTTCAAACAAATAGCCCAAAATCCCGACTTTCTGATTCGGTTAGGGGAAGGCAGGAATTGGGCTGATGAATCCGCAGAAGGACGAAACGGCCATTCCCAATTTCCTTCCCATAATCTAAAATCAGAAAGGCAATTTCCTATTTTGTTCATGTTCTGTTTTTTTTTTTTCTTTTCCTTAACCTTTTAAACTTTTCAATTTGTGTGTTGGACTTAATCCTTTTTTAAATTTACTTATATTCTCAAATATACATAATACGGAGAGGGCATATCCTGTATATCTCCAAAATCAATGCAATTTTGTGAAATGAAAGTACACATGAAGTAATTCTAAAACATACATATATTTAGGTTGTGGGGTCATCACTCAACTAATTTCTGGATATTTGACATTGTCTTCATCGATTTTCTTGTATTACCTCATTAACTTTCTATTGTTCGATTTCAAAAGAAAGTGTTGATATAGAGTAATGCGTAGGCAATCAGATTAGAGATCTAAGGAACAGATTTCAATTCTGCTGAGGGGAAGTTTTTTTGTTTTTTTTTAAAATAATCCATTTCTTTCTTTTTCTGTTTCTTTTCTTTTTTTTTTCTTTTTTTATTAAGATAATGTACGTTTGTCTGATTTTTCACCAGTTATATTAGGAAGATTAGGCAGAAAAGAAATATACGATTAAAAATAAAATAGTATTCTCCTTAATCTATTTTTTATTCGAAGTATTTTAAAAATATAATACATGTATAATCATACAACGTAACTTTTATTTTTTAATCTTATCTTTTCTTTTCCTATACTAATACGTTTTTCTCTTAACACTTTGTTATTATTCTTAATACTTGAAGCTTTAAAATTTATGAATAAGAATTTTAAATTTGATTTAAATATCTAACCCTATAATTTTTTAATATTATTTTTAAAAAATTATATTATTATGAGTAGCCCTTAAATTATGGTTTAACGCAAAATTATATTCATTTGTTATATCACGAGTTATCACTGTAAATCACTTTTAAAAGAAGAATATTTTACAATAAAGTTTGCTTTAATTCTCTGTACTAATTTCCTGCAAATTTACTTTCGTGATAATTCTTATGATGGATTTAACATTCAAAATGTGATTCATTAGCATTATTTTAGGATACTGTATATTTTCTGTGAATTATTAGTTAAATCGTTAGTTATTTCCCATCGGTGATATTAATGTTTTTAACAACTTCTAGGAGAAATCATAATAAAAATATCATTCAAATATTGATCATTTAAAATTTAAATGTAAGTGAAATAAAAAAACAATTGATTTTATTTATTTATCTGTACGATTTCTTTCTTTTCCTTTCATAGCAAATTGATGGACGGATGGGCAAAACAAAATAAGTTGATTATAATAAAAAGTGTTTTTTTTAATTCTTTTTTGCTGTTACTATATAATGATGTTTGCCTTGCAATATTTATATAATATACATTATATAGTAATAGCAAAAAATAATTCAGGAAAATACTTTTTATTTTATCCAACTTATTTTGTTTTGCCCATCCGGGCATCGATTTGCTATGAAATATTTCATAAATAAAAGAATGTCATATAAATGTTCAGTACCGGTCATCCGGTTTCATAGGGGCTGAGGAATTACAGAAAAATTACATCCTGATGCACTGTCTATTATCCCTTATTTACCAAATTGGGCAATATTACTGGTCTGTTGTTATGTTTTGTTTTTTTTTCATTTTGCTGCGAATTTTTTTGTTTCTTTCTTCTTAAGTCATTTTGTAATGGACTGTTCTGTAATGAAAAAAGTATTCAATAATTTTGTATTAAAATAGCAAACCAATTAGATAAGGCTCAACACTTTAATTTAATGTTTTATGTTTCATTTTATTAAGGAATGTATCTTTCAGTAAATTGTGAAATTTAAAATAAAAACTCTCTGAAGTCGGATTCATAAAGAATTTTCTACATGGATATTTTAGATGTCAAATTAAATCAAACGAACAAAAAGCCTCTCTCAGCTGTTTTTTAATGACAGTATTTATTCAGTTTTTTAATTGTTTTTTTATTATATTCATTCTTTGTATATATGGAGCTTAACATTATATTAGAAATAAATTCATACTGCACATGAAGACTCTACGTTAAACATACAGTTAACATATGCTAACTGTCCGCAATCGAAAGTTTTTATGCCCCGAATTATTGTACTCGAAGACATCTGAATTTATTACAGCTAATTAAAGTAATGGATCTTATTACGATTATCATTTTAATTTGAAACCCCGTTTGATGCCTAACTGAGCTATTTTTAGCATCCATTCACTGCACAGATTTTATTCATTCCAGGGTTAGTTGTGTATTCTTTCTTCAAATGTTTTTTCTTGTCCAAATGATAGTAATGGGAAGAAACAAATGTCAACAAGGGATTCAAATTTCTCCCAAGCGCGAAGTAGTGTGGGTCAGTCGAATTGAATGATGCGCCGGTAAACAGATTCTGCTGTCGACGGGAATATGGCGATATAGGCAACATGGCTGCTACAGGAGAAGAGAGAGCGTGATGTTTCTTGAAGTCGTATTGTGTCACAGGTTTCGCACCAGATTTCGTAAGGACCCATCTTCCAAAATCTCCATCCGAAACTGGTATGAACAATTCGGTGCATTTGTAAGGGCAAATCGAGTGGCCGGCTTCGGTCTCCTAGGACAATCTGCAGCCCATTAGGGAAACTTATCAGCACAGTCCTCAAAAATCAACTCGCAGATGAAGTTTACAACTCGGCATTCTTCACCAGACTGTGTGGCGCATGTTGCGAAAGCGTTTACAGATGCGTCCATATCGCCTGCTGATGCTACAAAACTTGACACCTGACGACCACCATTGCTGCGAGGTTTTTTGTCGAGAGATGCCACAGCGCTGTGAAGACGATAGCTTTGCTACGACCATGATATTCAGTGACGAGGCCACCTTTCATGTAAGCGGCAAGGTTAATCGGCACAATATCAGAATTTGGGAGACTCAGAACTCACTTGCTTAAGTGGACCACGTGCATCATTCATCGAAGGTCAATGCTTTCTGTGCCGTTTCACTGACCCAAAGTATACGTGCCATTTTTCTTCGCAGAAAACTGTGACGGATTAACCTATCTCGACATGTTCACTGAATGGATGTTGCCATAGCTGGAGACCAGCAGTGATGGATTCATTTTCCAGCAAGACGGGGCACCACCCCATTTTCACACTGCAGTACGCCAGCACATAAATGAATGTTTGCTGCAACGGGGGATCAGCCGTGTGAGTTCTTGCAATCTTGTGCACAAATGCACAAAAAAAGAAAAAACGCTGTAAACGCTGTAAATTCTAACGAATTTGTGCATTTTATAGATTTTCTTCCCTTTTCATATTACATTAATGCACGCTAAACCTTCTTTAATTATTATATTAAATTGTTGAAAGCGTTCAAATCATTTTGACGCACCCTATACAATTGAATACTAACTGTCAATAAAGATCTGAGACAATATTTTCTTATTGAACTTATTCTTGTAAAATAAGCGTTTTTTATCAGGATTCCAGTAATTTTTTACTATATTAAAAGCTGGGAATGCTAACAAGATAAGAAAGAAGTTAGTAAACAAAGCTTTAAAAACAATTTATAACCAAATGAAAATAATAAGGAATGGATAATAATAATAATAATAATAATAATATGAAGAAGAAAAAGAAGCAGTGGAGACAGGACCGAGTACGTGTTGTACCAATCATCCTGTCCGCTACTGGTCTGGTGCCTCACACATTGCATCACAGCCTCAGCACACTAGGACTTCATAAAAACACTTATGCACAACTCCAGAAGGCTGTGGTACTCAACACAACACGCATAGTTCGGAAATTTATGGACACAAGCACATATCCCTAACTATTCTTCCAACCTTTTTTTTTTTTTTTTAATACACTTGGCAATGTGCTTTGGTCCTTGACCCGCCGTATTGTCTTAGCTGGGGAATCCCATGGTTTGAAACTTTTACGACATAATAATAAAAACAGACTACCTCCACCGACACGATTGCGAATTACGTAGCGTCGATGGTTCATTAACAGCTATCATACAAAAGAATACACTCACTTATTAAGTACACGGTCCAGTACTATAAGTACATACCACAAATCGTATTAGAGTCACTCACATAAGCTGTACTGGGACCGCCCTTTTACACAGACAAAACCATACATACATCACAACAGACCTGACATCACACTTGTTGATAAGGTCAACAAACACAGGGGAAGGGCATGATAATTTTGAATAAACTACTTTTTTATTTTCGTTATTTTCATTATTATATATGTTGCGCAGATACCTGGTGGATACTTAGGTTTCTGGCTGAAACTTGTATCTACTAAAGGCTCCAGTCAGCGAATTATTATTATTATTATTATTATTATTATCATTATTATTTTAACATAAAAGTTTCAAACCATGGGTTTTACCAGCAAAGACAATATGGCGGGTCAAGGATTGCTATATCATTGAGATAGGTCTGTTTGTTGACCTTATCAACAAGTGTGATGTCAGGTCTGTTGTGATGTATGGTTTTGTCTAAATGAATTGGGCAGTCCCAGTACAGCTTATGTGAGGATGACTCTAATATGCTTTGTGGTATGTACTTGTAGTACGGGACCGTGTTCTTTGTGTGAGTGTTTGTGTGCTAGCTGTTGATGAACGATCGACGCTACCTGATTGTGTCGATGGAGGTAGTCTGTTTGGGAGAGAAGGGAACAGCTTGATATTACGTGGTCAATCGTCTCATGCGTAGTGCGGCATTTCCTGCATCGGTCGTCATGTGTGTTTGCAGCGTGTAGAATGTGTTTCTTGTAGTTACGTGTGGGGATGACTTCGTCCTGTATCGCGCTCACGAACCTTTCGGTCTCCCCAAACAGCTCACCATTCGTCAGTCATCTGTTCGACGTTTCCATGTCGACATGAGGCTGGCTGAGTTCGTGGCGATGTCTGCCATGGAGTTCTTTACGAGCCCATGATTCACACAGCTGCTGTGTGTGTGTGGGTGTCGGAGGTGGTGAGTTTTAGAGAAGGGTTTGCGAGGTGTGGGGTGTGAGGTGTGTGTCAGCCTTGACAATGGCTGAATGGAGTGAGAAGTGTTGTGCTCTTTGGTGAAAGTGTGTGTACTTGTTTTTCGTATAGAGTGATGAGATTGATGAGTCCTCGGCCTCCCTCTTTGCGGGGAAGAGTCATCTTTCCCGTAGCGGACTTGGGGTGATGCATGTTGTGCGTTGTAGTGCTTCGAGTTCAGTGTTTGTCCATGGATTTATATATCGAATATGGTAGTGTTGGTACGACAAAAGTGTTTGCTGGCTTTAATTTTATTTCTGGCGTTGAGTTGTGTTTTGAGGATGTTGTGAACACGAGCACGGTATGTTTTCTTGAATGCGTTTCTGCTGTTTGCGTTGTCAATGATTATTATTATTATTATTATTACTAGTGCATTGTTATTATTATTAACATTATCCATTCTTTTTACTTGGTTATAAATTGTTTTAAAGATTTGTTTACTGACTTCCCTCTTATCCTGTTAGCATTCCCAGCTTTCAACCTCTCCCCCTTTTCTTACGTGTCATTACACAACCCTAACACCTTAAGCTTATTCATCACCCTCTTCCCTCCTCATCCTAATAAGACCGAACTTCTAAATGCAGTCAACTTTCAATTTCCCTCCTCCCCAATATAGCCCGAAGTCGACCGTAGCCCAAAATCGTCTCACCCAATGAAGTAAATATAAAATCTCCCTCCAATTTCTTTTGGCCCCTCTACTTACTCTTATTCTTTCAAATTTCTTATATTTCCAAATATATTTAAACCTTTAACCAGTCTGATGAAGAACAGTCAATGTTCGAAACTGTCACGAATATACATTATTGTTAATATTAAAAAAGTGTGATATTTGTTTTATAATATAATATAATTAAATTAAAATTACAGAATAAAGTGACGACAAGATATTGAAAGAGTAACTATAACAGACACCCCAAACAAATAATAAATTACAAGCCTAAAGGGAAAAGATAAATTGGATAATAATTCCAACTACAAAATCTTTTTCATCATTGCTATATTTCGCAGGTAAAACTTAATCCTGCTTCTTCAGGATTAAAAATACATAGAATAATTATAACAAACATATAGGCAATTATGGCAAAGGTTTATATTACTTGTGAGTGGGAATCAATGTTTATTAACTTGTAAAACCATACTTTATTGATAATAATGTAATTCCCATTCACATGTAATATGAACCTTTGCCGTAATTGCCTATATTTTTGTTATAATTATTCTATGTATTTTTAAGCCTGAAGAAGCAGGATTAAGTTTTATCTGCGAAATATAGCAATGATGAAAAAGATTTTGTAGTTGGAATTTTTATTCATAATGACATCCATAATGACATTCATAATGACATCCAATTTATACATCTGTAAATTGGATAATCGTTCATTAGCTAGAATGAGAATCTAAAATCCACGACACCTAACACAAGATGGGTAGAAGAAAAAGAACACATTGAGATAACAGGAATCTTACTATATGCCTATAAGAAAAGTTAGCTAACTTCAGTATCTTCTAACTTTTGAAGGTTAGCTAATTTTCGTTAGGAAGTTCTTAACTTACCCTTTCAATCTTTTGTACTTTGTTTCGTAGATCTTAAACCTTTTGCTTCAGAAAATTTCCACTTGAAATCTTTCAATCAAACAAGTCCTCTCGCAAATCTACAGCTCTTGCGAAACATTTCCGGTTAGTAGATGGACTGAGGAATGCTTGCTCAGTCAGTGAAAGAAGAAAGAACTGCTGGTGCCCTTGAGTTCCTAAATAAAAATCTTTAAAGGCCAATTTCGTCCTTCCTTTTTTTTTTCGTTTCGATTATCTGGCAAGACCTCCCACTAATATATTAAGTCGTCAACGGTACGTCGTTAAGTTACGTCATTCGTATAAGGACTTCCGGAACTGTATTTTTGTCCATAGTTTGAGGCCAAACTATAAACAAAAAATTGTCAACTCTTTATACATTTTCTGCTGCACGATAAGTTCTCTGAAGCTTCCGTCTGTTTGTTTATTCAATTCCGGAATCCTTCCTTTCCTGTATTGATTTTTCAACATTTATTAAAAAAACATATTTCGGAAAACTTAATTAGCAATAGTAGAAAGAATTTGCATCGTTCAGAAAGTTCTGAATTAGGTTTGGTTGGCTGTAATTCTTTTACTACGGATATACGGACTTTTTGTACGGATGTATGAATCGAAGATTATAAATTAGAAAATTTGAAAAGGATATTGTATTTCATGTAATGTAACATTTCCAACGTTATTTTATTAATATGATGGCATTAAAGAAACGGTTGGCTATAAATAAGAAATGACAAGATAATGTTTCTTCGGAACCGGTTGCAAAATATAGTCCCAGTAACTATTCGACAAAAGATAATACTATGTATAATAATATAGATAATAATATATTTTCTATGTTGGGCGAAGATTTTTATAAACTCATTAAACTAATAAACATAAAATTACAATATCATTACGAAATTATACTAACGAAATTAGAGTGAAAAGTAAAATTTTTAATATATAAAAGCTGTTACACCTAATTATGAATATTGTTGATAGATTCTTACTACAAAGAAGTGATATGTGATTTTTCTTAAAACCTCTTTAAGAAATTATTCTTAAAAAAAATCAATGCAAATAAGAATACAATGGATAATTCTATTAACGAATTTTTATATTACTACAATATACAATATTTTCTTGCCGATAAGAAAATATCGACAACACTACAAAATCTTTTTTATTAAAATAACAGTAGTTTTATTTCTCTAAAATAATTTTAAAAGAAATATAACATACTGCAATCGTCACCATTGACATAATAGTCCAATAAGACGAAATACTCCAACAGTATTTACAATTCAGATTTAGTTTTAATTAACAAATACAATATTTGTCTGATAATAGAATTTCACGTAGGCTTTACATTTATTATATTATTAGCTGAAATACCTGTTCTTCGTACGGGTTACAAAAACATATGTCCTGATGTGCTTAAGAAATAAATTGAAATTGTGAGATCACTTCGAAACTTTTCCTGACGGAAAAAAAAAATCGAATGATAAGTGTCAAGTAATGTTATATTCGAATTCTGTAACTTGAGATCTCTAAATATGAAATTATCTTCGAGATCGGAGAATCCCATTCCTTTCTCCCCGTCTCCACATCCCCATCACCTCACTCAACCCTTCCCCAGTTGGTAAAACATCAAGTGATCAGTACAAATTAATGTTCTTGCTGTGTAACCAGAAACTCCGTAGAAATACGCTTTAACAATGTTTGCCAATTCACTCACCGCCCCTCGCTTACACCCCTTAGGACTCGAAACTGAAAAAGCATTTCTTCAATTTTGTCACAAAACACTCATGACAAAATTTGTGTTTTCATCTCAAGCAGTTTGGAAATACGCAAATCCTTTAAGAAAGGTTCTTTCCCACCGTTTACACCTATTAGAATCAGAATATCGAAACTTCGTATAATACATATCATTTCCATTTTGACAAAGAACATGAGAGGATTCTTCACGCCACTGCATGTAATTATCAGAATATTGGTGGCCGGTGAAACGGAGTCCAATCTAAGCTATTCGCTGTATTTTTACTGTACACTCGTTACAGTACACGAATGAACGCACGTCTGAAACTTACAAGTGTTCGAATTGTGATAAAATGAGATCATCTAATAAAAATCATCGGGCAGATAGTTTTAACTGCCCATGTTACTTGAGAGTGCTATCTTCCATTAGGAAACATGTTATTTATCAATGATCAAAATTGGCCAGCTCAATACGGGAAGAGGTTGGAAAGCATTGTGCGAACTTTAAACTTTTAAAACATGATTCGGTGTATTTTGCATTCAAGAACCCTCCAATTTAAAAGAAATTAAATCTCGCTGTCATATAGCCATTAATAATAATAATTTACAACCATCAATACCTTTCCAAAGACTCGATTGCTATCGAGATATGCTCATGAAAATGATAATTTAAATATACCAAACTCTTCAACAATCTTCTTCCTTTCCATTTCGAAAACGTTATATGAAAATATACTCTTCCACACATGACATTAGTATTTAAAATATTATCTAGATTATTGACTTGAAAAAAGGAAGATGCATACTTCCTGAAAATTGGTCTCTTACATTTAGTATTTTAATAAATATTTAAATACTAATGTCATGTGTGGAAGAGTGTATTTTCAGATAATTTAAATAGTATTTTAAGCATTTTGGATAATATAATTAGGTCCTATCTCCATATTTTGTTTGTAAGTGATTTTAATGCAAGAAATACGATGTGGGGCGATGACTTAAATCACAACAGAGGCCTTTATCTGGCTCACTGGTTGATTGGTCAAATTTACAATTATGGAATGATAATAAATCTATTCCAACTTTCCATTCTACTAATGGTAGAAGTTGGATAGATTGGTGCTTTTCAAAAGGATTACACATTCACAATTGGAATGTTTGCGCTGACGATTTAGGCTGTTTACCGTCTGACTCTCAAAAAAGTCCAAGTGGGATTCCTGGAAGAGGTTTTGTGCAGAAGAGTCTTACCAAAACGTTTTTGGATTACCTTCTAAAATTTTTAGTAAAAAAGTTGGGTGAGATTCCCGTCCTGAGAACATGCAAAATGACATTTGAACTTATTCTAATAAGGTTCAGATGCTCCTCTACAGGAATACTTTCCTGAGGATTGTGCTGTTGGTGAAGATTCTTCTTCTTCTTTTTTGAGGAGAAAGAGGTATTCTTCTTGCCTTACGAAAACGACGATTTCAATATTTCTCTCCAGGAACTCTCTAATGTCGTTTATTCTATTAATCTAGATCCTTCTGTAGGTCCGGATATGATTCCAGCTCGTGATCTCCTTTATATTCTTCAGGCTTTCGGCAATACATGGGTTTTTCCTGTTAATAAATTTTTAAGTGATGGTATTTTCCCAAAGGTATGGAAGCAGGTCCTTCTTTCTAAGGATGATGTCGCTTTGTATTTGTATTTTACCTGTCATCGGCAAGGTTCTTGATAAATTTATCAATAGATTGTATTATTGCTTAGAAAAATATAATTATTTATCAGATAAACAATTTGGATTTCGTAGAGGTCGCAGTACGATTATGGCAAACGGTTCTCTTCGTTCCTTCGTTCAGACTCAGAGACATTTGGGACGTCACGTGGCTGCGGTCTCGATCGATGTATCAAATGCTTTTAACAATGCTTGGCACCCGACGGTTAATGACATTTTGAGGAATATCAATTGTCCTAAAAATCTTTATTACTTAATTTTATCTTTTCTCAATGATAGATCAGTTACTTTAGTTTCTTCCAGGTGTTCTGTTTTTAAAGATTGTCCACAGGGTAGTAATCTGGATCCTATCCTGTGGCTATTGGGTAATGGAAGATCTTTTTGATCGTTTTTTCAATTGGACAAAAGTGATTGACCCGGAGGGTGCATTGGATATACAAGCCTATTCCCATGACACTATTGTATTGGTGGCGGCCCCATCTATAGAAGAATTGAAATTATATTGGATTCTTTCTAGCTTGTTCTCATAGCTTGAGCTACTGACAATAAACTAACTATTAATAGTAGTAAGACTGTTATTCTTTTATCCAATAAGAAGAACATCAAAGCATCAACTTTCAAATTAAATAATAATAAAATAGTATCTAAGCTTACACTGCATTATCTTGGGTTGGTTTTAAGTTATAACTTTACTAGGACAAACCATTTCAATTACTTAAGGAAAAAGGTAGCAGTGAGCGTTCATAAGCTCATCTCTATTGCCTCCAGGAATGGGGGTATGCCATCAAAAATAAGAAATTTTTAAACCGTAATTTAAACGATTGCCAAAGGATATCTCCTTCTCTTTGACATCCTACCGAAATGGATTCTTTCACTTTTTCAGTTTCACTTCTTCAACTTGGGAATATAATTGTGATTCAATGGACTTAAACATTTATACAGATGGTTCCAGGATTGATGGTCAGATAGGCTTCGCCGTCGTATTTAAAGTTTGTTCAATTCATATTTGTTTTAATTGCACTATTGATATCATCAGAGAACGTCTTCCTGATGATGATGCTTCGGTTTTCCAAGACGAACTTAGTGCTATTTTGTGTGCCTTCTCCATGTGTCTTGAGCTTTGGTGCTATCCCGATTTTAATATTTCAATTATTTATGACTCACAGGCTGCTCTGAGAGCAGTTGGTAAGTGCTCATTTTCGAATAAATCGGCGAGCGATACTTTTATTTATATTAAGAATTTATTGAGGAAGAATGTTAATATTTATTTATATTGGTCAAGGCACATGTGGGAATTATAGGCAACGAGGATGCCGATCTAGAGGCCAAGCGAGCCACAACCTTGGAAAGCATCACTTATCTTTGTCCCTTGATTAGAAGTTTCTCAAGAAAACTTAAAGTTAAGAATCAAGTAGCCGCATGGCAAAACTATTGGGAACACACCAATAAAGGTCGGCTACTTTTTAGATTTATTGAAAAAGTTGGTGAAAGTTTGCTTATTGCTAGCTTTGTCTTAAATCAATTTTTAACGGGCCATGGGTCTTTTAAAAGTTCTTTTTAAAAAATCTTTCTATTGATATATATAAGTGTTTTTAGTGTTTATTTAATTTTTTCTTCTTCCTTTATTGTGTTTGGTTTGTTTCGATTTTTATTACAAGGTCTGTCATTAGAAATACAACATTTTTACTAGGGGGTAGGCCTACATTATCATGCTTGCTTCAGTCGCTCAGTAGTGGCCGCTGAGCTCGAATACCTCTTCAACTTTATTTTTTTAACTTGGGACATAAGGTGTCTTTTGCTATTAATCTTCAATATATGGAAATTGATGTAATTGTTATTATTCAAAACTTTTTTTGGGGAATGGTTTCGATCCATTCATGTTCCATACGGTTTCATGTTAAGCCATTGCTTCTTTTTATTATCTACTTAGATCCTATTAATATGCCGGGTTGTGAGAGCAATGCCAGGGGAGTTGCGAACTGGACTGAAACATATTGGTTGGGTCTTTGACGGCCAGAGTGGAAAGGGTGCAACTCTTCCTTGAGCATCCTGCATTTGCTGAATCATGAAAAATCTGATATTTTCATTAATTTTAAAAAACCCTTTTTTCCTTTTTTTTTCCTTGTTTGTCTTTTGTCTTATGTGTTGTGTTGTTTTGTGCCGACACCAGAAACCTGCTCTGTAAGTATTGGTCTCTTTGCCTTGGATGTACGACTTAAGTACACTCGTTAATCTGGCTATCTGTCTATTTGAGATTCAATTCAATGCACTTCTATTTGTTTCCTAAATAATAGTACATACTACAGATTCTGGACCCAGGGCCCCCAGTGGCATGTCAGTTGGTTCATCAATACCGGGGCCCCAGCCGTCAAAGGGGCCCCGGCTCAGATCTTAATAGAAAAGAAATAGATTAATTTGCCTATTACTTCTATATATTTTTTATAATTAAGTCTACATATTATATAAACTACATTTCTGCTTTAATCATCTGCTGTTCTGCATTTCAATTTTTACTACGATCAAATTTTTTTTAAACTTTTTTTCTACAACTTTTCGGTAGAGCCAGAAAAAGTAGATGTTGGTGTTAAATTCATTTATTATAAAAATAACGCTAATAACTGTGTGGCATGGTTAAAAGGGAGAAATATAAAATCATGTGGTGTTTTCGTGATATGTTTGGCTACTAATCTAAGATTTTGACCGATGTGGGAGAGGACTTGTTACTGCATTTGTTACGTGGGCTCTGAATTTGATATACAGGCCCTGTCTGGACCTCTAATGGACTAGAGATGTATCAATACAGTCTCTCCCAGACAAATTACAAGCCTGCCTTAATGTTGGTGTGGCTCGTTTTTTACTAAAAGGGGCTATGGCGTCCGGGAATTGTCAGTATAAACATACCATTTTCATTTGTGGGGAATGCCAACTCTCTTATGTCCAGGGGCTTTAAAGTAACAATCCTACGAGTGGCTTAACACACTTTGTCCATAAACTAATTTACAGCATTTTAATCAATTTGAAAGCATCTCTTTCTTTCAAATCTCGCAGGGAAAAAATTTCGGACAGTTTACCACTGAAAAACGACCAAGCAGGGTCAAGATAGAAAAGATAGAAAAGAAAAGATTTAATATAGAAAAAGAAAAAGAAATAAAAGAAAAATCTAGCCATACGAAATCTCCCTTGAATTGGGTATAAAAAAGAGACAAGTAGATCAAATCTAATAAAAAATTGAAATTTTATTTCAGTAATACTGTAGAGAAAGAATGGAAAAACACTATGCATGATTGATAGAAGTCTGTGCAAGAGGAAATTGAAATTAGAAGATAGGTCGATCAAATTGCCCACATCATTGAAGCTTTATGTATTTCTTACATAACAACAAAATCTCTTAAAGATTACAAGCGGAAAACAGCAATGCTAAATGAACAGTAACAGAAAAACAGATAATTTCGGAACAATTTCATTGCTGAACTTGAATCAGTTTAGAAGAACACGTTTCTAGAATATCTGGATGTCCTACACGAGGATTCTTAATTTAAATCAGTTTCACAGTCTCCAGCTTCTAAATTACTTAATAATCTAAATAAAGACAAAAGGGACACTGCAAGATTTTCACCCCCTCGATAAGAAACCTTGTTAAATTACTATCAGACTCTTTGAACTAGCAATCATAATGTAGAAACTACTGAATTTAATAACAGCTCATTTGTAGATCCTATAACACCAGATAAGGTTGATTGTAATCCTAAAAAATGTGAAAATAATAAACCTGCTGATGAAGATGTATTAATTTGGAACTAATTAAATATTGTAACCGTAGCTCTAAAAACTGGCTTTCTAAATCTTTTAAACATAATCTGTGATAGTAATGCATCACTGGAAGCTGAGAAAAAGCAATAATTATCCCAATATCCAATTATCTCGACTGATTCTAGAAGCATGTAGGATTTCTAAACTGATTCAAGTTTAGAAATGAAATTCTTCGAAGATTCTCTACGCTTTTTTCTTACTGCCCATTTAGCCATTGCTGTTATCCGGTAGTAATCTTTAAGGTCATTACAAGATCATTACAAAAAAAGGAAAATTTGTGAATGCAAAAATTATAGAGGAACTAGTCTTCTAAGTTAAAATATACAGCAAAATAAAATATATAGCAAAATTATTTTAAAAAATTGTCATTACTATACGAAGACAAATTAGGTGAACAGCAACACGGCTTTAAAGATTCGATAGAGAAACAGAGAATATAATAAAAATTCCATACCACTTTACCTGATTCCCTCAAAGCTTTTACATTAATCGCAATAATTGGAGTAGATTATTTGAGATATTGTTCAACATTGCAATTCCACATCACTATATTAAAGTAATATTATAAATTGCTTTAATGTAGTGATGTGGAATTTAACTGTTGAACAATACCTCAACTAATCTATTGTATTTACTTGCGATTAATATAAAAGCTTTGCGGTAATATAGATACGTTTGTAAATGTATAATAATATTTATACAGTAAAATTAATAATGTAGCAGCAAAAATTAATCTCAAAATCTCGCCTTGGTGACTATAAATCAGGGAGTTAAGTCTAGAGCCCATTGCACTTGGATTCGAAAATCGGTCGGTCGGATCCATGTGCAATGGGCTTAAGGGGAGCGCGCGTGACCAAAATTATAATATTGAAATGAAAAAAGGTAAGGTGAATGAGGGTGTTTTGGAACACAATTTAAAAAATAGAGTGATTCAGTCGAAAATTTACATATTCAAAACGCTCCCCTTAAGCTCATTACACATGGATCAGACCGACCGATTTTGGGATCGATGTGCAATGGGCTTAAGACTTTAGTCACTCTTCAACCTTCTTTGACTTACATATGTATGCTATGATGAACCTTAGGAGACTCACTGTCCATGATTCCGTCTCACTTCAAAGCAAACTAATTGGATTCAATAACTTTTGCAGATGATCCGAGAAAACTGATCTCCAATACCCCATCCATTATTTAAAAACCTTAGGTATCTAAGTTAAAATCTTTCCTAAATCCTTACTTGCTCTTTAAATCACATCGTAACATAATGAAAAAACTTCATCTACACTTCATTTTATTACCGAAAATTCTTCATTCTTCATTCTTACACTTACACTTCATTACACATCATTCTTCCGAAAATTCGGTAATAAAATGAAGTGTAGATGAAGTTTTTCAATATAATCTTTCCTACACTGTAGAAAAAGATAATGAATGTAAAATTACCAACTTTAATAAAACCTAAGCATAATAAACAAATTTTCAAACATTCATAAGCACAGAAATATACCAGTATTAGTATATAGTAAAAACTGGTTTGTACGTAACGCAGTTGTACGTAGTTCTGGTTTCTACGTAATTGTTTGTAGGTCCTGGTGAAAATTGTATTTAATTACATATAAATTATTTCTGAGATATACGGAACTGAGTTTCGTCTTGATACGTAGTATAGTTGTGAAACGAATTGAATTGTACGTATTTTCAACTGTATATATTCCCCAGGGGCACCGATATACAGCTCGGCGTTCCGTATTGATATATAATTAAATTATAATCGTCGAGTTCATGAGGTTTCTAGGCGGCTTTTAATGAAAGATCGGTCAAAGACAAAAATTGAATGAATTTTCGAATTGATGAGCATGTTTTCTTCATTTACTTCAGTCTCTCTCTTGCAGCCATGGGTAATAGTTGGAATAAAGTTACTCTTTAGAGGAAAAAGTCAGATTTACTCGGGAAGTGAAAGACAACCCGCAAAAATCAAAAGCAGAAATAGCGAATAGCTTAAATATAAGTTACACTACATTATATGTAGTCATATGCAGTCATTGGTAAGAAGGAGTCCTATATTTTAGAAGATTATTGAAAGTTAGGTTCAAAATCTGTAAAGTACAGCCGTCAATAAAAAGGGAAATTTGCACATATCGAAAAATGAGTGACAATGTGATGGAAGATTAGTGAAAATTTGGTGAGTTTTTGCTTTTCATTTATCTTAGAACTGTAATTGTGTAATCACTGTAATGGATATAGCTACAGTATTTTATTCAATCTCATAAAGTTTCTTAAAACACGAAGTCAGAAAACCTCTGTGAAAATGAATACACTATTTTGAAATTGACAGTTTTATAGTTATGTTTATCATATGTTGAAAAGTATGTACCTAATACACAAATGTTTATTTCGAGTGCCGCGCCGGTGTGGTCGAGCTGTCTCAGGCGGCGGTCTGCCGTGAGGCAAGTCTGCCGGTGCCCGGGTTGCAATCCCGGTTGTGAGTATGGACGTTTCAAAAATTTCCTTTCCTGTGTGTCAGCCTCTTCTTCGCTTTCTCTTCGGTCTGACGTCATTCCGTAATGGCGTCCTGAGGGTTAGCTCTGGGAAAGCACCTCAGTATCTTCTCGCCTTGAAATTATCGGAACAGATCTTCTGTTCCGCCCAGATCCGGCCTGGCGGCTGGAATCTGGCTCCCTAGACCCACAATTGGTGGAACAGGGAAAATCGGCTATGTATGTATTTATGTTATTTCGAGTGTTCTTATTTAAGTTTAAATTAAAAATAAAGTTAAACTCTCAGTTATGCGTAATTTAAAATTTTCTCCTTGAAATACGTATAAACCAGTTTTTACTGTGTATAAAATTTTAGCACGGCCAGTGCTTAGATAACGTAATGGCTGGATAATCAAGAAACTAGAAGAACGAAAGAGTTACAGCAAAATGAGATCCACGAGAAAACAGAAGGATATTCCTTACTATATCAGGAAAGAAATAATCAGTCATGGAGAATTAAAGGAACAACTCGAAAGAGAATATATACAAAACTTTAGAATAAAATGGAAACAAAATGCTGAATGGATAAACAATAATAGACCACAATCCTAAAAGGAAAACATCAGTTAGAAGATGGAAGTGTTCATGAGATCGAATGAGACCCTAATAGGCCACGAAGCCTAATACAAGATGAGTATTAATACAAGAAGAAAAAGAACACATTGAGATAACAGCAATCTACATGTAAGCGCGAATGTGTGTTTGTTTGTCTTAAAAAAAGTCTCCATTTCTCAATGATTCTGTAACAAATTTGGCACGGAAGTTCACATGCATCCCAGAATAATGCAATGAACAACGAAAGCCGGGTCCGCACTAAGGGCTGTCAACGGGGAGGGGGGGGGGCAAACATTCTTGAAGGCATATCTCTGAAACCTCTTTAATTGGAAACATGAAATTTGACCTGAATGTTCTTTGTCAAAATCTAAAGTATAGATATTCGACGAATTTCGGATATTCGTATCCTAAGAGGTGGAAATAGGTGGGGGAGAGAGGAACTTTCCTGCAGGGTATGCGTATCTCCGAAATCGCTTGAGTTATAAACATGAAATTTGCCATGAGTGTTCTTAATTCTAAATTTCAGTTTTTAGTTTTAGTTTAGTTTACTTAATTACATCATTTGCTTTTTTGAAGAAATAAAGCACTTTCTTATATTACGTACTGAAGGCTTACGGAGCGAAGCGACGGTAGCACGTTAAAATGTAATTTATAACTACGTGCCTTTTTTACCAACTGGAAAAGTTTCAAAGTTGTCACACATTTACAATTTCTGCGTCATCCACATCAACTCTTTTTTTGCTAAGCACGGAATTTTGCTAATCTTACTTAACAATAAGGAAAGTAGGGGAGACCAGGGCATAACGATCCCCCGGGGCAAAACGATCACGGTGAATATCTACTTGATTGGTGGTGACATCGTGCAGACAATTCGCAGGCTAAGTCTTCAGTTGAGATAGCAGGCGTTCGTGTGAGCTAGAGTTGTTGTGGATTTATCTTTGAAGTTTTAGAGAAGAAAACATTATTTTATGCTGTCCTGATCTAAGGGAAGTAATTGCTGTACAATTTTTTATTTCGTGAACAGTGAAACTGAATTTCTTCGTAACTATTTGTGTGTTTAACGTCTGAAATGTAGATGTTTGCTTTCGTTTCGTTCCTTCATACAAGATGGCGTACGGTCATTATAACGTATTTTCTGTGATGGAAGCAAATGGGGGTAAAACGATCAGGCAAGGGGATCATTATATCCCGAGGGGATCATAATGCCCCGTAATAATAATACAGTAATAATAATACAGAAAAAAAATAATACAGTAATAATACAGAAATAATAATAATAATAATAATGAATATTATAATAATAATACAGAAAAAAAGAATAATACAGTAATAATCCTTTTTTTTTTTTATTATGATTCTAAATACAAAAGTTACAGTCACGTTAGGAATAACAAATTCCTATCAACAGGTTCTGAATATAGGTATACTACAAATGTTTAATTAATTTTGAATACATTGTTAAAAAATATCAAATTACTTACATAGTATTGTTTTTACAAGTGATTTTTGTCAGGTAGACCGCTAGGTGATAATTTTCAAAAATTTTAAATTAGGCAGTAACATGATTTAAAAGTTAAAATAATTTTCTGCTTTAACTCTATATATAATTATTACATATGTATATTAAAGTTACCTATTTTTAGCTTATTTTTGTCGAGTACAGTAAGAACTAGTAACAATAAATATTAAGGACATTGGTAGTAAATTGAACAAAATACTTAAGTGAGACATTACAAACAGGATTTACAATTACAAAGAAAACAATTGAAACAAAAGAAATTCATATTAATTACATTCTATCAGCCACTTTTTTAATAGTTTCTTAACATACGATATTCTTCCATTTTTTATATATATATCTTTTTCATCTATAGTGTTGAATATATTTTCAAGTATATAGTTGAAATGCCTCTTTCCATAGTCATTGTATATTGGTGGATAGGGAAGATGGATATTTTTCTTGTTTCTTAGATTATATGAGGATTTTTGTTTTTCTTCTTTCTTGTGCTCAAAGATTTTATAATAGTTTTTAATTAGTATGTTATATATGAATTTTTGTTTGGGATTTAGTATTCTGTATTGAAGTCTTTTCTTTAATATTATACTTTTATCGTTTACATTTTGCTTGAAGAAAATTATCTTTAAAATTTTATTTTGCAGGTTAATTATAGGTTTTAAACAATTGTCATTGGTGTTGGCCCAAATGTTAGCACCGTAATTTATGTTCGAATCAAATAAAGCATTATATAATAACATTTTAATCCGCGTTGGAAGTATGTCTTTTATATGATAGAATATGTATGACAGTTTGTTTAGCTTTTTATGTAACATTTTAATGTGATTATTCCAACAAAATTTTTCATTTATTATTAAGCCCAGATATTTAATTGTTTTTGTGTACTGTAGTACTGAACAGCTTTTACATTCATATGGTGAATTGTGAAGACAGTTGTGATGGTGAAAAAAGATTTTTGGCTTATCTGTTATTAGTCTTTTTTTTGGACATATTAGTATTATTTTTGTTTTGTCTTCATTTATCTGAAGTCTGTTGTCATGCATCCAATTTTGTATTCGAATTAAATCTTTTTGTAATTTATCTCTTATTTCTGTAGTGCAGTTCCCATTCGAATAAATCATTATATCATCTGCATAAATATGTATGTAACATGCTTTTATTACCTGAAATATATCGTTCCGGAAATAATAATAATAATAATTAATATTATAATAATAATAATAATACAGAAATCGTATTAAAAATAACTTCATTTATTTGCGTATTTTATGAATTAAGAGTTTCTTTTTCAATGAAGCATGTGCTGGAGTGGATAATGATGATGATCAATTCTCTTGTGATATCTGTAATAGAAAGAAATCCCCGCCAATGCGTAAGAAGGTAAATATGTAAAGGGCTCTTCCGGGTTTCAATTTCATTATTATTTCGTGTGCACATGTATAGTATGAGTGAGAAACTGAATTAACATTAGGACTATAATGTGGGACTTAGCGAAGAATATTTATATTAGGATTTCATTAGGATTAATTTTGTATTGTTGTAGTTTTATGTAGTTGTACATTTTATCTTTCTCAAAAAAGTGTTTCAAGTGTAGCAAACAGTATAAATCATTGTAGAATTTCTATCTTAGTAGCCTACAGCAAGAATGAACTATCTAAAAGGGGGAGTGATCAAATTGCCCCAAACCCCGGGGCGAAATGATCCTTTGTGATATATTTACAAAAGTCTTTCTTTGTGTTATGTTTCCATTTTAAAATTTCCAAAAACTTTCTGACATATAGCCTACATGTGCACAAAAAACTTGTGTATAAATAAATTTAATTTCCTTTGATAATTATGCCTAATGAGTTCAATTTACCTTAGAGGGATCATAATGCCCTGGTCTCCCCTACTTTATACAGTTAGCTAACTTCATTTAACGTTTGGAAATTCTTATCTTTCAATCTTTTGAGGATTTGTTTCGTAGATCTTAAAGATGCTGCTTCAGAAAATTTCCACCTGGTATCTCTCACTTATTTACAATATGCTTAATAGTACGGTAGTTCCTCTCGCAAATCTATGGTTCCGGCAAAACATTTCCTTTTAGTAGATAGATTGAAGAAAGCATTTCTGACTCTGATTCCGCTCTTCGATCTGTGGCGAATTGGTTTTATGAACATTTCGACGCCCGGGATACCCACGTGGATCTTATTAAGTTAACTAATAATGGAATAATCTGCCAATTGTTCTGGGTAAAAGCTCATGTCGGATATTATGGTAATGAGCTTGCCGACAGCGAGGCCAAATGTGCAACTACGTTGGAAACGGTCACCATTTCTCGACCCTTGCCCCTTAGTTTGTCCAAGTTTATTATAAGATCTGAGGTTTCCACCAACTGCCAAAATGAATGCATCTCATCTTCTAAGAGTCCTGTTTTACATTCATTTATAGACAGGGTTAATGACCGCACTATCTTTGGTGATTTTCACCTGAATCAATTCTTGACTGGCCGTGGTGATTTTGGCCATTTTATCTTCTTAGGTTTTGCAGGATAGGTTATCCCGCTTGTCGGTTTTGTGACTTACACGAGGACGAGGATGTTGACCATGTTTTGTGATGTTGACCATCCTCGCCGACTCCAGCTCCGTTTTCATTTTGAGCAGTTATTGATCACAAGTGGTGTTGCTTTACCCTGCGAAAACCATGAAATTTTGAAAAAAATTCATAACGATTTTAAAAAGTATGCCAAGGGATTATTATCCATTTAGAGGCCCCTTTTTTGTTTTTGTTTTGTTGTTTATGTGCCACCATACGGTCGACTTTTCGGGCATGGGGAGCAATGTTCCGGGTGGACCGCGAACTTGACCGCTCATGGTTGAGTATGGTCTTTGACGGCTTTTCCGTGGCGGGTGCGGTCCTGCCGTAGCATCCCCAGGCTAATTACGAGATTGTGTGGATTGTCCTTTTTATTTCTTGTAATTTTTTGCCATGGCTGGTTGGAAAATGATTTCGGTTCAATTTTCCAGGTCTCTTGTTTTGTTTTCATATGGGTCACCTCTCCTACCCTCTCTTGCTAATTGGTTTTTTATTTTTTTTTCCTCTTTTAACTTTTTTTATTACTTTTAATAGGGGGCTGGGGTTTTAATAATGCTTCATTGTTCTTTTTAACTGTTTAGACTTTACTAAGTTTTTTATGCGTTTTATGATTTTATATATATGTATATGTATATATTTTTTATGTGTGTGTGCTAGTGTTTTATTATTACAGTGTTTTTTTGGGGGTGTCACTTAGTTTAATGGTTTATTGTGTGCATTACTGACTTCCCTTGTTGACCTGAAACTCTTCATTTAGGGTAAAGCGGTCAATAATTTGTCTAAAGATTGAAGAAAGCTTACTCAGGCAGTGAAAGAAAAAAAAAGAGTGCTAGCATACTCGAGTTCCTAAAAAAAGAAAAAAAAAAACCATTTACATTCAATTCCTTTGTCTTTAATAATTCAAACCGTCCTTCCTTTTTTTTATTCTATTCGATATTCTTGCATCTCTCTTCCACTAATATACTGACGAATTAACCTACATCATTAGTTTTAATAACTATCGGAACTACATTTTTGCGAATATTTTGAGGTAAAGACAACAAAAAACATTCATTATCTATTCTTTTTTCTAAGTTTCTGTTTCACGACAAGCTTCCGTCTGTTTTTTTTATTCAATTCCGGATTCGTTCTTTCCTGTATTGATTTTCAACATTTATTAAAAAAACATGTTTCGGAAAACTTAATTAGCAATAGTAGAAAAAAATTCATGGAACAGAAAGTTGATGATTAGTTTTGTTTAGCTATAATTATTTTTTATATTTTATTTTATATATGGATGCATGAACAGAAGATTATAAATTAGAAATATAAATATTAAAAAGATATTAAATGTTTCATGTAACGGAACGTATGCAGCGCTATTTTATGAAGACTGTAACATTAAAGAAATGTTCAAGCTGTAAATTAGAAATAATATGATAATGTTTCTTCAGAACTGATAAAAAAATACCATCCACTAACTATTAGACTAAAGATTATATTTCAATATTTTCTATGCTTGGCGAAGCTTTTTATAGAATCATTTACCTTACAAACCATAAGAGTACAATATCATCAATAAGTTATACTATCGAAGTTAGAGAAAAAAAACTATAATTTTAAATACAGTATGGCCCAAAACAAACGACACTGAACCGTTTTGAAAAGAAAACGCTGCAACCGAAAGAATAATCAACAGTGTTTGTTGCCAAATATATGTTCAATGTGATCTCCTTGGCGTTCTAAGCAGTACTCGTAGTGGTTGCGTAGGTTGTCCACCATATCCCAGAAGAGAGGTTGTTCCATTCCCCTAAGAGTTGTCACAATCTTTTGCTGCAGCTCAGCAATGTTTGCCGGAGGTTGTCCTTGAAAAAGCATTTCCTTCAGCATTCCCCAAACGTAAGCATCAGGTGGAGTTAAATCAGGGGAATGTGAGGGATATGGAATGTTTGCTCCACGGGATATCACATGATTTCCGAAGGTATCATGAAGTAGCTGAAGTGATTCCTTGGCTGTATGTCACGTAGCCCCATCCTGTTGAAACTGGGAATGAAGACGTAGGTGTCATGCTCGGCAGAAACGTTGGAGGTCCCTGAGAAACGGCGTGATTACCTGTTCTCTGTAATGCACCTGATTTACACCGGATCCTGTTGGTCATCCTCAATGAATTACGGACCAATGATGCCGTTTCCAGAGACGTCACACCATATCGTACCCGTTCACTGTGGTGTGGTGCTTCAATAATAATGTCTGGTCTGGCCAAACCAAGAAATAGGGTTGTTTGCTTATTGATATAGCCATTCAGATCAACATGACACTCGCCCGAAACCAAGCATTAGTCAAAAATCCGGGATCGCCATACACCATTGCTAATATGGAAGCACAGTACATTTATCTTCCTTCTTTATCAACAGGTTTCAATGGTTGGCCAGTCTGTATCTTGTGAGGGAACCCACCAATTGTTTTTGACATAGCTATCCCTTATCCAGTTGATATACGTCGACTCATGTCCAGTTTAACTGCCTTTGGTCGGAGACTTCGTTGTGGCGACTGCAACACTTGCTCTAAAAGTCGGCCATGATTTTCATTCGTTGTTACTGTTACGGGACGGCCGCTGTGTGAGTGCACTTCAGGTTCGATGGAATGTATCGACGACGGATAGCATAACCTTATTCGTGGGTGCTGGACGGTTAAAACACTCCCGAAATTCCGTAGCAACGTTTAGCAGGCTACGCCCATTGCCACGGCCTGTTCCGTATGATCGAAAATAGTGCTTCACAATAAACACTTTCTGTTCGGTAGTTAATATCATTTTCACAGCAACACTGATAAATCTCACATCCACAATAATTCCTGTTCCGAATACAACAATAGCCAACGTGTTCATCTCGCATTGCCACCGATGTGGTCAAATTATTCGGTGTCGTTTGTTTTCGGTCATACTGTACATAACAGCTGTTCTACTGAATTATAAATATTGTTGACTAATTCTTATTATAACTAATGATATGTCATTTTCTTAATACTTCTTTAGAAAATTACTTAAAACAAAATATTAAATTAAGAATAGAACTACTGTGGATAATACTACTAATGAATTTTTACATCACTATAATATACAATATCTAATTATGACAGTACCGCTTAACCTTTTTATAAAAATAAAAGTAGTTTTACTTCTCAAATTAGAAAAACAAATTATAACATAATATATTTTGGATCATGTAATGTAATGTGGTTAGCGTGGGTGGCTTGACAGCCGAGCATCGCGACCTGAAAGATCTATTGTATTTTGCATCATAATATATTTATAATATCATATATTATGTATTATATTTATAAATTGTTTTTGTCAGAAAAAGTAATATAATTTAAATTTTAGAGATGAAGAAAGATCAATATTTCACTATTCGGTTTTGAAAAAAGAAATATTTAATATAATGGATATACAGTATACGTGGGCCGTTATTGAAGTCTTGGCAACTATTTATTATCTGCCATACATGCGACACCACTGCAATTCCAGAAAACACGTTTGAAAGATTGTTGGATGTGCTTCTGATTGGCACCCCTAACGTTGTCTGGATCAATGAAGGAACATCATGTGTGCAAGTGGAAAATACGTATTTGGAAATTTTCGTTTTATAATGCAATGCAGTGTAGCCAAGGAAGAAAAAAAAACACACAGGAATGCTGAATACATATTGCTAACACCCCTCCAAGTAATCTCCAAGATTGTCCTCAGAACCTTAAAAGACACATTCTGCTTCGTGAAACTCTAATGTTCCCATCAGTTTACCATCAAAAATATCTCTACAACGAGATTGAAGACCCTACGAACAATTGCAGGACTTCAAGAGACTTAACATCGTGCGACTGCGAAAAAGTGTCAGCTGGTCATGTAGACGAATGGTTCATTAGTTGGTCGTAGTGATATTTCTGTGAAAAGGTGCTGGAATTAAGGTGCATGAGGGAACTTATTCACGTTGACGAAGGCTCTGGTCGGTCCAACAGTACCACTACTGTTGTGAGGTAAATACTAATAGCTTCACTTTCCCCCATCCAGAGAGATGTAAGCATCTTGCATATCTAACCGCATCATTACTAGATGAATTGCAGTCTTCTTTCCCGTCATCCCTTCCGAGACCTATCTTTAACAACCTAGTGCCGGAGTCTTTATCTAGAGTGGTGCCAAATCCGAGAGGGGCAGCGCTCAAATCATGACAATATTCTCGAGGTACACAATATCGTCATTACGGAATGATTAATGATTTGAGAACCATTTCTTATGACAGCAGATTCCCTCTAATATTAATTCGAAGAACTTTAAATGCACTGCAACCCATTGTTTGTCAAGAGCTATTTTGTAATAAGATAATGTAAGCCCGTATATCGCACACTTTACGAGCTGTGCCTAGAAGCCCTTTCCTGGCCAGCTGAGCCCCCATACTTATCCCTCATCCATCATGTCTGGTGTATTCTAGAGGTGAACTGCAGTCAACATCGAACAACGGGTATTTGGATCCAGCCAGCTTACCGTGGTCTGCTTCAAGAAAACGTATTAAGATTTATTTTAAGCTTGTATAGCAACTAGGTACGGCTCAACATAGTAGTAATAATTTAACAATGTAACAATGACGCTGCTGTTATTCAATAAAAATTTGTTTTTTCACTGTGAAATTTATATCAATTCCAATTCCGTTCATTCAAATGGCATCTACGAAGATTCATTGAAATTCGAGGCTTTCTTAATGGTCCTTCGATTTTTTCTTTTTGTCACGAAGTGTAAGTAAAAATTTATTAACTTAAAATAAATAACTAATTTCGTAAATGTAATTTTTATAAATGATCGTCCTTAAAAAAATTGCAATAAGAATGAGAGATTTTTTTTCCCAATTTTTAACTGTTGATAGAAGAATCTACAATAGAACCGATTTAGAAATCTTTTGTAAATTTGTAAATTTCGAAAAAATGAGTACAAAGCTTTTTTTTTTTTGCTGTTGTTGCATTTTTTTAAACTTTTAATTTAACTATATTTGCATTTTCTTTAAGAAAATGACAGTATTAACAAATAACTTAATGATTATTAGTTTCTGATATCCTATTACACAGTTTTGATTCGAGGATAAATAATATGAAACCATGGAAAATGTTAGTTTTTAAATAAAATGTATTTTTTTACTAACAAAACGAGAGAAATCTAACTTTATTTACGAAACAGAATGCCATTATCAAATAATGTAATGTTTGATGTAATTGCTTAACAATGCACATTTTCTCAAATGTCCTCGTGATGATATTTCACGAGATATTAGACAATTAATCATTCCGATGGTTTTTATCGAAAAATGATTCGGTGATTTTTTATTATCTTAAGGTTTCATTGCTAAATAATATTTGAGGAAAATATGAAGAGCTTTGTCTTGAGAGATGAATGGAAGCGTGGTAGAGATTTTATAATGATAATTCTTAGTCAGAGCATAACATCGGTATGTTTCAACGAATTTCCAATTTGCGTCATGAAACAAGGTGGAAGTAAGTGCTATTGAAGCATTAATAGTATGATATAAAACTTGAGTTTTCTCATTTAGGCTATCATTTATAATTTTCCAACTTATAAATCACTATATTCCATTTTCTTTTGTCTATTTTCGATCAATATAGTTGTATTTTTCATTTCTTACGTGATCATTGCTGCTGTAATGGGACATCCTCTTTTAACATTACAAGCCTATGTTGGACAATTTGTCAGTAAAGGGCCGATTTATGCATTCACTGGATTGTCGCCAGCTACGAAAGGTGAGATTATGTATTGATGACAATTTACTCTTTTTTGTAGAAAAGAGGACTTTCGAGCTGATGAGATTAGGGGGTCCATCCTCTCGTTCCTCAGACCAGCAGTTCAGCCCTGTTCTTAGACTATGAATATTCTAGTTATTTATAAATAGCATAATAAATCAAAGTTAGGTATATAACTAAAGGTTAAAACGCTTCCAAATTTGAAAAACAATTTCGAAAGAAAATTTTTATTAATAGTTGCGAAGTCGAAAGGCAAACACTAAATTTTCACCAAGAGGTGAAATTGTAAAAATTTCAATATAAAAAAATAATTTGTCTTAATTGGATGTTGCAGTATTGAAATCCGTCAGTATTGAAATTATTAGGAAGTTTTAGATGGATAATAACGGTTCAGTCAGATGTAGCTCAACAATCAAAAAGCTGCAAGTTATTTAAAAGTGGGTATTTTGGAATGTAGTTTGTTCATGGGCAGTTTAAACATCTGAGACCAATTAAGACGACAAATGAAAAAAAAATTAAAAAGTTGCTTCTCAAAGAAATCTCTTGAAATTGAATATTCATTGTTATTTGATGCCACACGTCAAATGCTTAACTTTGCAATATCAAGAAACGGTTCATATCGGTTGCTTCTGACTAATGATTGAAGAATATATGTTAGCTTTTCGAAATATATAAATATCAAGCTTTATATGTATGCAAGAAGAAATGATAAGCTTTCAGAGCTGTACAAATGTAAGGGAATATGTTAAATTGCAAAAGTATCATTCGAATACTCATTTAAAAAAAAAAAAATCACACAATATTATGAAGTACTTTCATTGTAATATTGTGACTCAAATCCATGGAAAAAATATCAGTGGTGCTGTTTTGTGCTCATTGGCCTCGTCAGTGGTAAATTATTGTAAAATTATAATTGGAGTATCAACTTCAGAATTTCCATATTCGAAGACCAAAATTTTCATTCAGACAAATAGTTTCTTGTGCTATATTTTCTAGATAATTGTTACACTAAATAGACAAAATACGAGGGTGATTCAGAAAGTAATGCCTCCAAGGTGATACCTTCATTTGTGTGTGACAGATAGCACCGATACAGGTATCAGCGGAAAGCTTGCATTGTCAGCTACAAATGGTGGCATCATTTTCAACATAGTCCCCATTATGGGCAACATACTTTCGCCAACGCGAAACACGGCGAAGAACTGTGATGGCTGCTGGCGACACCACTGCCGAACTGCTGCTTCCACCTCCACGTCACATCTGTAGCATTGACCCTTAAGGTGATCTGTAAGTTTGGGGAAGAGCCAAAAGGCGCAGGGCGCAAGATCCGGACTGAACTGCATTTTTTTTTTAATGTTTATCAGTCCCATTTGGTGCACTTAGTATCTTTATACCTGTGGTATGGGACTGAGAGTTAATATATTAACTAAAAGTTAAATAAATAGTTAATAATAAAATTTAAGTCTATCACTTAGTATTATTTCATTAGTCATTCATTTGTCAATTATCTTAATCAATGTTTAATTAATTCATACGGCGATGAATGTTGCTGGGCGCAAAAGCTTCCGCAGTCAGCAATTCAATGACAGCCCGTTTCATTGAAACCGCATTGTTTCAACCGAATTGGTGTCAAGCGAATTGTTGAAAACCGAATTATTTCAACCGGATGTCACCAATGAATGTCATGGATTACTCCATTACTCTGGAACGAGAAGAGATAGGAAGGTGCAACAAGTGACATTCTATAGCTTAAACATCAGTGCATTACGAAAAAAGATTCAGTTTGTTTTGAGTACTGTTGGCCAAATAGTGGGCTTGGAGGCTTTACTTTTGAATGCCCCTCGTATTACAGACGCCTAACGAATAGTGTATCATTTATGGGTATCTTCCACTATGAGCTGGGGATGCCACTGATAACTTCCCATCATCCAGCTCTCTTTATGTTCTGTCTATTCAGTGTATTTATAGTAAATGATTTTTATTAGAACCATGTTCAAATTGTTTAAAATGAAATAGGCAATTCACATTATCATGAATCAATCTGAAAAGGGATGAGACATTACATAGACAGCTTTTGATCCAAAAGCAACATATATGCAGTATTACATATAGGTAGTTTATACATATTTTATATGCATATATTATATATATAATTTTATGATTATTTAATTTAAAAATTTAAAAATTTTAAATTTTAATGCTGTCAGTTTTTTTGAACATGATGGTATTGTATCTTTGTGCTTTATAATAAATAACATGGATGTATGCATGTATTTTCCAATACTTCATGCATGTATTTACAAGAAAATAAAGCACTTTCATAAAAAACTTATCTCAGTATTCCAATTCTATGACAAATAAAAACTGATTTAAATCTCATATCAAATTTCCTACATATTTTCTTAAAAATTAATTTTTTTAATTAAACACAGCTATTTTACTAAGTCTTCAATTGAATTTCTCAAAGATGGAAGCTTAGGAAATAACTCGTGGTGGACAGAGAAGCCATCAGATACATGATCATCCAGTACTTCCTATAAAATTAAGGTCTTAAGAAATCGGGCTGTAAATTCTATTAAATATTTTTATCTGATTTCTAATCAATTCCTTTTAAAACTATTTCAGGTGTTGGTTACGGTATTGTAATCCTTAACATTATGTTGTGTTATTGTTCGGGAACTCATATGGCTTATAGCTTATTCTACTTTCATACAGTTGTTGACCAGGATTCTCCCTGGGAAATCTGCGCAAATGACTGGCAACCTGATTGTCACTGTTACATTCGCCCAAGAAAAGTGAGTAGTAAATTATTGTTCTCAAAATCAGTTCCAAGTTTAAACAAATTTGCAACTAGTTTCAATTTTTTGAATTTATTTTAAAAGTTTTTATAAGCTTACGATTGCGATACATTACATTAATCACAGTTTACATAAAATAGTTTTTGATGTGCTTTCGAGTATCGCAGATAATTCTTAAGGCCTAAACGCACTTCTTCGTCTTCCGTTATGTTTCCGTAAGGTAATTGCTTTAGTGACGTAGTTACGTATTCAGGATCACCAGAATTGAGTTTCGTAATACTCAATTATGGAGATCTTCAAATCGATATATGCTATATAAATATAATGGCTATGTTCGTCGATTTGAAGATCTCCGGTACGTCTTACGAGACTCAGTTCTGGTGACCCTGAATACGTAATAAAAGCAATTACGTTACGAAAACATAACGGAAGACGGAGAAGTGCGTTTAGCCCTTTACAATAGAAATAGCTTGCCATACAGTCAGTTAATAGGTTAAGGAAACTTTTTATTCTATTCCAAGATTTGAAATAGGGTCAAGCAATAGGGTTAACGATGTATTTTCATTCAAAATAATATTATGGGACATTGTAGTTAGAAACTTTCTTCAGGTTTGAGGTTAGACTACTTTGATATGCTAAATTGAGACCCAGTCATAAAACAAGCAATAAGATATTCTTAAACGTCTTTTATTTCTCTAATAATGGTAAAGTTGGCTTCTTATCAACTAAGATGAAAAAAATACAAATAAATTAATTAGTTATAATCCTAAATCTTATCTCTCCATTCTGATAAGCTGAATACATTCTTTCCTGGTCTGGGGCTTTTAATCTTTCCCCAGGAAATAGTTGTTCAACCAATCAGCCATATGTGGATCCTCGACCTCTTGAAAAATTTTGAATCACTGGTTGGATCTTTTTTGCAACTTTGTACCGGAATTTAAAGACTAGAGACGACCTAACTTTTTATTTTCATTTTCGAGAATTACCGAGTGATGGTGACAAAAAATTCCCGTAGAAATCCATGAGAACAATAGATCCTAAACTGCATCAATCTTACAGAAAGGATTAGCATGGATGTGTTAAAACAGAATGCTAATCCTTCTAGGAATTCATGAAATTGCGCGCGGTTTGATAAGGTTAAAAGTCAATCCCATGTAGACAACTTAAGTTACGCGAATTTAATTTTGTTTATTTTTTGCTTTTCAGAAGATGAAAAAAAAATCTGTTTGTAATCAGCAGATATTATAATATGAATATAAATGTAAGTCTTTGGGTTATGTCACTTGCACAACTTTAAAAAAAAATTGTTTTCGCTTTATCCTGCTAATGGTGTCTTACCGATTATTAAACTGTCGCTAATAGATCGTGAATCAGAGATTTTTGTGATTGTTGGTTAGTTTCCTTCTGTATCTTATATTGACAATATTCATTAGCATAACTGTCGTATTAGCTAAGCTATTCTAAGCTAAGAAGACATTAGAGAAGTTAGGTATCTACGAAATATCAATGAGCTACCATGTTTTGAATTCATTTAATGCTTCTTCATGATAATTAAAATATCTATCCACAGTTTCTAATTATTAAGATAGAATTAATAATAAAGTACATTTTTATTTGTTTCAACGATTTTTAGTTTCTGCCACCCCACGAGGTACAGTGCATCGGAGAAATACCCAAATGCGAATCCAGATACATGGAAGATAACGACGACACAGCTCCTCCTAGAGAAAAAGAGACACCGAACAAAACAGCGGGTACCGGTAATGCGACGAATCTTAGAAAAAAAGAAGAAAAATTAGTAAGTCAATTGTTGAAAAATTTGCATTATGAAAAGCAGCTTTTGTCTAGCAGCTTAGAAGATCCTTTTCTCAAAAAACTTCAGTTTGATTCCAAAAAAAAAATGATCATCATAAAAAAAAAATCTAATAAAACTGATAGCAATAAAAAATTTCAACAAAGTGAAAAAAGTGAAAATTTCAAAACACATAACCAAGGTGAAAATTATGAAGAAACTCATAAAAAATATAAAGAAGCTGGTAACAGTGTGCATTTTAAAGAAGGCGAAAAAATTGAAGTTGACAGAAATCGAAATGAAAAAACTGGTTCAATGACAGATCCTCCATATGATGTTTCAAATATCCCTTTACGGAATATATCATATCGTGAAAATCTAGAAGGAATCCCTGAAGCAAGGAAAATGCCTGCAGAACCACCCACTAAATGTTATGAATATCCCCTAGAAGCATCTACAGCTCAATACTTTAGGTAACAATATATTTCATCAATTATAACAACTTTAATAAATAAATTTTAACGTGTGCAAATTAATTATAACAAATAATAAGCGAACACACGAATTAAATGTGCTTTATTTAATTTTAATTTGTGTGTTCGCTTATTTTAAGGATGTAACAACTTTAATTATTTCAAAATTTTATTGGAAGCTTTATTTGGAAAATGTTGTGCTACTATTTACAATAATTATTTGTTGATTATGTTTAATTTCTTAATATGTCTTTATGAATGTTTATTTCCTAATGAAAAGGCATCTCATAGTTAAGTAGGTAACAGTCTTCTAGTAGATATTGTACTTAACAGTAAACCCTTCCAAAAAATATGGATTTGTCTGAATATTATCTGATAAGAAATTGTGTGAAATTTTTGTTATTTGCAAATGCCTGTTTCCTTGAAAAAAATGTGCGCGACAACAGCTAAAGCAAATTCATTTTAATCAGTAATCATTCAAGAAAATAGTTGCAAAAGGATCATTGCTTAGACAATTTATCTCCAGTGCGTTGACAGTCAAGAACCGTAAGATAGGATGGATTGACGAAGGACTAAAGCGATGTAGGACTACATTAAGATTAAAGCTCATTTGAAATGAGGAAGGCACCCTATGAACAGGAAATCGAGATCTTTTTAAGTGATAACGATTTTTAACACCTATGACGGGTATGTTGCAAGCAGTTCTATTAGCTTTTATTTACGAACAATGTTCAGCTGACAAACGGGATGTCATATTGGCCTTTCCAACACAACATCACTTCCAAAAACTTTCAGATATCAGTTGTGTCCTCTTCCTGTTGCACTACCATACCTGATAGTATGTTGTACTCCAAGATAATGTATTTGTTCACAAATCTACAAATTGTTTAATAACAAGTGCAGTTCTGATTTCCCTACTGTCCTCAAAATGAAAGTTGGCCGGCGGAAGTTTGAACTGCGCAGCCCTTCCGGTAGCTGATCAATTATGTTTTCCTGTTACAATGAACGACGTAGTCTGTTTTCACTGAGAAAGACATGTTGATAACGCCAAATTAAAACTTCTCTCGACTATTTAGCGTTATTTCAATACCAGTTGCTAACAATAAGTATTTATATAAATAAATAAATATATAATTTATAAATACAATGCTCTTTTGCAAAGTAACAAGGCAATTAGCACAATGGCGGCGTCCTGTCATAAAATCAGACGGAAGTGCCTGACCAGACTAATCGATGATACATGCGCAGAACTCACAAAAACAGGGCGGCCATCTCTCATTTGGACGACAATAGTGGTCTGTAACTCTGATTTGTCGAGCATGAAATATATTGAAAAATGAACTGGTTGAAAGTTCAACAGGAAAAAGTCGCATGAACAAGTTTATAGAACGGGGAGTTTCATCACTTCAGAAAAAAAAAAACCCCATAACAACACACTCTAACACTTATCTCAATACATTTCGACACAAGATGAGTTCCATTTTATTTATTAACAGAATAAACACTCCAGTATTAGATTACGGTAGCTGGGAAGGGATTCAATATCACTTTGCAATTGCAATGAGTCCTTTTAGCAGTAATATAGGAAAAAGAAAAACCTCAAAATGACGGAGATCGGGCTGATAAGTTCCTTGTAGGATGAAACGACCGTTTCTAATTCCTTCCCGATTATCGAATCAGAAAGGCAATTTGTTTGAGCTTGTGCTGACCTTGTTTCTTGTTTTATTTTGTTTAAATTCTTCGGAACTTTAAACTTATTTTAATTAATTTTTGTAGTAATAAATAGCTTTCAGTCCTATCTTTCATAAAGCCCGTTTTACATTTACCATTTCACTCTCCATAAATGCAAGCCATAATGCAGGACATGTCAGGATAGAGTGCGAGTGATTAGTGTACCGCTTTACACTTACCATAACGCCTTCCATCACACGGAAACTTTACACTTCTCAATTGCCATCATGCCTACGTTTTATTTACGAAAAAAATAGCATTGATTTATATAAAAACCATTTAGTCAATGCATCGGATAGGTGAAAGAATGTTTTTAATTAATTAAAATAGGAAATATTCATGTTTTTTTTCATCGTTTTGTGTTCCTTTGTTTTCAGTTTCGATAATTAATTCAGTCTCGTTAAATCTCGATCAACGACGATATCTTTTCGAGATCTCGGTCGCTGTCGATTCAAATTTTCAAGCCGAAATTATGAAATGATTTTGATTAATAATGTAACATTTTATGAAAGCATCCACGAAAACATAAGGAAAAGATGCCCTCCGATCGTGAAAATCATTTTTGTAATCGGTAATTTCGAATAAATAGATAGAAATCGATTGGACTTCCAAGTTCTACAATTCGTCACCAGGAGCGGTAGTGTCGATGTGCAGCCATCTGATGTCGCGCCATTTCTTCAAAGATAGCCCAACCTCTATCGCTCACCATCTCCTCTCGCCATCTGATGGCGAGGTGATGGCGAGTGAAATGGCGCGGTTATGGCGAGTGAAATGGTAAATGTAATGCGGCCTTTAGGAAGAGGTTATTAGTTGTGCAAGTTAGCACAACATTTATTGTTGTCGTTTTTTTGTTCTTCGGGGGTCACTGCCAGGTGTGACGGTGACATTCATATAAGATTTTGTCTTCCTGGATCTTTTATCGGTGAAGGCGGAGATCGGGCTGATGAGCCCCATGTAGGACGAAACGGCTGTTCCCGATTCCTTCCCGATAATCGAATCAGAAAGGCAATTTGCTTAAACTTGTGCTGATCTTGTTTCTTGTTTTATTTTTTTTAAATTCTTCGGCACGTTAAACTTATTTTAATTTAAATGACTTCCTACCACTGCTACGTTAATATATAATAATTAAATACTTTAAATTTCATTATTATTATTATAAATTTCTATTTAATCATCTACAGAATTCATTATAAAAAATTCTTAAAAAAAAAAAAAAACTCAAAAGGATTTACTACTACTACTTACTGTTTAATTGTATACTTTAAATTTCATTATTATTATTAATTTCTATTTTTTAAGAATTTTATTCAACGTATATTGAATTTCCTTTATAATCTCTTTTATAATTTTGGTTATAGAAAATAAACCTCCGCTTATCATTCTTTGCTTTAAACCTTATGTAGTAGAGGGTTTATTTAATATTTTATATGTACATTTACGGCTTCTTTACCTTTATTAATTTGTTTAATATATTATTATGAGAAAAATACATTAAAGGTTCAACTAAATATACTATTCTATTTCTAAAATGTTCGCGAGTACAGACGCTGCAAATCAATGCGGGCAGGTCCACTACATCATGTACATTGCGCCGCTTGGTTCATCGATTTGAGGAGACGGGTGGACGAGGATTGGTCCTGGAACATCCTGTGGAGTGATGAAGCCCATTTTTATGTTTGTGGAACAGTGAACATGTAAAACTGCCGCATCTGAGCTACAGAGAATCCTCTCTTCAGTTTCAAGAGATTCCCTTACATTCGCCCAAGGTAACAGTATGGATAGGGTTTACGGCCCGTTTTTCTTTAAGGAAATCCATTTAACCGGACCTGTGTTCTTTGCGGTAATCGCAACTAGTTATCGGGACATGTTACTCGTCATCCCGCACCTCCAGCAAAGACAGCCAGACAACATTTATGCAAGATGCAGTATCTCCCCACATTGGACGTCATATTCAACAGTTGCAGTGACAACATTCACAGAGGATTGAATCATCAGGCGAGCATTCCCAACAACATGGACCAGACCGTAACCCCCTGTGATCTTTAGCTTTGGGATTATCTCAAAAGTATGGGGCAACGTTCTACATCTGACAGATTTGAAAGACAGAACCATACTGCACACGCGAAACATCTAACAGATCAATTGACAGCAGTTCGTTCGGCTGTCAGACATGCTGTCATAAGGTATCAGCTTTTGGTTCTGCAGAATGGTCAACACATTGAACATTGGCTCTGATTGTCATTGACACCTGCAGCTTCAGTCATCTCTTGCTATTATTAACACTTTTACATACTGTATGGAATGAATGAACAAAATATTACTCGATAATACTTGGTATGGCATTGTTTATGATTTCCTTTCCTATTCACACACCCATCCAGTTCACACTCCTGTAATTGGTATCCTCATGCAGCGCCATATTTTCCCCTATCGGTTATTTTTTTAACTATTGCTTTTTATTGCAGAAATCTTTTCCCCATGATCTGGAATGCATACCGTCAAAGTCTGGCATTGTTTCGCCCCATGGTTCTCTCTCCAGAGTGTTCTGCATAGGGATACTTTAATTTGAATCACCTTGTGCTATAGATCGTAGAACTATATGACCTACATTACAGTGATCTATTTATGTGAGCAGTGTAGTACTGGTTAATCTCATTGAAATGCAATAAAAAATCCCAAAACTCATCAGATGAAGAGAATAAAAGTAAAATTAATAATAACTGCTTAACATAAGTGCAGTCTTTGATTTCTAAACAATTCTTCAACAGAAATACCTATAAAAAATTTAGTACAGTGTGGGATACAAACTTAATCTGTGTTTCACTGATTATTTCTAAAATAATTGAATTTGTTTGTACTTCCTTGAACATGTTGCATCGAAATTATATTATCAATAGGTTTTTCTGTATCAGAAATAAATTGTGGTTTTGCTTCTTAAAAATAGATTTAATATTAATAATTTTAATTATATTCTTTATTTAATTCTAACTATTTATCTTCAATTATTTTTTTAATGATTTTACTTTATAAATTAAAACTTTATATTTACCTCATATTTTAATTTTTTTATGATTTCAGGAAAGTTGTTCTTAATATGCATCCATCAGATCCTTTCTGGAAGCCTTCAATAAACTTGGGATTAGTGATTTGTTTCTTCATTTCTTGGATATTTGTTGCTATTGTAGTCTCCTCTGGAAGAACTGTTTTCATTGTGGTAGTTATTATTTAATTTTTTTTTTCAAATTCCTGTTTTAACATTTTTATTCAGTATTGTCAAAGAGATAACGATAAAACGATTTTTTTATTAGATATTATTTTTTAGAGTTTTTTGAATGGTTTCTTTTTGAGTCTTAAAAGACATTAAATTTAAGACATTATCGGAAGCAATATTAATATTCTTTTTCTTCGACTATGGCATCAAAGATATCGAACGATACTCTGCTATCTCAGTCTTTATTTACAGCTTTGGGCATCGAATACATTACTGAAACCTCTTTGCATACATTCAAAATAAACAAATGTATCTTTAAGAATAAGAAATCAAATGAATACGTGAATCTTTATGAAATACTTGAATTGTTTTGCAGAATTTCTTTTTGATTATCAGCAGATCCAACTTTTCATATTCGCTCCACTTTTTAGGAATTTTCTAACATGTACGAAACTTTTATTTTTTTATTTATATAATTACTTTAATTTTTATCTTTTTCAGGACTGTTCTTTTTTTCATTTTTTTTTGTTTTCATTTAACAGATTTATTTCTATTTTTCATTCCTAGTTTTTTTTTTCCTTATAGGTTATATATATAACAACTATTTCACCTATTATATTTTTTATCGGTTTATCCATCCGTTTGCTTTGGGATGACTTAAATGTAACCTTTCATGCACTTCAATATTATTTTCTTGAACGAATACAAACCTCTTTCAAATTTCCACAGGTAATTTCTTTTAGTGTCGTATTAAAATTGACAATTTCTCTTCTTTTTTTTTCTTGTTTCAATTGAATCGTTTTATTTTAACTTTGAGTTTTAATTTATATATTTTTATATTTATTTTAAAAAATGAAAACACACAAGACTAAATAAAATTCAAAAACTTTAAAAAAACCACATTAAAACTTATAGATGTTTCGAGTTGCAACTCTTTCTCAATTAATCGTCCAGTAGGCAGCAGCCTTTATTGGCGCAGGAGACCAATGGTCAGTTACACACAGGCACGGATGTCATCCCCGTAGCCGTCTAAGCCAATCGTCTTGAAAGACCAAAGCCGCAATCCTGAAGCAGGAAAGCGACACCTACTGTTGATCAAAGGAACTTCAGCGATCATAGCACATGCAAGAATCTAGAAAGCATAACAAAAACAAACGAACTCCACAAAACCTGAACGAAAACGGAGAAAAAAAATGGCAACTCGAAACATGTATAATTTTTATAGTTTTTAAATTTTATTTAGTCTTGTGTTTTTTTAAAATAGATTGTTTTACACGCATTAAACAATTTTAATTATCCAATTCAATCAATTCGAATCCTTTTCAAGTTATTTAACGTTTACATTTCGTTCTACATTTCTCGAAGACAGATAATTATGTGAAAATAATATGTAAAAATCATGTAAGTTAGTTATAAAAAATTGTGTAATTATTTAGAAATGTAGTCAAAATTTAATTTCTAATAACCGAGAAAAAACGTTTAAATTAATTACAACATATGTATTTATATTTATTAATTAGTTTAAGATATGAATATTTTTCATATTGATATACAGCATATAAATGAACTCCATTACAAATTCCTAGGGTATGTGGTGGGGACATAGTTGATCACGATTAGCTTTTGAAGATGTATGAAAAACACTACTGTTTACGTGCAACAGCCTCAATCAAGCCTAAGAGTGGAGGTGGATTTGTATAGGAAAGCCAGTGGCGTGGTCTCTACTCTCTCTGGATTTTCTACTGTGGAATTTTTTTCTGTGGGGAATACATTCAGAGCTGCGTTTATGTGACACATGTTGCCGAGGACCTAATAGTATGAGATCAAAACAGCCAGGCATGTTGAACGGATCCACCAGAGTACGATCCACAGGTGCAATGCCGCAACGATGATATAGTCGTCACTTTGAGCAGCTGCTGCGGCCACGTAGCCAATGCAGGCTACTGTATTGTTAGGGAAGGTCCAAACCAAAATCTAGCTAACAGAACCTAAGCACAAGTGTTTTTGATAGCAAAGAAAACAAGAGCAGCACAAGAATAAACAAACAAAAGGAAATCGCCTTTCACCAAAGGGATCTCTGCTTTCTGATTCCTTTATCAGGGAGGGCAAGGTTTGGGCTGATGAGTGCGCAGAAGCACGCAACAGCTGTTTCCAATTCCCTCCCCATAAAATGAATCAGAAAGGCGATTTCCTTTTGTTTGTTTATTCTTGTGCTGCTCTTGTTTTCTTTGCTTTTAAAAACTTCCCACAGCACGTTAAATGTTTTGTTTAAGTGTTTTTGATGTGAGTCCATAAGCGAAAAGTGATCAACTATGGCCCTTTGTACCATAGAAGTTTGTCATGGGAATTCATTTATAATTACAACCCTCTCGAGGGTGATGAGAGTAAGGTCAGTTTAATCATAACCACCCAGTACTTGACATAATTTTCTTTCGATCTTCCATCTGTGATGATTTTATATTCTCCAGATACCAAAATTTAAATAGAAATATACATTCAGAATCTTTTTACAGTAAATGGTATGTGTTTGTATGGTTGGTTTTTGTTTTTTTATTTTACGTAGAAACACAAGTTCGGTATTAGAAAAGATTTTATTAAATTTTAATTCGAATTCATATTATATATCTTACAGAATTTTAATTGAATATTAACTTATTATGAGTATACTGATGCCTGCTAACCTTTTAAAAGATATTAACTGTAGAGATATTTAAATTCTAATTTTTAAAAATTAGAATTCTGTACCGTTATATTTTAGAGAAAATTTTCAGTTATTTTTTTTAATTGTTTTTAAAAGGCTTTTTTTAATCCAAACTTGTTTTGTTTAAAAACAGAAAACCCACGTCTTTATTAAACGTAATGAATAAAAAGTTTTATGTTAATAACTCCCATTTTATAAAATTTTCAATTAAGGAAATTATTCATGTACGGACGTCCTTTACTGATGAACTTTACGTATCGATAGAAAAACATTTGAAGTAAGATTTAGAATTCTGATAAAACAAAAAAATAAAACAGTAGCTGAAAACACTAACAAATTAATGAATAGAATATTATAAGTAAAGCGGAAAAGAACAAGTAATTCATATTTTCGTAGTAATCGTAGAACCAAGCTACCCGTACAATTTGTAACATTTTCACCACTCGGGTGACTCAATACGTGGCCTACGACCATCATGAACCGGAAGTAGACCCACTTGATGAGGATATTGTATTCATTCTCAGTATGTCGAATCGGTGTAGATAATCCGTAATTTTACCATTGTTTACCATCTAATTACCATTGTTTGCCTGAATAGTCAGCGGACACCTAAAACCGGAAACTGCCTAAATCGAAAGTTGACTTTTTCTCCAAAATTTCAGGTCTGGGGAGTACAACGACTCAATCGGACTCCGACTTCCTGTCTGTGCTTGATGGTTAAACGAACAAACATGCACACGAGAATTTCAATACTGTCTCCCTTACATAGTATCTAAAAATGAGAACTAATAATAACACATCTTTAGTTTTTAAGAAAATGATTTATTTTTTAACTGTTGTTAAAGATTTTTTTTTTAGAATAAAAGAAATTGATTTAATAGCGCATTAACTTCTTAATTTCTTCTCCAGACCTTCCTTTTGGCTGTCGATCACGTAATGATTCAAATGTCTGTTGGTACAGGAGCTATTATTTCATTGAGTAGTTATAATCGATTTCGTTATCATTTCCCTTCGTAAGTTCAGCACTTGATCATTATTTTTATTAATTACAAATTAGTAATATCCTGTAGAATTCTAAACATGAAATTGTTGGATCTTTTTCTCAGAGATATATGATAAATTGTTTGGATGTTTTTCATAAAATAATGCAAAATTTAATATTTTGATTAAAGAAGTAAATAGTAACACGGCATAGAATAAAACCTCTGTAATAATCAAATTAATTTTTACTGTTATAGATTCCAGCAAAGGTTTTGTAAATCAATATTTAAAAATAACATTAAACAAAAAAATTAAAACTTTTGCCAATTCAGCATATAAATTTTGCAAAATTTATTCCTGAAAATGTAATTTATAATGGCTATAGTTTTGTGGAAATCTTTATCAACGCTACAACACGTCATTTTAAAACTAAGCTGGAATTCTTTTTATATCGGTACAACGCTGTAATGTAATTTGAAATATTTAATGTTTTTTTTATCTCTTGTTAAGAAATAACAGATCTTTTCTGATCAGAGAATATTTGAATATTTCATATTTCGACTATAATAATGAAATTGTAAAGCAGGGCGAACAAGATGCAACTTGTGGCCGTGTTGTGTGGCTAACTTGACGTTTGAGCCCTGCTTGAGCCCTGTTGGTAGCGGATTCCGGCCGACAAAAGTTTGGCAACTGGTTGTTGGCGGTGTTTTATTTCATCCGTGAGTCGGGCTGAAATTACCCAATCACAGTGCAGCATTGGAAAACGTCAGTCGTGACATCATGCCCCTTTGCAGACATGGCGTCTCTACGATTCTTCCGGCTTCAACTCGACGGAGAGTGATTACAAAATTAGTATCAGAGTATTTCGATTTTCTTTCACGCAATTATACTGAACTGCATGAATGTTATGAGTCAAACTTTCTCAGAGAGCTTGCAAAATTTCTTTATTTTCAAATTTTGCCCAGCAGCGGCTCCGCTCGCATGGCATTCTGGGATAGCCACTCGTTGTGTAGTGAAATAAGTGACGACGTAACAGGGAAAGTAGGGACGTCATTGTTGCCCGGTGAGGATGGATTGTTCTCGGCTTTCGTTGGTCGTTATTGTTGCATTGCATTATTATCATACATTTCGCCTCCAGAACGACTGTTGCTTGTCCAACAATATGTTGCATTTGTTGACAATCCCTACAGCCGATATCCGTACGGAACTACATCACCGCATTGTCCTTGACGTCACCAGTGACGTCTTCAAATTTGTGTTGTGCTGCGTTGGTTGACCGACCGACATGCGATGCCAGTTGTCTCGTGTTCGCCCAAGACAGTCGCCGCTAACTTTTTGTCGCCCAATAAGTTGGACCAACAAGTTGAATGTGTTCGCACTGCTTTATGCTCGTCTTTGCAGCATAAGGATTTCGAGGTCCGAAGTGCCGCTATCGGAATACAGAAATTGTATGTAGTGGCTGTTATACAGTGACACTGGATGTGCAAATAAAGCAACAACTTAAATTTAATCAAAAGAAATATCTTTTAATTTGAATACATTCGCCCATTATTCAGATTGTTGCTCTTAAGGAGTAATTGGCCCCATATACATTTGTTTTAAGTCTTTCACTACAATTTAACTGTAATTTCTATATTTTTTTTTCACTTTCTTGGTTGAATCTCCTTTGTTAGTGCAGTGACTCCTATGTAACTTCATGATATCAATTACTTGTAATTTGAAGCAATTAACAAAGTATTATGTCATCCATCATTTAACATTCTACATGATCATTCTTCTCCTATTGGTTAAACTAGACTCTGGAACACAATATATCATGTAATTCTGATAATGGATTGTTCAAATCCATACTCGTTTTTTTCTTAGAAACAAAATATTTGCAAAGCATCATTGTAGGTTTCACAGAAAGCTGTGAAGCTGTGACATTTTTCTTTACTTTTATATAAATAATTTGTAAATTTCACAGCTTCTATCAAGCTTAGTAATATTACAAATTGGACTTCGATTTTTCATTAAATTTAAGAATTTTTTTTCTTGAAATTGGATTCTCAACTAAGGCGCTTAGAGCTGCTCTAATGTTCAGCTCCTGCATCTAAGAAAAGGCCGGCCGTCCACTGAAAGCGTCAACGCGCTACAAATTTATAGCGCTACAACAAGCGACAACTAGCGACACTTGGCTACAATGCGATACACGAATCAAACGTATGTATGCACAGGGTGCGGCAGTTATTTGAGAACACACTTTCTAAGTGACACAGTATCCTGAACGGCATCGTAACACATCCCTTTGTTTTGTAGATAAACATGGCAGAACCTAGGCTAACCCGGGAGATTAAGAGGCAAGCAGTCATCGTCTTCTTGGCTGCAGGACACTCCGATTTCGAAATTGCTGCCTTCCTGAAAATCGCCCGGTCATTCGTCTTCAATGTTTGGAGAGAGCTGGAGGCCGCCAGTGGTGATGTGGAAACCGTTTCCCACGGGAAACGACATTGTTAGCGCTCGGACAGGACCAGGACGCCCGAATTCATCGCTTCCCTTCCAAGCTGCTGTCGAAGCTGACCCAGGGAAGTCCATGAGGGCACGCGGCTGGGAGATGCAGTTTGACGAGGCCACCATCCGACGTGTGGTTCATGAAGACCTCCATTACAAGTGGTAAGTGATGCGGAGAGGCCAGTTCATGCCCGCGAGAACCCGGGAGAACAGAGTGACCCGGGCCAAGCGCCTCTTTAACAAGTTGAAACATCCGAAGCAGCCAGGAATGCTATGGTTCTTCTCGGATGAGAAATACTTCGTCCAGAACCAGAAGGCGAACCGAAAAATGATCGGTGGCTGTGTAAAACGCCCGGGGAGGTTCCGACCGTCATGCACACCAAGTTCCCCGCCTCCGTGATGGTTTTGGGTGTCGTTAGGGCGACGTGATGCCTCCACATTTCTTTCATCAAGTTGCCAGAGTCAACGCCGTTGCTTACAGATGTGTTGAAGACGGTTGTGCAACCTTGGATTACTGCTGTAGCACATGACAGGCCGTATGTTTTCAGCAGGACTCGGCTCCAGCCCATACGATCCATTCAACCCAAGAATGGTTGGCCACCAATTTTCCCAACCATGTCACTCCAAACATGTGCTCCCCCCCCCAGCTCCCCTGATGTTAACCCTTTGGACTATTGTGTCTGGGGCGTGGTTGAGAGGGCCTTCCATAAACATCCACACAACACCGGTGAAGCTCTCAGGGTAGCTATTGTGGATGCCATGACAAACATTCCCAGGACCCACCTCATTCGTGCCTGCAGAGGGTTTCGACAGCGTTTATAGGCTGTTACTGCGGTAGATGGCGGTTTCATTGAATGATGTCCTGCATTGGGTCTGTCTTCCCGTGTACGTAACGTTCAATAATCGTTAAATGCTCTATCTTCTGCTCATTTATTCCGCGGATGCTATTTTGTTCTTAAATACCTGCCGCACCCGTAATAGCATTGGAGCTCGTCCAGTGGAAGTACATTTGCCGTGCTACATCGCAAAAGATTCAATTCTTACCATGTAGTGCGACAAAAAAAAGAAAGTAATAAATTTAGTTCACGAAAAAAAAATATTTGTGGGACCAAAAGGAGTCGCAGTACCACATGAGAAATGTGATGATGAAGTTGTGGAACGAAGTAGCGGTGGAAATAGAGTGTTTCTGCATTCGAAAATTAGAAAAATGATGTTCTTCACTATCCTGAAGATCACTGTACAATAAAAAAAAAACTCGACATACTTCCTTTAAGACAATAAATTTAACGTGCCTTGGAAACATTTTACAGTAAAATAAAACAAAGAACGCACATAACTGAACAAAACACAAATTCACTGAGCAATTTTGATATTTGTGCTGGAAATCAAATTTCAAGGC
>JAFIDM010000002.1:31686902-31705554 GCA_023159025.1 Thereuonema tuberculata
TTAGACGGAGGAGAGCCAAGAAAAGCAGAAAAGAGTGGGTCAATATTTTAGCTAATTAAAAGGAAGTAGGGCTTGTTTTTTTGTTTTTTGTACAGAATTTGCTTAGGAGCATCTACTACCGACATTTTGTTTCTACAAGATTTCTGATGTAAACCATTAAAGTAAAAATCTGAGAGAATAGAAATAAATAGTGTGTTTGCAAAAAATTAAATGAAAAATCGCATTATCTTCAAACAGAATTCACTGACTTATTAACGGTTACAATATTTACACACTAACTTGCAATACATATTTGCAAAAATAAATACTTCATCTACGCTTCATATTAGATAAAAACATATTTTAATTCCGAATTTTCGGAAGAACTTTTTCTTTCTTCCTTTTTCAAGTTTGTTGGTTATAATAATATACATTTATGATGTAATCAAAAAAAGCTTTTAGTTCTCGATTCCGAGGTCACAACCAAAGTTTTCCAAATAAAGAATCATAAAAGAAGAATCAGAAATAATACAACAAAAAGTAAATATTGGTACCTAAAAAGAAAATACTAATTTACTGTAAGAACCAGAAGAGCACCAAATAATTGTAGACGAATTTTGAAACCTACAAAATAACCATACCAAATTTCTCTAATTACAGCATAAATAAGTTTTTTCAGCAATTTGTTTATTTTCTCGATGAAAAAAAAATGGCTTTCATTCTATTGATATAGGAAGGAAAGTTCCTATTTTGAGCAGACTTCTACAGATTGCAGAATTTTAAGATTTTTGAAAGTTTCATATACGGGTGAATCTACGGAAAACCTGTAATTCGTGTCACAGAGCAATAAATTGAAAATATTTGTCATTTTTCAAAATCACACATTGAAGTACAAAATATACTAGGGGAGGTGGTGGTAATATGGACCACTTTTTTATTTTTGACAAAATCTTGAATTTCAAGTGGCTCTAATGTATGAAAATCGTCAGTAACATTAGTATAAATATCGTGTGAGATAAATATCACACATTTTGAAATAAATATTTAAAACTCTTGAATAGGTACAATTACTTAGAACATTCTACAAAAAAATGAATTGTTGAACTGGGGTTGTAATATGAAACAGATGTTAAAATGCAACAATACTTCTTTATTATTGCTATTATAGTAAAAAAATCATTTATTGTTGATACTTTAATGCATTGTTTTGCTTCACATCAATAGAAAATATAGAAACTAAAGAGAAAAAGTAAAAATTAATGCTGAACACTTTATAATTGAAAGAAAACGCTGAATTAAAAATTGTAAGTCTTTCATGAGCAAAAATCTGCTGATTTGGTGTTTTCTTGCATTTACCATATCTTCTTGACGCTATTTCTGCCTTAGTCCCTTCTTTTCAGGTCCTAATTTGCTTCTTGGCATCGTGAGGTTGTATTATGGAACACCTGTTTCATATTACCACCAGTCGCCATATGGAAATTGACTGAGCCATTCTCAGTAATAAAGTATTAATTCTTAAGTACTGAATATATCATTTTGTCGTTCAGTTAATTAATAATGATATACAATATAAGCAAAACCTCATTCGTATTAATTACAGTACCAGAAATTGTGTTGAATCTTACCCTGTAAAAACTTTCAGGCTTACGAAAACACACTACTTCTTCTCATAACCATACACAACGAAATACTGAAGTTATCTACCTCTAGGTGGCTAAAAGGAAAACCAGCGGTAGAAATTAGAGCGGTTTCCGGATGATAGCAGCAGCTACTTGCACAAAAATTGCTGTTTCATATTACAACCCTGTTCCATATTACCACCTTCTCCCCTATAGTTTTTTTTTAAATTTTATGGAATTTCCCAAAAAGAAGTTGTCCACAGAAGGTGATTCCTCACTTCCGTGGACTGTCACAAGCTACAGTTGGATAGCTTCTAAAGATCCAAACTGCTTTATTATTTAATATTTTTCAAATAATATATATATATATTGTGAAATCAGAAAATACATAAATTTAATATAATATTGAATGAAATTTATTTCGAATTATCAGTAAAATTTTTTTGCAACCTAAATTCTTGTCACAAGGTTTTGCCATCGCTTTTGTGGACATTCCTAAACTTTCTAAAAAATCCATCTGATGCGCTAGTTGTCTTCCATTTCACTTAAAAACAAAAGTTTACACGGCGATTTTGGATTGGGAAGTGATTTTATTCGTCCGAGTCGCACATTTGTCAGGAAAATATTATGTTTTTATTCCTTTTTCGTCATTTGCACAGCTCATCCCGTCACTTCTGTGGTCTTGTTTAGAACCTAATTTTTCTATGGAAATATGATTATTTCTAGGCATAATAACTGAAATATGATAAACTTAATTTTCTGAATGACACGTGTTCCTAACCTCAAAATGAAGAGCACATGGGCCAAGAAACATAAGTATTCGTCACTTCCGTGGACATCACTTCCGTAGACATTTGGAGTCCATGGAAGTGATGATCATCAACAATAGCGGCTACTATGTTTTTCCCGAAGACTTGTCTTTCACTTCGTCTTTCTTAAATGCCAATAAGGATATTTATAATTATATAAATATATACAATGTAATATATGATATATGTAATTATATATTTCCATTTTTATAGACGTTTGAGATTGACAGTCTGATTTATTTTTATTGTACATGATTTCCTCTTTTGATAAAAAGTTCTTTTAATTCATAAATTATAGTCTTCTATTTATTTATTTCATAGTTTTTCCCACATAAATTCACTGTTTGGAATATAATTTATATTAAAATTCGACATCGTTATCAGCACAAGTCACTTCTGTGCACATAGCCTACCATCATTTTTTTTTAATTTTTTTTTTTAAAATAACCAATATGCGTTGACCTGAACCACATATATCATGGATGTAAGAACATCAAAAGCAATCATCTCAATTTTTTGAAAAGGAAATCTTGTAATTTAAAATCTCAAAAATTTTTGACTGAAATTCCAGGTTTTCTGTAGATTCACCCATACACTAGTAGCACTACAGCCATTTCAGATCAATGGACTATTGAAGTCTATAAATTTTAGTATCTTTTAAGAAAAGCATCCTTTAGGAAGAAACACTTAGCTTCTAGAAAAGTGAATTTTGGGAAATTTTCAATTCTACAAACTCTGAGAAAATAGGAATTAACACAAAAGAAATCATTTTAGATCGCTTGACTAAGACATAGCAGAATCCGTTCAAGAAGAATTTGTAGAAGAAATTACAGGAACTTCACTACATTAAGTTAATTCAATTTTTTAAATAAACTAATAAATTAGCTGTTATTTGCTAATTTAAGATGTCTTTTGCAGTTATCTTATAGAATAGTTTTATCTAACATTTCTGTTTCTTATTTCTAGGAATTCCGTGACTGCAAATAATCTGAGTACCCTGGGGGTACTTATTTTGAGTTGTACTGTGATTATTTGTTACGGCTCGATTTGCGCGAAATCCGGTCTTCATTATAACGAAGTAGACGAAGGTAAAGATATCTGAATATCCCAGAGATATTAACTGAGACTGAGATATCTAACAGTTAAGAAATTATTCCAGTAAAAGCTGCTTAGATATCTTTCAGATATTTTTCAATCTAAATGTCACTTCATGCAATGATGATATTTAAGATCTAGAGTAAGATCTTTCAGATTACACATTTGAGGATAGAACTTTGTTAAATATAGTTGACAGGGAGTTGAATCTAATGTAATCATTTACATACGCCACAGGGTTATAGTAATAGAAACTTGACTGAATAATGTAGGAAAGATATTTATCCTCAGCAAAAGCAATAAATAGCTGAGGGAGAAGAAAGTATCAGATATGTACATAAAATATAAATGACAAGGTCCTAAAAGAAAAACAGATCAATGAGAACATCTGAAGTTGCATGTAGATAAAAAACATTTGCCTTACCGTCTATTCAGACTTTCAACTTTCATGAATAATATCAACATGACAGTTACGTTTTAAGGGGAAGAGGGAATTCATTACTTCAAGTGAAAGATAGCAATAATTAGGCCTAATACTTTACTAACACCAGCAATTACTTTTCCACAATATTCTACACCAAGTTCATTCTACAATTATTTTGGAAAATAAATAAGTTTCTCCTCTGATTTTAAGTTAAAAAGTTGAAATATAAAACCTAAACGAAATTCACCTGAACGAAAAACCTTAGCAATAAACAAAATTCTATATTGGTTTATTAAATTTTAAAGATAAACAGCTTAGATTATAAGAACAGAAGAATAGAATTTGGAGTCCACTGTGGCAATAATACCATTCTTAATTGTATTTTCATTAACTTAGCAAATATTCTAAGCTTGGATTTAAGAAATAATGCAGATTGAGTTTGTTAATTCTTATTTTTTAGAAATATAGTAAGCGAACATAAAGATTTCGTTTTTTATTGCTTAATGTGCAGGTGTTAAGCTTCAAACTTTAATCTTGACATCAGAAGATCAAAGTGCGCGGTAAGAGCAGAAGGATGTCACGTTCTGTAAAGTTTGATTGAAACTGGTAAATGAATTATTGTTCTAAAACCAACAAAGGAGTGATTAGGTTTGACAGGTCGAAACCTCCCGAAATTTTTATCATTTATTCAGGACCTCAAGTAGTTATTTTGTACCAAATTTTAGCAGTCGATACGCACTGAAAGAGTATAAACAAATTGGTGAAGTTACAAGAAACAGCGATGTGACGTCATCTCTCTGCTAGCCACGCATGACGTCACCCTATCTCCCGCTGCCGGCCAAGCACTCAAGTCAGACAAAACGGACGGCGCGCCAGAACAAAATACTTAATTTATAAAATACTAATATAATTACTGTTTAAAAATGAAAGCAATAACTGAAGTGTGGCCTCATTTGTATTTTAAAAGAAAGTGGTTTTTAGATAAGAAAAAATAATAAAGAAAAAGTATTACAATTAAAAAATTGAAGAAAAATTTATACAAGCATATTACAAAATGTAATTACAAATAAAAATAATGACAATAAATCGAATTATAACTTAAAGAAAGTAGCAAAAAAAGTAAGGAATAGAAAATGTTTTAAATAAAAATGGAAAATACTTTCGTAAATTTAGGAAACATTTCAAAATCGTAATACTAGAACTAACATGTTTCTGAACATTGAAGTCACACCAAATGTCTTACTTACTACTAATTATAATACAATTATTATTTGCAAAATAAAAGCAGCAAATAAAAAGTTTGACATCATTTATATTTTAAAAAAGAAAGTAATTTTAAATTTGTAATAAAATAAGTTTTAAGTAAAATACCCTTTTGAAAATTTATGTCCAATTGTCAGTTTATGTCCCATTAACAGTTATTCATGGATAGAATAAGAAAAATTAAAGAAGAATAAAACATACTGTAACTGTCTCGTTACATATTTTACTATACTTCCATCCTTTTACCAATTCAGTTTCCCTTCTAATTTCTCAGGGTTATTTCTCCCCAGATGTTCACCTTGTTTTATGCCACCCAACATCACGCCAGAAAAATTGATCTAAAAGGCAAATTCTTAAAACGAAAGTACATACTCATTTTAGAAGAAAGTAAATTCAAGATAGCTATATTTAAGATTTGTGCAAAGTAATTATTGGATATAACTTGTATATGTTGTTGAAACATTATCTATGTCCAAGAGTTCTTGGTATATATTTTTGATTATTGTTGTAACTTCATATGTAGTTAGTGCTATAAAACCATCGAGTTATACTTGTTTATAGGACTAATATCCAAAACTGTCTTATCCCAATTACAAGTAGCAATGCTTCCTAAATTTTGAGAAAGTATTTTCCATTTTTAATTAAAACATTTTCTATTTCTTATTTTTTTTCGCTAATTTCTTTAAGTTCTTATTCGATTTACTGTTACTATTTTATTTGTAATTATATTTAAAATATACCAATCCCTTACAGTTAGCATTATATACATTTTTCTTCATTTTTTAATTGTAATACTTTTTCTTTTATTTTTTTCCTATGTAAAATCATGTTCTTTTAAAATACAAATGTGGCCAAACTTTTCAGTTAATTACTTTCATTTTATAACCCAGTAATTATATTAGTAATTATTAATTAAGTATTTTGCTCTGCGGCGCCATCCATTTTGTTTCACCTTGAGTGCTCGGCAGGCAGTGGGAGATAGTGACATAGAGTGCATGGCTGGCAAAGAGTGATGATGTCACATCACTATTTCTTGTAACTTTAGCAATTTTTTCACGCCCTTTCAGGGCGTTTCGGCAGCTAAAATTTGGTATACAAGAATTACCTTGAGGTCCTGAATAAATGAAAAAAAATTCAAGGGAGGTTTTGACTTGTTAAACGTAACCATTCCCTTGTAAGAGTTGAAAGTTAGAGCAATAATTACCTACTTTTTATATGGTATTATTTCTTCTGCTTCATGCTTGCAGATTATTCCAAGCTAACAGATTTATTTTAATTTATTATTCTGGTGTTGGTTTGAAGTGATTTCAACTTATATTTCTCAATAAGATTGATATGGACTCGTACGAAACACTGAAGACCTGCCATATAAAAGTGGATTCAGAACGAAAACGGTTTGCGAAAAAAAATGTTCTTATCTATAGTGCACTAAGATTAGAATTTTTTGCAGCAATGAATAACATATCTGCACATCTCAATAGAAATACATGGTCCGCTGCAAAATCCTTGTGTTATGAGACATTTGAAAAAATATAAAGCCAATGTTCTTAGTATTTCTGACGTTATCCTTTTAACGAAACGATAAAATAATTGGACACTTATGCAAAAAGGTTTTAGACAATGAAGGAGGATTGTGCAAGTCTTGCAATGTGATCGAAGTTGTAATTCTCATTTCTCTTATCAAAAAAATAGATAGCTAGTTTTGGGAAGGATATTATTAACTGAAGTTTTTATATTATTTACAGATAATGATCCAATGTTCGATGTTGTTGTCGATAGTTTATTTTACATATCATCAAACACGAGGATCTGGGAAATTTGTATAACAATATGTTTTTTCTTCATTTCATTTAACAGTGTCGTAAGTAGAATTTACTTTTAACTTAAAATTATCCAATAATCGTATCCCTGCAAAAAATTCATGTACTATAATCTCAAGAAAATTCAGAAGCAGTAAATTTATATTTCTGTGCTTAATTGAGATGTTAACTGTGAGATTCTGACAAAACAAGAAAAGATAACTTTGTTATTCGTAATTAGAATGAGAATGAAGTTCCTTTGCACTTCTTGCTTTCATTGAATCTAGTAACTAAATAAACCTAAGTAACTACATATTAATGAAATATAAAATAAATATGTAAGTTTAACTTAATAGAGAATAATGTTTATAGGATTTGAAATTTATTTCTGTTATGAATTTTTATTAGCAGGATTATCTGAACCCATATTTTGGTATTTCTGACAAAATTTTTAATTCAAAATATATAATTTGAAATTGTAAAGCAATGCTCACAGTAGCTTCAAGCAGACGATAGGGATTAAAATTTTATGGTTTTAGAATTGACGTACAATATTCTAAGAGAAACTGCATAATAATTATCACTTTGCATTAAATTCATGCGCCGCTTAAAGTCCTTCTGGACAATGTACTTTTGCATACATGTGCGAGTAGAAAAATTTTGATCTGCTAACATAAGCCGATGTAAAGTATTTTCCCGCACCGAGTGAAGCTGATATAAACAAACCGATTGTACAGTCAGCTGTATAATGGTATAGTATATAATTATATTATATAAAAGCGTTATTCTGTCTGTCATTGTCATAAGACTTTACGTTTTTCCAATTTTCTGACCAAACTATAAGAGATAGATTGGTCGTGTAAATGGGTAAAATGTAGAGCTTTTTAAGACAAACAAAATGCTACAAAAATCTTTCGAAAAAAGTTTTTGGTTTTCAAGATGGCGCCTTTTAAAGGGTCAAATTTTGATTTTTCTCAATTTAAACGAAAAGTATAAAAGTTGGAAGAGAACATGATATTGAGAAAATGTTGGTATTTGAAAGTTCTATCGAACGGTACATCAGTCATTAACAAACGTTTCTGCGTTTGGAAGATTCATGCAAAAATGAAGTGTTTTTGCGGCAACCCCTCGTGTGAGTGCCAACGCGCAATACACCTGAGTTAAGCGGAGAAGCCCACAACGAGGTGGGAAGTCGTGAATTCTCCGAACTCCATATTAATTTGTTAAATAAATAAAGGTTTTTTTAATGTATTTTTTGTTTTTATATTTTAATGTCTACTTTCTCTATTAAAAAAAAAATCAACAAACAAAAAAACCTTGTTTTATAGCCTCTTCTGTGTTAATGCTGTAAGTGTATCACAGTACAATGCTGTATTAATAAGTTGGAATACAATTGGACTACAGGACTTTTGGCTATTTAGGCAGTACAGTATATGCAGCATGTAGGAATGTTTACATACAATGGTCTGTTGGATAGACGTAAGCCGGATGTTATGCTGGGCATTCCTGTATTTGGATAATTAAAATAATAATTTGATAGACTCTCTAGGGCAAATTCACTGAAATCTTGAGAAAACTTGTTTTTAACTGGTATTGAAATATAGGATCTAAGGACATCAGCAGGAATAACAAAGAGCTTTGTTTAAAAAAATGTCGACGTTTCATTAATAATAGAATTGGGAAATTAGTCTAACATACCCTTATAACTTCTTATAATTACTAATTTTATATTTTAGAAATTTTGAATTTAATTCTCAAGTACCGTATATGCTCCAATAGAGGCCCCCGGCGTTTATTTGCAAAACTAGCCTCGGCTCCCAGCGCTTAATAGAGACTGGCTGCTATTAGAGGCCGGCCGTTATTAACAACAACCTTCAGAACGCAATATTTTTACACATAAATACCGGCTAATATTACAAACAGCTACTTTATTTGAATTTCACATGATACATAAGACTGTTAAAGATAAATGGCAATGTCTTTCTGTACCTTTAGCTGCTATTCGTCGTCCGAATCCGCAATGCCGAGCGGCCGCTTCACCGGAAGTTTCTTTCGCGTATTCCATCGCGCGAATCTTAAAGGCAATCTTAAAGGCATGTTAAATGACCGTTTCGGCGGCATTTTGTAAGGCAATGTACCGTAAAGTATTACGCAGGACTATAAAGATACGAACGCTTACACCAGTACCGGTGGGCAAATATCAAAGACCCGGCAACTGTTAAGAGACCGGCTACTATTTGGCCATGTCCCCTTTGCAGCCCGGCGCTTATCAGAGACCGGCGGCAATAAGAGCCTCGGCGTTTATTGGAGCATATACTGTATTTCATTATTTTTTTTAAGTTTTCTATTATTTTATTGCAATCACCAATTATTCATGGTGCAATTACATGAATGTTGACGACTTCGTCACTGAAAAACCTTTATTTGTAAATTTTTTTTTAAATTTTTGTATCAAATGAATTTTATGTTAAAGATTTACAGTATTTACATCAGCTATAAAGTACCGGTATATATTTTTATATATAAAAATTTGAACAATCTAACAAAGCTTGTAAGTTGGAGAACTTTGGCTCTTAGCAAACTCAAACTTATTTAGCATATCACTACGAATTGTCTTAGCATATTACTTCTAGAATGAATGTCCTCTCTCTCTCTCTCTCTCTCTCTCTCTCTCTCTCTATATATATATATATATATATATATATATATATATATATATAAATAAATATATATATAAATAAACTTTTTGTTCCCTTAAAATTAAAAACTACTAAAATAATTTGAATGCGGTTTCCACCATTCGGTAGGTTCAGCTGGGATTGTTTATGGACACATAAACGTTACTAACGTATTCAAGTACTGAAGAAAAAAATCTTCAACCTCAAGGGGATTGCACGAATTTGATAAACCTAAAACGAAACACAATGTTTCATTATAGCGCTGTATAATTAAAACAAATTATAACTTGTGAACCATTCAATTAATTCTTATGCGGTTTTCTAATTTGCGGTTTTGGTATTTTCATATCCGGTTATGTAAAGGGTTAAACTGTGCTTCTTTAAAGGGTATAAATCATCTCTGTAAATATTTGGGACCAGATATAATAAGACATTTTTTTTTCTCGCGCCAATGGTCACCTATAGGACGTTTTTGATTATATATCTTATATGTTATTTTGCTATTTAAAGTTCATTATTTTTTTGCTGACTATAATTTCATACCTTCTAAGTAAAAAACTGTTGGTTAATTATTTAGATGTAAATGGGTTGTTAATTAATTATTTACATGTAAATAAAATAATACTATCTATCTATCTGTCTACAGTGAGCATAAAAAGTATTTGCACACACAATTTTTTGCAGAAGTAACCATAGAAAGCAAATCTGATGCTAGTGTTTTAACTATTAATTTATGTAAATTAGAAGCATATAAAAATACCCACCCTTTTACCTTAAACATTAATATTACACATTTAAAAAAATAAAACAACATTTTCTCATGCCAAAAAAGTATTTGCACACGAAACATTGACTGTTAAAAAGGTATTAAACGTGAACATTAGGCAAATATTTAGCACATCAGTCTTGCCGTACATTAGCCCCGCACATTAAAGTCACATAATATCTTAACTGGAACAGGGATTATGAGGAGTTTTTGTTGTTAAGGCGCCGAAAACGTGTGAACTCTCTGTAGCTACCCGTGAAAAGATTATATTTCTTCACAATACTGGATTAAGTTACCGAGAAATTGGTAAAACATTAAATTTAAACTTTTCTAGTGTTGGTTATGTAATTATGAAGAAAAAAGAGACTGGTTCGACAGTAAATAAGCCGCGAACTGGGTGTCCAAGAAAGCTAGATACCAGGCAAAGGAGAGCCTTCATACAAGAATCTTCAAAACACCCTTTTCTAAGTGCTCGAGAATTGGGATTTGAACCCGGGCGCTGGCACATTGATCTCACGACAGACCGACGCCTGAGACCGCTCGACCACACCAGCGCGGCGATTGGTTTTTACAAAGACTTAATATGAATGGCTGGAAAAGGCCAGTAAGTACACATTTTGATGAAGGGGGTGTTAGGTTTATTTTTATTTTTACTAATTTTAATTTTTTTTTTAAATTTTTGCGTTTCCATATAAGACATGTTTTTAACTAAGTGAAATTCACTTGACAAAGGTTCTAATTGTTTTAACTTGAATCGAAACTGGTCGTTTTAATATCTTATTTTAAATTTTTTTAAATATTTTTTATTCAATGTGCGTCGGCATCCTTTTATTTGTCCTATTTATAAGTTTTAGTTTAAAATTCTGAGATTTAGTATGAAAAAAAAAAAAGAAAAGAAAAAAGAAAAAAGCAAAGCATCTCTTTACTATATGATGAAGTAATAATCAACTTCTTTCATGAAACTTTATTTTTTCAATAATGAAATAAAATAACTGAAATGATGAAAGAAGTTTACAGGTTTTATTTATCAAAAAACAAATTTATGTATCAAAAATGACTGAGTCATTGAATCTCGTTCTATTTTAAATATGTTTACAGATTCTTCATGTAGACACAGTTTGCACAGCGATCACTGAAATTTCAGGAGCACCAAATACCCCAACAAGGATATTTATAACTGTTTGTGTGTGTATGATTTGCTGTTTGGGACTAGTTTTCCTTTGTCAGGTAAATTTATCATGAAGGATCTTTCAGTCATTCCTCATCCTTAATTTCATATTTAACAGAAGTTAATTGTTATATTAATGTATGAGAAATATAAATTTTAATTAAATGTTTTTTTGTATATTAATAAAGTTTACGTCAAATACAGGGCGATTCAAAAATTCCCTGTACAAACTTTAAAGGTAAGTCCGCAATATAAAAACAAACCGTATTCAAAGTGGAACGTATGTCCGCAAACGCCATCCGAATGTGCTAGTTGGTACACTAAGGCTCAGAAATAAAAGAGAAGTAAGTAGGCAACCTGTTTATTAGCCCTATGCTTACAATAGGACAGCCGAATGATCCAGTTTCTCATAATCTGTGTTGCAAATGCGCAAACGTTTGATGATTGGACACACGTCTATTGGGGAACCGCTTACGATACAATCGTACAGCGGTTCTTCCGTTTCCGGTCGCTGCTCCTTAGGCTAGGATTCATATCTGCTCTCTCAACATTGGTGAGCGAATACATTCTACTCCTACAAAATCAACGTCTGAAATGATAATGACTCGCACTGCTCAACTAATGTATCCCAAACAGCGCCTTCTAGCACATTCGTTGGGCGTTTGTGGACATACGTTTGAATACGGTTTGTTTTTGTATTCCTGACCTACCGTTAAAGTTTGTACAGGAAATTTTAAATCACCCTGTATAGCATCTAATCGGAAGGCAGTGCTAAATTTTATTTTTTTAATTTAATGTCCTATCCCACTGCCTTAAAATGTAGCAGTTCCATTCTGAAAATTAGACCAAACTATAAAAAACGATGTTATTTAATATAATAATAGATTATTATATCACTAATAATGACTATAGTAAATTGCTTTATGATTAACTTTTCTTTTCAGGGTGGTTATCGAATCCAATATATATTTTGCCATTATTTAAGAACGAGTTCGTTGCTGTTTATGGCGCTAATCATTCATCTTTCCATTTACTATGTTTTTGGTTTGTATTTAGAATTAAAAATAGCTTCTATTATTTTAATACATTAGTCAGAAAATTAATTTCCAAAAATTTAGTTTAATTTCCAAAAGTGAACTGTCCGAACTGTAAAACATTTAATTCCATCTTACGAATTCTACTATTTCAGAAAATGAGATTCACTTAATATATTTAATTACTCTACACAATCAAAACTGTGAAAGATTTAACACTGAAATTACATTTACAAATAACTGCACTTGTAACAATCTTGAATTTGTAACTCAACAAAAATACTTAGAACTATATTTGGATGAAAGTACAATTCAGTTATCAAAAAATTACAAACCTACACATATCTCTTTTTTTCACATCAAACACTTTGATTATGATTATGGTTTGGAATGTTGGATTTTTATGAATAAACAACAAGTTAAAAATAGAAATAAATAAAAATCTCCATCATGAATAAATAAATGAATTTTAAAAATAGTTCATTCATTCATAGTTCTCTGCCAAGGGCAGGTCCTTCACTGCAAACCCAGCATTCTCCAATCTTTCCTATTTTCTGCCTTCCTCTTCGTCTCCACATAAGATCCATTTACCATAATGTTGTCGATCATCTTAAATCTTCTTCTGCCTCGAACTTTTTTACCGTTCACCATTCCTTCCAGTGCATCCTTCATTAGGGAGTTTCTTATCAGCCAGTGACCCAACCAGTTTCTTTTTCTCTTCCTGATCAGTTTCAGCATTATTCTTTCTTCACCCACTCTTTCTAGCACAGCTTCATTTCTTATTTTGTCTGTCCATTTCACATGCTCCATTCTTCTCCATATCCACATTTCAAATGCTTCTAGTCGTTTCTCTTCACTGCGTCGTAATGTCCATGTTTCTGCCCCATACAATGCCACACTCCACACAAAGCACTTCACTAGTCTCTTTCTTAGTTCTTTTTCCAGAGGTCCGCAGAAGATGCTCCTTTCCTATTAAAAGCCTCCTTTGCTATTGCTATCCTCCTCTTGACTTCTTGGCAGCAGCTCATATCACCACTTATAGTACACCCTAAGTATTTAAAGTTGTTCACTTGTTCCAATGTCTCATTCCGAATACTTATGTTTATCTTCTTTGTCATTCTTTCGATAACCATAGTCTTTGTCTTGTTTACATTTATCTTCATTCCATATTGTTCACAGCTGTCATTCAGTTGCAGTAGCATATCCCTTAGTATCATCTCCTCTTCTGCTAACAATGCCATATCATCAGCAAATCTTATGCACTTTATTCTTCTTCCTCCTACTATCACCCCTCCCATGTTCTGAAAACAATTCTTCACTAACTCCTCCAAGTAGATATTGAACAGCGTAGGTGATAGAGGGCATCCTTGTCGCACCCCTCTCCCTATTCCACTTCCCTTTGACAATTTTTCTCCTATTCTGACTTTGACTCGTTGTTTCATATAAAGATTAGTTATTAGCCTTCTCTCTTTCCAATCCACACCAATTTTCTTCAAGATTTCCATAAGTTTATTCCAATCCACTCTGTCAAAAGCCTTTTCCAGGTCCACAAATACTGCATATACGTGTTTATTTTTTTCTAGATATCTTTCGCCGATTGTTCGAAGCAGTCCAATTGCATCTCTCGTACCTTTTCCTTTCCTAAAACCAAATTGCTCTTCTTCCAACTCTCCTTCCACCTTAGAATATAAACGTCTGTTCAGTATTCGCAGAAGAATCTTCGCTGAGTGCGATATAAGGCTGATAGTCCTGAACTCATTGCACTTCTTTGCATTATTTTTCTTCGGTATTGGCAGCAATACTGTTTCCATGAAATCATCAGGCCATTCACCTTTCTCATATATTTCATTGCATAAAAATAGTTGATAATGTTTATATTCACTTTAGCAAAATGTCCCTATCAGAAAAAAATAACATTAGAAAAAAAATTAAGATACTCAATGTCAAAGAAAAATTTATTTACAAAACAATTGTGAAAAATATTTTTTATGTCAACCAGATCAAAAATAATTATAATGAGGGAAAAACAACTAGACAAAATTGGTTAAGAATTTTTTCAAATTGAAAAATTAAATAATAATTTTGGTCAACGATTAGAAAATAAAACAAATTACAATTTATTTTGTCAATTAAATTGGAAAAATTATAATTTGGAAAAAATTAAAAATATGAAAAGTATTAAAAATCAATTAATATCTGACGTAATGGATGAGAAAATAATTTTACATTTTGAATTTATATTTATTTTTTTCTATTATATTAATCTATTCAGCAACTATATCACAGATATTCTTCCTATAAGCATACCTAATAGGACTGGCAAACATTAAAAAAAAAAAAAATATATCTGTAAGTCGAATAGATTTATTTCTATCTTACCATTACCTTCTCCCAAAATATTGTTATTAAATGGCTGTTGCATATTTTGTCCAGACTACGCATTTATAGAAATGTTAGTGAAAATCGTCTGAGCTAATTTAAAAGACCTTTCAGAAACGAATCCCCTCCAAAGGAATGTAATGAGTAGACATAATTAATATAACAGGTGCTGTAATCGTATCACATGAGAAAAGCGTGATGCATTCACTTGTTGATAAACGCTTACTGTGTTATTTAAGCCTCAATTTAAAGAAAATGATAATGAAAATTCAAGGAATGAAACTGAAAGTGTAGAGTCGAATGTAGACAGAATAAATTACAGCTGAAATTTTGCACCTACACACCTAGGAGTCTATTCTGATTTGATTCTGAACCTTCAGCTGCTTTCGAGATTCCAAAATGCATTGCTAATCACCATGCAAGCTCGTGGCTACCCGAAGTTTGTTAAAATGCATTTGAAAGTTTTTTTAGAACTCTAAACTTTAAATTTTAAAACCATTTCCAAATCGTCTGACAGGACAACCATTGTTCTTCAACACAAAAACTTTTCACTCGAATACCTTTAACTGTGCCGTCTGACTAGGAAAAATTAAAGGATTTGAGTATTTCTATGATTATTTATTTTGTTAGTTAGTTAATTATTTTATTTGTTTGTTTATTTATATATTAATTCACTATTTATATATTTCCCATAGATATTTAGTAATTATTAGTTTTCGTTGTTAACATTTTTTTTAATTTTTTCATTAATATTGTTAATTTTTTATGGTATTTCTAAAAACAACCAAATAAAAAAAGAAAAAGCAAACCTACAAGTTTTCCAATACTCTCTGAGTCCGTCTTTTAATTATAACGAGAAACCAATTGTTTACTATTGTTTCCCATGCTTTCGAATTGGAAAATAAAAATTCAAAAATAAAAATTTCGCTTCACTTTGCCTTAGCCCAATCCGAAGGCATTTTTGTGAAACATCACAATACGAAAATAAGCAATAGAATGTAAGAAAAACAAAACAAAACAATGTAAATTTAAGAATCGAATTTAATAATTGAATTTCGTTACATAGAGATATTAATTTTTTCCTTTAAAGATTATTTTCTCATCTTTGGGACCATCACAACGGTTGTTTTTACATGTTTTCCCATTGTTCGCAAAAATTACATAAGTGCGCAAATGATCTGGAATCGGTCTAGAAATAAAAAAAGAAGCAAAAAAATTAAATTAGCATAAATCTCTTGAGTTTCAATCAGAAAAATAAAAGGCCTATGAGATTCTAAAGAAATGCGTGAAGTCAACTTAAAAATACGTTTTCCTTGTGTCAATTAATTCAGCAATTAGGCTATAGAAACTTGTGGATTTGCAAATTTTAAGAGGGCCAGCAAACTGTGTTGTTAATGCTGGAATGTATAGCTACAATATAATACAAAGCAACATAATTTTTTTTTTAATCTTTTAGGATATGAGCATGTCCAGTATGACCACATGTTTATGCTGAATCGCCCTTTAAATATGTTAAGTAGAGTCCAGTATGCCTTTCTCGTTCCAATTCTTCTCATTGTAAGTTTATTATTACCTTTATATTTGTACTGTTTTGTTTTTGTTTTTTTGTTTTTGTTTTTTTTCAAAAATGAAGAGATAAGGGAAAATAAAAGCAAATGTAGTGAAGTAGTGATATATATTCTCACAGCACGTTAATTTTCTCTATTACTTTAGTGATATAAAAAGTTTAACCAATTTGTATAAAAACAAATGAAAAAGTTTACAAATATTAAATTAAATAATAAATGCAATACGTATTGAGGACTGAGCATGCAGGGCTGGGGCATCAATTTAATGGAGTGAGGGAGACCAAAGTTATCATCATTAAAGTTTCGTCATAAATAAGCATTATTTCAAGCTTTGAAGAAATTAGTCCAGCAGCTTAAATGATTGTGGGCCCGATAGCCGAGTGGGTAAGGGTGCTTGGCTGCGGGTTGGAGGTGGCGGGTTCGGTTCCCGAACCTCGGCGGAGGGCGGGTATTTTTCCACGCTTCTTTCTCCTCCAACTGGTTCTAGGGTCTGCCCAGCCCTCTGTAGAATGGGTACCAGGTTTCTTTTTCGGGAGTTAAGACGGGCGGGCGTCGGGCTGACCTCCCGACCTCAATCTAGTCCTATTGGTCTCGAAACGCTGGGAGCCTTACCTCCCGCGCTCCCGTGGGCCTGCATGGCCTGTTTATGGGATTGCCTAACTTTTTTTTAAAAAAGCTTAAATGATTAAATGAGTTTTGAAGATTGGGAGGTGTGGAGAACAAATAAATGTGGAGAACAAATAAAAATTATAAATTGAACCACAAAATTTGTATCAAATTTTATGGAAAGCCGTTTAACCTTTTTATTGTGATAAATGTACAAACAGACAAACAAAGGAGCAAAATGATAATGTGCAATAGAGAGACTTCGCAAGTTTCGCTTGCTCAACCAGTAATTTTTCCAGTATCTTTAAAAAAAGGTATTTATAAATCTCTAAGTTATGTAAAATAAGGACAAAAATATATCTGTTTATTAATCTGATATTTATCAGTTATCTTACTATTCCACTTGAACACTTTTCTTTGGTGTTTATCTACTTGAATCGTTTGTCTGTTAACTCATCATATTTATACGATGTGGCGGATTTCTATAAAGTATGGTATATTGTCTATTTATAATCCAACTTGAAACATAGATATAGATACAACATACGAAACGTTGGATTGAATACATTGAAATAAGATATGGTGCATATATATGGTCCAAAATAAAATAAAAGTTCGATGACGTTGGTTTCCATTCTTCCCCTCCAAGACCTCAAAATGGTTTCTCACAGCGCGGCATGGTCAGTGCCCACTATTCGATAAATAGTCGAGAACAAATCTATTTCAACTTAAAAAGCTACGGCAATATGTTTCAACAACCTCTTCACTTTAAAGATACTTTTGAATAGATACCAAAATACGCTATCTATTAAGAAATTCATTTGTTATTAACTTAAGAAGATTTATTATAAAACTTGGCATTTCATAAAGATTTTTGAAATCTGTAAAGTTGAATATATTGATCAGTATATTGATATCCGAGGAAAAAAAAATAAGAATAGAAAGTTAGTCATAATGATCAAAATACATTAATATGTTTGATTAACTTTTGATTTCAAACCAGTGTTTAATAATTAGAAGAAGATATTTATCCGAATATACTATTTCACTATTTCTATTTTATTACAGAATTTTACTGATGTATTATTCGAATATAACGCTATATCTTAAAACTTTTAATCAGGAATAGGAAAATCTTTCAATTGGAAAAAGGCCAAACACACAGATTCTAAAAATTAGCTTTATAAAATTAAAAAATACAAAATACACATACGTTTCGGCTTGCCGAAGTTACATGCCTTTCTCAATGTAATGTACAATATAGGAAACAATCCTTATTTATACAGCCCAAGTAAAGACAAAAAAGAACAATCATGGGATTCTACCCTTTTGGAGAATCCCGTAGCTGAAGGGTCTGGCCCAATCAGAATGCAAATAGTGAAGTACCAAGCAAATGAACTACAATGCCCTCTGTGGCGAGAAAAACGAATTAAATTGGTAAATAACATCACAAAATTGCATGTGT
>JAFIDM010000002.1:31740360-31793586 GCA_023159025.1 Thereuonema tuberculata
TAGCGTTATATTGGAAATGTGAAACCTCTTCTGTGATTTTCAATGACTAATGAAAAATGATTTGATGCTAATTGCTAATTGATTCCATGAATGTTTTTGTTTTTTTGATTGATATTTTTAAGTTATACTTGGAACTAATTTGACTAATAGACAGTTCTTTGAAGTCGGTCTTTACTAACATGTAATCACCTGATCGTCTGTAAATAGGGTTATATTTAAGTACCACTGATCTCTCATTTTGATATTTGCTTATACGAAGATCAGTCAATAAGGAATGCTTCCTATTTTTTTTCTGCTTTTAATTGTCAAGAAATGCAAACGCAATTACATAACTTGAAAATCACAACATTGACGATTACTTTGCCAATTTCAATATAATCTCCGTCCATTTTCACAGTTTTTGTATGTATTCCAGTGCATATATTTTATCAAGGCATGGTCTTGCTTCATAATCCATGGACGCATGGACGTTTTCACGGCATCCTCATCTTCAAAATGAATCCTACGATGAGTTCCTTTAGCGACCCGAACAGATGGAAGCGCTACAAGTGTTCGGAGGCTATTGTTTTTCATGTGTCTTTATTCTGGTCGGTTAACCTTCTTGGTACCACCGTGAACGAACTTTTTTGTAACACACTTGTCGAATAATCGTCGTCACACTGCCTTTACTGAGGGTGAGAATGCGACGCAATTCATCTGGTTTCACCAGGCGGTCACCACGAATGATGTCATCGACTCGCTCTGTGTTGCGTAGAGTCATTGCAGTCGCCGGCCTGCCGCTCCGCTTTTCGTCAGCTATCGGTGTTTGTCCTTCAGTTTCGTTACAGCGACGAATCCGTCGTCTAACAGTGCTGACATCCACTGTTGCATCACCGTACTCTTTTTTTTTAGCCTTCCATGAATGCGAAAAAAAAATAGGAGGCAGTACTTATTGACTAACTCTCGTACTTTTTCTCTGCATTTTTGATTCTATTTAGCCTTGTTTTATTTCTTTACGTTAATTTTTTTTCGGTCTCAATAATAAGTTTGGACTTTCCTAATGGCTACGCATGCTTTTTATAGATGTGTGAACTACTTTTTTCCATTGTATACCATAGTTTTAAACTGACATTATCAAATGCTTTGTCATAATCGATATGTACTAAATAAGTTGTATCAATTTCGTTTTATTAATTTACTAAAAACTTATTTGAACATATATAAAACCTACTTTTAAAAATGTTTCTTTTTCATCATTAGGCAGGGAGAACAGTAAATGTATAATTCACATCAGTTTTGCTACAATTACAAGCATTTGCTCTGAAACTCTTTTCCCCATTTTCACAAAAAAAATGCAGATTATTTTAGTAGATTTCAGTTTCTATGTTTCTGAAACTTTATTGCGGGTCAAAGTTGACCAATGATTTTGAATTTTTATTTTTATTTTTTCAGGAAAAGAAGTGTTATCACGTGATCTCTGTGCCTTATTCACAGATTTACATGTGCGCATGTTTCTACTCCTCGTTCACAGGTTAAATTATTAAAACGAAACTGGTACAACTCTGTCATTATCGATATAAGTATTTGATAATATCAGTTAAAAACTGTGATATACAATGAAAAAAAGTGGTTCACACATCTATAAAAGGCGTATACAGCCTTTATGAAAGTCAAAAATTATTATTGAGACCGAAAAAAAAATAATATAAAGGAATAAGACAAGAGTGTAATATCTCCCCAATCAAAAATACAGAGAAAAAGTATAAGCAAATAAGGTACATGGGCCAAATAAGGCCCGGTCTCAAGTAAGGCCCATCCTTCGTTTTATTAATAGAACCTTGACAATTTACCAAGATTAGATATGTTTCAGATTGGTCCTGGCTTCTAGCGGCTACACCAAAAATTAGGTCCGTTGAAGTGGATAATTTCACCATGTTTGTTTCAGTTGTACAGTAAAAGTTGCCCGAAGCTTTTCTCGTTACTATCTCAACATAATTTGATAAATCGTCTGCATTTTTTTGCCAACTTAATATATATAAACATGTTTTATGTGATTTTAAAGTGTATAATGAGTAGAATAAGATACTGTATTGATATTTTCCAGTTGACGTGCATTTAAATACTTTTTAGTAAAACAATGAATGAAAGCTTTGGTTAACAGGGGGCTCCAAATAAGGCCCTCCACTATTGAACCAAATAACGCCCATCAATTATCGTGTGTATTTTCTTATTATGAGTCTCGTAAGCACATTCTATAACATAAAGTAATTACATATAATGAGAAAAAATATAAAAACAATCATCAAAGCTAGTTTTAAATTCAGAATTATATAAATTAATTACTAAATAATTATTAATTTGTAGCTTAATATTTAGTCAGAACTAAATGTTGGAAATTGGCTGTTTTCACAGCCAAGCTCTTGTCCCGTGGGCAAGTTTGCCTGTGAGCTACAGACCTTAGAAATTTCGAAGGGAATGCTGAAACACCCTGTATTTTATTTGATTTAAATTTAATTATATAATTATTTTGATTTATTCTAATTTAATTGATTTCTGCTTTTTTTCCTTATTTATTATTTATTTACACATGGGCCTTATTTGGGACAAGTAGTGGGCCTTATTTGGAACAAGGAGTTCAAATAAGGCCCATTAGTTACATTTTCAAAACTGTATTATTACAGAAATAATTTCAAATACCACCAATTCTAAATTCATTTTTTCATAGCAGCACATCTTAGACAAACTTTCAGTACAGTTTTCAGAATTTTCACTCTTGCAGTAAAAAAAAAATAAATCTTTAAACGTTAGGTGGGCCTTATTTGGCCCATATACCTTATAACAAGGTAATTAATGCTTTTAGAAAGTGACGTTTTATCGGAAGCGATAAGATCGTAGTCGGCGATATGCTTCTGTATTTCTTTCTCGTTCTGTCTCTTGTGTCTGACTTTGAGCGAGACCATTCTTTACGAAGGCATGAAGCTTCTCGTTTTTCCGCAAGTCGAGACATATTTCAATTTAAATCACAACAATCGCAACAATTTTGTTTTTTGCATGCGCAACAATTGCGCCTTTTGCATTCGCAACAAACACATTTATAATAATAAGGAAATTAAAACAATATAAGATTTCTTGGATTGTAGCAACCCATTATTAGCAAACCATTCCTTTGGGGGTCAGGGAGTGGTCCTATAGGTCTAGTTTTTTTTGACGTTGTATTTTTGGATGCTGAACAAAATGGTGAAGGTTTCATTCTAATATATCTAACTGTTTGGCCACTACAGAGTGTGACATCCAGCACAAAAACAGCACCAATAGCGGATTCCTGTTTTTTACAGACAAGCTGTACAAAAGGGGCCGCTAAAAATGAGAGATCAATGATCATAATACAACTCTATTTATAGACGATCAGGTGATTACATGTTAGTAAAGACAGACTTCAAATAAATGTCTTTAAGCCAAATTCAGTTCCACATAAAACTTAAAAATATCAATAAAAAAAAAACCAACAACATTCTTGAAAGTTAATCAATAAGAACATAAAATCATTTTCGATTTGTCATTGAAAATCAGGCTTCACATTTCAAATTGAATATTACTTCCTAAAAAGATAAAGATAGCGAACAAACTCAACAACTTCCAAAGACTATGTGGCACAAGATCTTAGAAACGAATAAAACAAACAAGCAAACTAAAGACATGATAATGAAAGTTTTATGAGTAATGGCAGTATCAACATTGATCATCACGCTGGGCATACGGAAAAGAATTAACCAAATACAAGCTTAAGAAATGAAATTTCTCAGACTCGTGAAAGGATGTATAAGAACAGGTTGAATTTGAAACGATTACTTAAGAAAGGAACTAGATGTCCAGGCAAATACAGAGTAAATAACACAATACAAAATGAAATGAAAAGAATAAAGACCTGAAATAGAATTCCTGAAGAGACATTACAGAACAACAATATTACAATGTTTAAAGTTTGTTAGTTGCTTTCTAAACATGTATATTCGTTTCGTTTTCCGTTTTTTGCCTGTTTTGTGTCGCCTTTAAGTTCGATTAATAGCATAATATCGCATATTGAAGAACCTTTATATCTTTTAAAAAAATTCGATTTTCCGATGAAAATGCCATGATAGAACAAAACCATAAAACAAATAAATATCTATAAACCGCTTAAAGGTTTTATTGAATATATAATTTAAGTTAATTTCCTCCATGTTTAAATATGAAATTTGAAAATTTTGAACATTCTGTTAGTGAAATATTATTGAACATTCTGTTAGTAAAGGCTATGGAAAGAGACGCTTAACCGTTCCTTTCGTTTCAGGCAAGTAGTAAATAATATTTTAATTATTTAAGGCTCTTCAACAAATATGTCAGAGAATTACTTTTATCTGATACATATGTAAACTAGTGGTAACCGAGGCTGTGTTTCAGATTTACACTGATCTCAGCTTTCATAAAACTGTTAAAGCAATGTGCCGTAACAGAGCGTTTCTAACCATGTTTTGAACAGGACATTGCTTTGGAAAAAAAAAGTTTCCGAAAATTGTTGTAATGAAAAAATAAAATAAAATAAAATGTTTATTTGTCTTTATTAAATCAAATAACATTTTTTGTAGAGGATAAAACTTATAGTAAAGAATCGTTCAAAAATGTTTTTTTAATTATAATTAATATAATATGATTTCGTAAAAACAGTAATACCACTATGTGAGTAATATAAACAATAAAATATTACATGTTTACCATTGATTTCTTAATGATTTTTGAAATAAAGAACACGAAAACGGCAACACATCTTCTAAATATCTTCAATATTATGTTCTCTAGTCTAGAACTTTCTTCAGGAACATAAATATAAGAGGAAGAAACAAAAAATATTTCTCTCCTTAAAACCCAACAAAATTTGAATAAACAATCACAAATTCCACAATAATACCAATGACTAAGGACAACATACAACGCTAGAAATGTTACATATCATCAATTTAGTTAACATATATAGCTGGGTTGGAATTATTGAAAATTCAGAAGAATCGTGCACTTGGTGCCAAGTCTTTGAAATTTGGTATAGTCTTAGATATGGTCTTAAAATTTTAGGAAACCATCGCAAGCAACTTGTGCGGGACCTCTGGCGACCTGTTTGCTATAAATCCAATATGGCCGCCATCTGTATTGGTATGTTTAATAGATGGGCTTCTATTATGCACAAAATCTTGAGTAATATATGACCATAATATATGATTGAGTAATATATGACCATAATATATGATTGAGTAATATAATACCATAATATCAGTATAGTATATAATAATAACAATAATATAATAATATGAAATATGTAATCTACTGCCGAACAGACAAAATTTCTTCAATACCTGAAAGTCCTTCTTAATGTAGTAGAAGATGGAACAATTATAAATCTATTTAAAGAGACAGGTATGGAACTCGTCACATTGGATACTGGTGAGGTCATGGATCCCGTTGTTGCTAGGTGTCTGAAGGAAGCCAAGAAGATGGGCGAAACCATGTGTAAGGACTTTGTGAAGGACAGAATTCAAAGTGCTACAACACTCCTTTCAGACACAATTCCAAGGTCAACCATATACACGTTCAGCAACCGGCCACCTGCGAATCTTAAGAAGGAGCCCAGTATATTGGGAACAGCGAAGGCAAATGCAGCGGTCATTACGAAGCTATTTCTAAGTTTGCAAGCACGACCACAGGCTAACATTGATGACTTCTTCAGACACGAGAATCAGCGTGACCCACCTTCATTATCTAATGCGGGAAAACTACTGTCAGGAACGAAATCCGCTCTTCTTGGGTGCTTTCCTGATATGCCTGATACCAGGAGGCTCTCAATCATCCAAGGAGGCATCAGTGCTGGTACTGGATATGCCGGCAGTTATTCATATTATAAAACCACAGCGTGCCACAGTTTTCGGGGAATATACAAATATGCACCTACTATCATTTATAGAAAGCAAAATGACGCCTAAGGCCACCAGAATAGATGCTAACTGGGACACATATCACGATGGCAGTCTCAAATCACAGACCCGGGACAAACGAGGTGACACTTCAGGGCGTCGAACTAAAGTGTCTGCAAAAACGCCTATAGCAAAGGGATCAGCATGGGAGAAATTCTTATCAAACTCCTACAATAAACAAGACTTATTTAACTTCCTCAGCAAGAAATTGACTGAACTTACCACTGGTGCTAGGTATCAACTGTTCACCACAAAGGATAATCAGGTGCTAAGCAACAGAACGAGTGACATATCAACATGTCACCAAACCAGCGAGAAGAAGCAGACACCAGACTGATGCTACACTTGCAACACGCAGCTGAGCAAGGACGTGCCAAAGCGTACCTCATCACGGTGGACACAGACCTGGTTGTTCTGGTCATCTTTCACTTCAAACAGTTGAATGTGTCAGTGTATGGATAGGTTTTGGATCGGGAAAGACCTTTAAAAAGATTCCAATCCATCACATCTGTCAACAGCTTGGAGCTGAACGCTCCGAAGCCCTTTTCTTTTTTCATGCATTTACGGGGTGTGATGTAACATCATCGATGTTTGGAATAGGTAAAAAGACGGACTGGAATGCATGGGCTGCTTATCCTGAGGTCACTGACACGTTCATTGCCATCACAAATATACCAAATAGTTTCACGTTGGAATCACAGCATATGTCTCATCTTGAACGCTTTACAGTTCTGATGTGCAGCAAAAACTGTGGTACACATTCAGTCAATGATGCAAGGAAGTTGATGTTTATCTAAGGCCTGAAGTCTCTTGAATCTATACCACAATCACAACATGCTTTATTTCAGCATACAAAACGAGCACCGCATACATTTGGAAGATATCACTGTCCAAATCGCCTGATTTCCCTGATCACAGTAAATGGGGTTGGGAATGGAATAACAGAACCAAAGAATTGGTACCCTACCGGACTGATCTTCCAGATGCAAGCCATGGATGTTCATTGCTACTTAATTGTGGTTGCTTGGTCTTATGCACAGGCAGATGTAAATGTTATTGAGTCAGGATTCGCTGCACCCCATTATGCAATCCTCAAGAAGGTTGCACAAACAACTCACATAACACATGATGTAACAAGTATCCTATCATGTTGCAAAGCTGTAATTGACGTCAGATTCTATCGTATTTGTGTCAACCATTCATGTTTCTTTATATTTTTTAATTAATAAATTATATTAACTTAATAAAAACTTATTTCTTTCAATTGAATTATATTGTCTATTATATATTATCAAAATACGTAATGATCTTAAAATTGATTTTCAAACACAAATTAGACCTCAGAAATGGATTCCTCGCATCCTAGAACCTATAAAAAGTGGCATTACTCAAAATTTTATGTCTAATAGAAGCCTATCTATTGAACATACCAAAACAGATGGTGGCCATATTGGATTACAGCAAACAGGCCACCAGAGGTCGCGCACAAGTTGCTTGCGATGGTTTCCTAAAATCTTAAGACCATACCTAAGACTATACCAAATTTCAAAGAGTTGGCACAAAGTGCACGATTTTTATGAATTCCCCCTATGTTAATTGACAATTTAGAAGCAAGAATCACAGCTGCTGTTGAACAAATTGATATGTAAATGAAATTCCCTCGCGATTTGTATACAAGATCTTTGATGAATCCCCAAAGTCTTTCTAAGTCATCGCTCAGGTCATGTAACCGGCCAATGAATTAGACCTCCACGGCCAATCCATCTGTTTGTGAATATATCATTCCAGGACTTGCGGACGCTAATGGCCCAATGTGGCAGTGAGCCATTGTGTTGAAAAGGATATGTAGCTGCAGTTCTTCGATTTGCGGATAGACAAATTGTTAGAACATGTCCAGATAGATATTGGAGTCCACTGTTGATACATCCAAGAAGAATGGTCCAATCAACTGATCATTTAACAGATCACATCAGATATTAAAAAATATAGACTCTGGGAAAAAGCAGGAAGGACAAGGATAAAGAAAGAGGAAGTCATCTAAAATATGTTTGTTTGTTTTAGTTAATTTTAATTCATTTCATTTTCAATTTTTATGTTTCCTTTTTTATTTATTTTTGTTTTGGTTTTTAAATTTATTTATTTCTCTTTTTTTATTTAATTTTTAATTCTCTTTTAATCATTTCCTGTGACGTCCTCACTTAGTGTACTCACATTGACCAAACAGCGGAAGAACGAGGACCGATGACATATGGGACACCTATTGACAAAGAAGAAGTGAAGAACGGAGCTTGGAGAGGAATGGGAGATCCCGGATCATGATTGGTTGAAGACGACATGGGGCGTGTCAAACCCCGCATTGGATAAATTTTAATCTAACTATTTTTTAAATTTTTTTTTAGTCCGAAGAAGGAAATCGCAAATAACGGGTTCCCGAAACTTATAACTGTAATTTTTAATTTGTAATAAATATTTCTAAATTTAATTGTGAAAACGGACGCTTTTTCAACAGAACGTCAGCTACACATAAAAAAAATCACCAATCAATAAGAAAGTCAACTTAAAATTGTAGATAATTTATAGAAGTTAAAATTGAGGTAATTTTTGGCAAAGGAATTAAACACTTAATCTTACAGTATTTATAGAATTATTTCAAAATTTGAACAAGACATAACAATCATTTCAAAATCAAGATATATTTTAATAATTTAGGTACGTTTACATAATAACATTTCGATAAAACATAATTTTCTTAAGACAACAATACATTGAATAGAAGTTCTGTTTTTATGTTTTTCTTACATTTTCTATTTGTATAAATAGTTGACTTAAAAAGTTGAAATTAAAAGTTGAATTGACAACTGAGTAAAAAGAAATTAGCAAAAAGATTTATGTTTTAAGTTTTGATTAATATCTCGTTTATATATACAAAAAAAAATAGTAATGAAGTGATACAAGATGATATTGTTGTGTGTATAAAAATACTAAGTACAATTGCTAGCATTTTTTTTTATAAAAAATACGTATTTTTCTGCTGAAAAACTATTCCTTATTTTTATAGAAATAAAAAGTATAAATAAGAAGGCACTAATATTATCTTCTTAATAGAATTCTGTAATTAAAATCTTCAAATTTAGATTCTGTTTTAAAATAGGTATATTTATATTCAAGTTGCGTGTGATTGATTCGACAACTTTTCTTCAAAATCGTCTTCATAGACTGTTGTTTTGATAAATATGATAAATAATTGTATATATAACAAACATCTATTACAGCTGCATTGAAACTATCTGTGTTATAAAATTGGTTACACTTATTTTTTTTAAAGTATTAATAAAACAAATAAAAGAAAAGAAATGAGACTTTTCATTCGTTTATTTTATTCCTTTTAAAGGGTTTCTTTAAATTGTAAAACTATTTCTCAATGAAGTTTGTAACTAAAAAAAGTGAAAATCTAATGCATTTCAATTATAAATGTTAAAACACGATCATGTCCAAATAAACGGACATTTGAAATCATAGTAAAGCAAATTAAAAAAAAAAACGATAACATATTTACACTTACTGAGCAACCTTATAAAGGTCTTCTATTTTACAGGAAATTACTTATACATCATTATATACTTTTTTAAAAAAATAACTCATCAAATGCATATGTATATAATTATATATATATATCATTGAAATTTTTCAATGAAGATATGGAAGATCTACGAGTGAATTATTCTTATTGATACATACACAATTCTTCTCATTTAATCTCTCTTTAGAGTATGAAATTAGTTTTCTTTTTCAGGCTTTTCAGAGTTTTTACTATCTCCAAGAGTTTATAAACATCATATCATATTGTAATATCATTTTTGGATTTTTTTAAATTCAGATTGAATTTTAAAAAACCCAAACAACGAAACCTGAGAAAAAAAATTAAGTATATTCTGAAATAGTCCCTAAAGACCCTTTTAGACTGTTTTTACCAGAAAAAAATGAATACCTTCTCTTAACAATTAGTTTGTAGCTTGCAGCTTTGCAATTGTGTTGCATTCACTTTAGTTGTTTTTAGAATCCGAATAACAGTATCTTATCTTTAAACTTAATGTATCACAGTTCTTGACACACTACAAAGTCCTTCAACTAGTCTTAATGGATGTTTTAATGAATGACAATATTTAATATTGTTCATATCCTTAAAGTTGATGGGAGAAATTTCCCGTTGTAGGAAAATTCATTGTTCGTTCTTCTGTACGAAGGAGATTTCTTGGAGTTTTTAAAAGCGACTTGTATCAAATGGTTTTTCCAATGTAAGCGTTGATCTGGAAATTGCAGGATTATCAATGCCACCCAAGCTGTTCCTCTCTGAAGTTGGAAAAGTCAATCCTTTGAATTCTCTCCAGTTGCGATGGTGAACAGGATCACTTGGACCCCATTTGGCAGTTGGTCGAAAGGCATCTAAAATATCCTAAAATGGAAAAAGACAATAAAATTTGTAATTAAAGGTGAAATGATCAGTTGCTAAAATAGTGAATATAATGTACTGTTATATAGTTATAATAAATGGCTTTTAATTTTTGTTACCGTATTTTTCAACGCTAATTTAATAATGAGAACGTTAACGTTTGATGATTTCTGATAAAGACTGAGACAATAATCAGCAATTTTTAGGAAAACAAAAATACAAAACTATAAAGAGAAATTAAAATGTCTTTAGCATCTTCCTTTCAGAAATTTAAATCCAGCTCCGTTTTTTTTTTTTTTTTTTTTTTTTTTTGAGATGTAATTTTCATTATGACCTTTATTTCTATTTTCGTTAGACACTGAATTTGGATTTTGATGTATTTCAAATACATATAAATAACAGTAAATGCTTCAGATATCTCTGTTTTGGATTTAGCTGCATCCTTTTCTCAATCATATCTTATATAAGGTAAGTGATTAATATGATATCATTTCAGAAGTTGTTTTATAATTACCCATTTAACAATATTTCAAAATTTTAATATGTACGTGATCCTTAAATGTGAAGTGATCCTTAGTTCACTTCTTGCTTTAAAAATGCAATATCAGAAGTTGTCGTTCTATTTTGATAAAAGATTCAAAGACTTTGCTAACTTTGCCAAAGAAATTCAATGATATATTCAATTGAAAATATTCAATTTCATTAAAATAAAAAAACGATGAGAAATGTGAGAAAAATATTTCCTAATTTAAAATTTTATACTTAAAGATAAATATTGAAAACAACTTTTATTCATTTCCATTTCTCATTTTTAGGTAGATACTTTATATATAGTTTATATTGATATGATTTTGTTTCATTAAAGGAAAAGCGTATACGTAGGATGATTATATGGAGATAATAAATGTTTTACACATTTTGAAATTCATAACTTAGCGTAACTTGAATATTAGGATTAGGATTTTAGAAGCGTTCTTTCAAATTCCATCTTTTCCATTTTGAGCAAATTGATTAAAAAATATTAAACCAGATAACTGTAACGTAATTATTCCATTTACCATATTTAATATTCAAACTGCGACAATACAATCTCTATATGTAATAGATGCTCTATGAACATCTTGGTGTAATGCAATCATGAGAATCTGATTGAATTTATTCTGCATTTAAATGTTATTGCAGAAATTAATGGAAAGCATGGTTATGTCTATTGAGATAGTTTGATGGCAAAAATTTTGACTTCTTAAAAAATCAATCATTAAATTACTGCGTTCTTGGAAAATTATATTGTTTCTATTTTTAGATGATGATAATTTCATTCAATCAAAAGATTCAATAATAATAAGAATTTAATAATAACATTTATTTTTGATATTTACTTGTAGATTAATAAATTATTTCTTACCCCTTCTTTATATCTTTTGATGAGTTCATATATTGCCCATATAGGAATAGAAATAATGGAAAAGCCCGTCAAACACCAGCCCATAGCCTGAGCCCAGCCTTCATACACATAGTTATCATATTTAGCTGGTTCTAAGTTGTACAGAGTCACAAATATAAGTATCTGCAATGAAAAATAAAAAAAACAAGCGTAAGTTTATCAAAATACAAACAATATTCACATTCATTAAGTTATATTTGAAATAACTTCTTAAATGCCTATACCTAAGAAATGTATAACTTCTTATTTCAATAATTCTAATAACATTAAATTTAGTAGGATAATTTTATCTGTTTAGTAATAGTACTTAATCTCTGGTACACACTTACCCCCAGACTTAATGGACAGCAGATAGTCCAACAGATTTTCCAATAAATATTCGGTTGAAAACCAAGCATAAATTCGATGTCTTTGGAGAAATTTCGAACGCCTAAAATTAAGCAAAATTTCAAATATTAATATAAATAAATTTGTCATTTTACAATTAATATACAAGGATATTATTTGCTCAGATATCTGTCTCCGAACAAGCAAGATGTTTCAGGGGTTAAAATAAAACAAAATTAGAAATAAACTTAAGTTTAGTGAACTTTGGAGTTTTCTAATTGTTAGTGTTGTAAAATTACATAATACAAGAGATATGAGCAACTAAAATAATCATATGCTAAGAGAAATGTAAGACTTAAAAAAAGTATTATTTATTTATTATTTATTTAACATAGACAGGTAGATTTAGACTTATGTAATAGTAAGATATTTTGAGTATTAGAATATTTAAAACTTACCATAAATCCACATGAAGGCTATCATTTCAAAGAATGCGATAATCATTACACTGAATCCACTGCCAAAATAGTCCATAATATCGAAGACATACTGACCTCCCTGAAAAGGAAAAATAATATATATATTTTCAATTACGATTAATGATGATAAATAAAAATCTTTACTTCTTAAAAGAATATAAATCTTGACTTGAATCTTAATTAAAAGCTACTTTAAATCCTTTCAGCTTTTTTTTTTGTATTTAACCTTTTAAAATTCAATTATTTTTCAATAGCAATAATGTTAATTTAAAATCTTGTAATATTCCCCAAACATATAGGACCTGGAGTTGAACATTGGTTTGAAAAACACTAACACAGAAGCATCTACAGAGAAAATTTTCATCCTTAATAATATTTTGTCGTGGTAAATATTAAACAGAGCGTGGGACTGACTATCCAATCCCACTAGTCCCATTGATCGAGAATCACTGGGAGCCTATATCTCTCGTGAATTCCACAGCCTATCTGGCCTGTTGTGGTACAGTTTAACATTTTTGTATAAAAAAAAAAAAAAACAGAATAAGGAATACTTAAATATTAAGCATAGTTAATAAATCCTTATCACTAACTATTATGTTTTGACGAGAGTTACTTTCAACTAACTGTAATATATTTATTAATTCTACTCTATAAGTGATATCATTTTGCTTTTTATTATACACTGTCAACTTTATTTTTCTCGTTCTTTAAGAATTCACCAGCATCTTCAGATCGCTTTTCTTTTCATTATGTTAACAAAGTAATCAAGGTTCAGCTTTGTAACGATTTTCCTCATGTTGATACTCTTTCTTTGGATAAAGAGTCAAAACATATACACTGAAATATTTTAATATCATTTTTTTAAAGATTCTATGAATTAAAAAAAAGTATATTAACTCCCCAGCAAAATTTAGCAATTTGCATGGCGCAACATATTCATTTTCCACAGTTTCCTTTGTATGACTAATTGCTAACTGTACACAACATCCAACAGTTACAAAACAATTCTAATTAGCAACTTAAATTCTATTTATATAGTTTGACGCAATACTTACATTGGTAACACAAGGCAATCCTAACAGAAAGCACACCAAACACGCCAGGAAGGTCATAAGAATTTTATAATTTCGCAGCTTTGGAAATCGATCATAAATATTTGTCAAAACAGATTCTAATGTTGCAAACTGCAAGAAAAAAATAAAAATATTGTTTGAATTATTATAATGATTGGAAAGGCTTTAAAAATAGAACGTGAATTTCAAAAAATTATCATTGTCGACTTTAAACAATACCTACTAAGGTTCAAAACTGAAATAATAACCAGAAGGTTTAACTGAGCTTTAAATTTATACAAAATTTTATAACAAAATATGGCATAATTTTATTTTGCAACCATTCATCTCTACACATACTAATGTGAGGTGCAAATAGCAGATCTATCAAACTATGCTTATTTCTTAAAGGCAATAAATTATAATTATCATTACTACTAACATTTTGCAGTGCTGTATTACTAATAGTCAAAAAATTTTCATTAAATTAATTTCAATTTTAAAACTTATAGTAATATTCCTGAGACTACACACAGAACTTGAAGATTTAGCATAACATAAATAACTTTTCAATCTAATTCCGCTTTTAAAAAAATAAAAGTTTGTAAAAGTATATCTCAAAAAATTTAAAATAAAACTTTTGTAAGATAAAGGTTTGTCAAGGTACACATGTAGATATAAATCTCTACGTAAATAATGCCGTAATGTAAATAACGACTGTAACTCTAGAAGGTATTCACAGTATATTCAAAAGTTGATATGCTAACTACAATTTTTATTTTTTCAAAATATAAAGATATTATATAACATAACAGCTGATACAAGATATGACATAGAATTTCCCAAAACTGCAAATGAAGGAATGCAGTTCTAAAAGAGATACTTTTTAAATTCCATCTCAATACGACGTTCAATTTTTCTAAGGCTACAGGTTTTACAAGCTAAAAGTCGAAAACAGATTGTTGGTAAAATTTGAGCAATAACAACTTTTTATCAGGAACTGCACAGAATATTCAAATGTTACTATTTTTTTTTTACTAATAAAAATTGTAAATCACAACATGTAAATGGAAAATGCTTTTTAACTTGAACTTGAAAGCTTTTGAGAACAGTTTAATGGTTTTAAAGTTGTTTTGATTATTTTTTGGTTTTTGGTTTTTCTTTTTTTTTAATTTGTTTAAGAATCTAACTTAATAGAATATAACTTCATTTAAGGCTTCAAATTAGTTGAAAGCATTAATATAAGATACATTTTCAGTATTAATAATAATCTGAATGTCATAAAATTTCATGAAAAGAATTAAGCGAAGTGTTTTTGGAAAGAAGAAGAAAAAAAAGATAATTTGAAAAATTAAATTAAATAACCAAAACTAATAGACTAGTTTGACATACCTCACTATCTAATCCTAAGGTAAATAACATAAAGAAAAATAAAACTGCCCATAGTTGAGGAAGAGGAAGCATTGCTATTGCTTCAGGGTAAGTAATAAACGCTAAACCAGGACCTAGGGAAAAATTAGATAAAAAAAACCACAGTTATAAAGCATATTAGAAATAGAAATTTAAATGAAAATCTACATTAACGTTTAACGTTTGGTAACTTTCTACATTTGAGAAATTAATATATGTTGTATATTGTAAAACATTTGGAAATTTAGTTTTATAAAATGTTTGGATATATTACATATAAATTTTAATATTACCTTTGTTTGCTACTTTTTCTATGGGAATATTAATGGCATTTGACATAAAACCAAGAATAGAGAAAATGGCGATGGATCCGATTAAACTAGTTGCAAAATCTAATATGCTCACAATCATAGCATCTCTGAAAAAGAAAGAAACATAGTCATTTATTATAAATTTTTAACGTTCTGTTTGAGAATTATAACTAATTTAAGCTTATATTTTATTACAAATGATAATAAATTACTAGGACAAAATATGGCATCTCCACAAATCTACACTAAAAACAAAATACACATTAAAAATAAAATTTCATTTTAATTTTAATGTGTATGATTTGAGGAGGTGCCGTATTTTGGCGTATTGCCATTTCTGTTCACCACTGTATTGAGATCTTGGGTGATTACAATGACAACTTTCAACTGATGATCGCCAATTGAGCGTGTTTTGGGATGTCACTTGTAAACACTGGTCTCACTCTTTTAATGTAATAATAAATTACTATTTCATGTTAAGATCCCTATCAAAAATTCACAATATATCAGGTCCGCACATTTCCGCCCAACAATGGCACCATTGTCTGGCCCCGTGTTGCAGATTTTATCCCATTGGTTGCCAGAAGACAACAATTTCCATGTTTTCTGTAACAATTTATCACTCGTCAAAGTCTCGTGATTGAGGCGAAACCGGTCGTGTACTTCATGTATTGTTAATGTGTTTAAATGTTTTTTAAAGAACTAGTCAAGTGTGTTGGCCTTTTACTTTAATTTTAAATCAGTATGCACACACGTTAAATCTCTATTTTATTAACGTTATTTTCATGATTTTTCTTTTTTACTACTCCTGCAATAACAATAAAATAAAAAAGCAAACCTACAAGATCTAATAAAATATTTCAACGTTCTTAAACATTACCGGAATATTTATTTCATATTATATTAGGAATAGAGCCAAGAAGTTGAAGAATCTCAGACTGTATGAAAGCTTCAAAATTCATAGTTCTCAGTTTTATATTCGAAATTTGTGATTGCGAATTGTGTTTTACTTCGTGATTAATGAAATTTCATCACAGCCTACAGATTTTGGCAAAAAACGATTGTGCAAGGAACCTCTCTTATACAGTCTAGTCAACTTAGTAAATGAACTTAGTAAATGATTCCATAAATTACCGTTAATTAAATGTCTAGAATGTGTTTGTAGATACTTACACATGAGTTTTGTTACGGAATGGGTTATAACTTCCAAACATAATAAGACTTCCCCAAGCCACGCCTAAAGAATAGAACATTTGTTCAGCAGCTCTGGCCCACACCTGAAAGAGAAGAAGTACAAATTTAGCAAAGAAAATTTTAATAAAGAACTGTATTAAGATGAAAATACATGGCGAAGAATCAGGGACGATACTAATGAAAAATAAGCCAGTATGTATATTCTCACTCAGAAGCTGAGCTCAGAATGCGTAAAACTAGGTGCAGATGCAAATGGTAAATCATCTAGAAACATGAGATAGTGGAAAGATTCTACATTATATATTTCCTCAAGGGAAATCACTTATCAGTAATGTACGTTCACCGAAGTCTTTTGAAATAATAATCTAGCTATAAAATAATATATTTAATATAATAAATAATAATATAGCTTCACTGTTATAACATTACTACTACATAGATTTGAACTGTCAAAATATGGTAATGATGTAAGAAGTTTGTAGGAGACCAATGTGCAATTACGACACTTAACAACGACTTGTGAACTACATTCTGATAACCCAAAAAATGGCAACCTACAAATTTCCATGGAGCTTGGCAACAGATAAGGAAGGAATACGTAATGCGTGATGCTGTAGCTAGACATCTGTAATCACATCTGCTTACTCGCAACCGGAAAGTATTAGTTCGGTAGGAAATGCAGATAATCCATATTAATCTGCATGCTACAATGATACTTTATCGATTCAAAGTATATCCCAATATCACTTGGATAAGACTGATACACAGCCTCATAGGATTAACTGAAATAATTAATTCAGTCCAATTCATTAGAAGATAGAAGAAAATATCCTTTGGTTTTTTTTTAAATTATATAAAAAAAAATAGTTTTTTTAAAGTTTTTAAATAGGTTTTTTAACGTTGCAAGAAGTAATTTTATAAAAAGAGAAATATTGTATAAAGAAATAGTGTTTTGTTTTTTATCTCTCTTTCTTTTGACTTTTTAATAGAAGAATAGGTAAACAGATGGAAGATTATAAACAAAAGCCCGCGTGGAATGTCGATGACGGATTGATTACGATGAAGATCTCATTGGTTAGCGGTTCCTGGACTCTCATTGGGGAAGACCTAAAGACCCGGATGGGGCGAGCCATTGGCAGTATCGGAAATATTTGCAGATTACGTCGTCAAGCTGATTGCGTACTTCCGTTGCCATTTTGTATATATATATCTCTGTGATTTGCAGCTGTAAAATTGTTCGAGAAAGACCAACAGATGAGGCCGAAACATGTAGCAATTTTGTTAATTCAATTTCTTATAACTAAAAGTGTGCGTTTGTGTTCATTACAAAAAATTAATAAAAATTTATAGTTGATTTTATAAAATGATAGGATAAATTTCTACACTTCTCATTATTAACTTAAATGGACAAATTATAAAATTATTAATTATTAAGTTATTTTGATATATATAATAGTTTTCTGGTATGAATGTAATAGTTTTCTTAAGATAAAAAGATAAACAATTGTTTAGTTACTTACGTTGACATCTAATAATTTATTCCATTCAGGAATAAATAAATACTTTAATCCTATAATGGCTCCTTCTAATGTTACACCACGGATCAGTAAGACAAGGAGAATAACATAAGGAAAAGTGGCTGTGAAATAAACGACCTATTTAAAAAAAATAAGAAAATGCAATAGTTAATTTTTGATAACATGTAAGGTATTATTATGAGTTCGTATACAGAATTAGACAAAGATTTACTTGGATTGAAAAACATTAATTATTTATGGCAATCACTGTAAATCCCTGATCTTTCCTTTGCAGCAGGGATTTTGAACAGTTTTGTTATTTTAAATTTAAGTTCATTCGTGAATGGTCATCACTCTACAATAAATTTCATACTTTATCGTTATTTATAAAATGTTGTTATAGTGAAGATAAGTGCTATCCTGTAAATAAGATAAAAATAAATGTTACCTTTCCAGATGACCGAATTCCTTTGTAGAGGCAGAAGAACACAATCACCCAACAGAAGAGTAAGCAGACAGCCAGCTCCCAACGTACTTCACCAAGATCACCAATACCTTGTGATTCATGTCTGTGCAGAACATAACGCCTACAAAAAGAAATGTACAATTTTGTTACTACTGATGATTCGTTTGAAAATCTTCAAATTACATAAACTATGGCAATTCTCTTTTAACTAGTTGACCCGTGCGAATAATTCGCACCAAAAAAACCACCTTTGAGAAATAATAAACAAATCCAACAGCTGTCGTACGTTAGTTAAACATATTGTCAATAGCTGGCGCCTTTTCCATTTTTATAAAAAGGTTGACCCTTGCGAATAATTCGTATGGTATATTGAAATAATTCGCTATATTAGAATACTGGAATATTTACATGGTATATTGTAATAATTCGCTTAATTCAGACACCGAATGGTAATGTAGAAATACATTACTGAACAGATTGCCTTCTACATTTTTATAAAAAGATTTTTAAATAAAGTTTTTTAGCGAAACCATCAATTTTAAAGAATTTGTTTATTTTTTTGTCATTAACGGTGAACGTAATCTTCAAAATGATATCTCAATCATTTGATTTTGATGAAGTATTAAGGGAACTAAACAAACAAACAAAAAAAAAAACCTTTAAAAAATAATATATGAGAAATTGACAAATTTTTGTTTTTTTATTCTAATAAATCGTAATTTTTATTAAAATAAAAAATTTTTTTATGTGTTCTTATTAAATAAACGATGGAAAATCATTTTAAAATGCATTTTTATTCAAAAAAGGATATATTTGAATTACGACGCTGCAGTGTTTCGGTTTCGAAAAATAAGCCGCTTCTGTTAAAGCGTTTCTCCATTTTTATAAAAAGGTTTTTAAAATTAAGTTTTTTAACGAAAGCATTAACTTTAAACAATTTGTTTATTTTTCGTCAGTAGCGGGGAACGTAATCTTCAAAATGATGTCCCAATCATTGATTTTGATGAAGTATTAAAGGAAATATGGCCTTCCGACAAAAATACACCTTTGAGAAATAATATATAGTGATAGTGTAAAATTTAGGGTTACATACTGGTATAAAAAAAACATTCCGTCATTTCTGAATTAGTCAAATGTAATACTCAATTACAATATAATGAAACAAAATAAAAATGTCAATGCAAATTTAAATCGAATGTAAATTATTCAATTTGTAAAAATAAAATAACAATAATCAATAAATTAATGCCATAACGTTTATTTTACTGAAGTCCTTTTAACAAAGAAAGAGCACTTATTTTGGTGCAAATCGCACTTATAGATAAATCAAACTAGAGTTCGAAACGCGCCAAAATAATTTAATTTACAATTTAATGACTACTCAAAACTAATTAGTTTAGGAAGCTGAAACTTAGTATTAAAGATGAATGCAGTCCTTATTACATGTACTATTATCAGGAAAAATAAATATTAATTCTATAGAACATATGTGTTTAAAAAAATTAACAATGGTAGATAATTAGATATAAGCCCCGTAGCCAAATGGTAAAGCATTTCACTGCGAGCTCGAGGACCCAGCAGAGGTCGAAGTTATTTTCCCGTTGAATTCTCCCCTAGGGTCCATCCAACCCTCTGTAGAATGGGTATTGGGTTTCTTTCCAGGGATTGAAGGCGAGAGGTGTTGGATGATAAGAGAATGCAGGAAGCCTTACCATTTGATCCCAAGCCTTTAATAAAATAACTTTTAGGCAAATAGAAAAATTGAACTTACTCCCAATACTGCTCTGAAGCGGTCTGAGATGAATTAGATATATTTGCGGCTATTTCTGTCCAATTTCGACCATCCTATTCAAAAAACAAAAAGAAAGATATAATTTTTATTATCCTTTACAATTTATTATACTTAAGACGTTTAAATTAATACTTCAATTTAATTTTAAGTTTACGAAATGAATTGACTTTTAATTTGATGATTTACTTTTCATTTCATAATCAAATTTCAGTATTGATATTCAGTGTTTTCCCCAAAACTATATATATTTTTGAATAACTCCATGTGTACTTTCATCTCATAAAATGTCATTGATTTTGGCAATATACAGGTTGTACCCTCCTTGTTACAGATTTTTTTTCTAATTCTTAATTATTGTCAGTGATATCACAAAATAGTTAATATCTTTAATTTATCCCACGATGTGATCTTTATATTTTTTTTAATATTATTATTTTTTATTTTTTTTTTGTATATGTTTGTTAAATTATGTTTGTTAAATTTCAACTTATTGTCATTAAACTAAAAGTCTTTACTTAAAAGTATTTTAAGTTTATGCTTTATATTGCAAAATAATTTTACATTTTGATGTAAAAAGGATTATTTAGACAAAATACATTTAAGAAATGCAAATACACATAATCTAAGATTAAACAAAAGATAATCAAAAGTACTTACCCCTACCCTAACATAACAATTTTCATCAGGTCCCCACCAAGGAAAACAGTCTTTCCATGGGACTTCACTTGCGAGCGATGCAGCCATGTAAAAGATAGTGTAACAAACCACTACGTTGTAATAAATGGCTACAATTACAGATATCACCATCATCGCTAAACCAACACCTAAAAAAAACCAAAGTTTTGAGTAAATTACAAATTATTAAAAATCAAACTCTAAATATTTTTCATAAAGTAATATTACTTATGCTGTATAATTCTTTTTGAAAGAAACTGATAAGGGAATATATTTATTAATTTAAAAGAATTGCAAAATTATAAACTTTAAAAATTAACAAATAACGTAATGTTAATAAAACACTTTCATACACTTGTCACTGCCCTTTATCCAAACCGGCAAAAATAAATAAAAAAATATATCATGAAAGAAACTATGGTTATTATACAGGGGTGTTTCAGTGGGAAGTCTCACTTTTTAAGTAGGTCAATCGTTCGACTTAATAACTAAACAGAAACATAACTACGTGTTAATGAGAGGTTAAGAATGGGGGAAGGACTTACCATCACATCAAGTGCTGAAAATGCACCTCCTCCTCTTCGAGATACATTTATGCACAGTTCACCATGTTTTTGGTTACACGCCTCTACATGCCTGTATCGATATTGTTTATTTGGATCGTGGTGTTTCCCGGAGATCCTAAATTGTTCATGGTTGGTTTTGTAGATTCTCTCTCCTTAAGATAGGCTCCGTAAGAAGTAATTCACTGATGTCTGGAGACAATGGGGACCAAAGGTTTTTTGAGATAACAGGATCCACGAAGAAGCTGTTAATGAGCGCCATGGACTCATTAGCGGTGTTATATGCTGCTGGATTTACCCCTGCATAAGCTCAATGTCGTCTAATTGCTGCTTGAAGGCATGAAAATGTCCTTGTACACATCAGTCCTTCAAAGAAAATTGATCCAATAAACATTATCGAACAGCATGTTGAGGCATGTATCAGAAATGATGGTGAAACGTGCTCAAATGTACCTCGAAGAGGAGGGATACACTTCAGCACTTGATGTGATGGTAAGCCATTCTGCTATTATTAATCTCTCATAACACGTACTTTTGTTACTGTTTAGTTATTAAGTCAAACGATTGACCTATTTAAAAAGTGGGACTTCCCGCTGAAACAACCTGTATTAGCAATAACACCTTAGAAATGGCTCAAATTGCATTGATGCTTTCCGTTATGAAGTTAATTACGAAATTTTGAATAGATTGGCCAATTACTTTTTCAGTTATCGTGCTAGCAAATTCTAATTAACAGAAATCCTACCCTAATACCTTTTCCTTCAATATATAGACACATCACTTGAAAAGCAGTCTAAATAGATTGTAGGGATCGCAAAAATGTGAATTGTTGATTAAGTATCGAATATAAAAAAATTCTGTGATAAATGAAGTATCATATAAAACAATTAAAAGAGATAGAAATAATTAGAAATTGTAGGAAAAATTACTTTGTCTGCATGATTTTTACATTTCCTCATTTCCACCGTATTAGGAAAATTAAATATGGCGGCATTAATTATTAAAAACTCATTAGCTGCAAAACTGTAATTTAGATATTAATAAAGCTATATCTCTTGATGTTAAATGTATTTCTAATGTCTTGTACTTTAAGCTTATAAAGCAAACTAACTTGAAATATTTTAAATCAAAAGTTGACGACACAATAAGCCAGTATTAAAGTTTAGTGCAGAAACAAACATTTACTGTTATTTAAGAATAATAGTCTGTAATTAACTAATTATCATATCATTAACTAATAATTTTACTTTTATTATAATTTTTATTTTTTTATTTAGTTTTCACATTCGTGGTAATTGGAAAAATTAAGATTGATGAGGAATCTGGTAAAGCAAGTTGTCATTTATAATAATAATGTGGAGGCAAATAACAAATTAGAAAAATTCATAGATGGAATATAGCGTAATATTTTATCAGGCTTACCTTTTGCTATTGGACAACAATTCCAGATTTCGATTGAGCTGACACTTGCAAATTGACCAATGGTCACCTCCATGAGATACATGGGTTTCCCAACAAGGAGAAGGAGAATTACGTAGGGAAAAAGAAAGGCGGCTGAAAAATAACAAAAATCATGTTAAAAGTTTTCATTAAATAAATTTCTATAGAAAGAAACAAAAACAAAAAAATTGTAAATGGCAAAGAACATAGTACATGATTATTAGAGTCACATAATTCCTGTGTAATAATTTATTAACTCATGCATTTACAATCTGACCATTACATCTCATGTGTTCATTTCTTGATTACCAAAATATTATTTATTTATGTAAGTTACTTATAAGTTTACTGTGTTAACTCTTCTCCTACACCCATTTTTGGCATAGTTTATTAATAATCTAAGCAAAGAATAAATTAATAAAGATCTTTCTCCAGCTTTTACTTTTTACCTTTGTTTAGATTCAATTTTTTTTTCCACTTTACAGATTCTTTAATGAAAATTTTTAATTCATCATAATATTAATAAATATTTATTAGTGTATTGTTATGTTATTTATTTACTGTTAAATGTCAGTCACAATAACAAAAATATGAATAAAAATATTTTTTTTTCTAAAGATCTATTTTCTCTAAATTTAAATAATTGTTTATTAAGTGTCTGATAATAAGTATTTGCAAATATTATAGATATTATCTTTATATAACTCTGCAACCCTTAACAAAAGAATTTATTTGTCGAAGATCTTCTTTGTTTCTCTAAGAGGATTTCCTGTTCAAAGGATGCAACCCGCCCCTTCAATTTCTCTTTTTCCTTTTAGAGACCAACACATTAACTCAACCAGACGCAGAACAGTTCTGTGATGATTATTGGTTAGAAACGGAAAAAAATGACACCCGATGTCTTATAAAAAGAGCGTCCTTTCTACGACAAGGTTGTTGTTCATGACAATAATTCTTCAAGAGAGCATTCCTTGGATGAAGAAACAGATGCTGCTGAGATAATGATTCATAGTTCACCTTGGAACTACCAAAAGAAAAGAAATAGGAACTCAAGACATTTCCTTTATTTCTTTTTTACTTATTTTTTTCTTATGCTTCTCGAAAATACCCGAGCAAATCGGGCAAGGTAATTTTCTACGAAATACTACGAAATTTTAATTGCTAAGTAATATACTTTAAGTAAAGACCTCTTCCTTAACTAGTAAATATTATTACAGATTATTTTTTTATCAAAATTCAAAACAGAAGCAATCTCTAAACAATAATATATATATATATATATATATATGTATGTATTAAAATTTTTATAGCATCTATGGAACCGTGTCGTAGGTAACTAAGTAGATAAGAGTCGAAAAAAAATCAATTGCCTTTTTAAGTTTCTATCTGGACAAAACATCTTTATGTAATTATTTGTAAATTATTTTCGTTTTAACTACAAGAAGCGCTGTCTAGCGAGTTATAATTAAAAGCTTTGTTTTATTTCAATTGATGTTTTAAGATGTAATTTTTAATTTCGTTATGATCGTTTTTGAAGATCATGTGTTTTCCGGTGTTTGGGAAAATATCTTGACACCAACCTATCTGGGCCCAACCCTTCTACACTGGGATTTCCCCACTACGTCCCAGCCAATCAGGTAATTTCTAAAGGAAAATTAGGTTGCATTCTTTGCCCATCTAATTTCCTGGACTCCACGTCCAGGTAAGATAAAAAGAAATGTTGGAATCTAATGAGAAAAGTAGGGACACATGAACTCATCAAAAATGTGAATATATTAATAAAATCATGTATGTAAATTTAATGATAAGGCAGAAGGAATTTAAAGTTGATATTAAAAAAGTCTGTGGATAGAATTTGATAAAAATGTTAAGGAAAGTATGTATCTGAAGTATTTCATATTTTTTTGAGAAAAAGATAAAAATTACATCAAATGAAAGCACTCATATTAAGTAAGCCCAACTAAGAAATACTAAGTGAGCCCTTTACAAAAACAGGACATTTCTTAATTAAAAAAAAATAAACAGAGAATTTTATAACCATAGCCAGCTTCTTAATGCAACTGTTCATTTTTTTTATTTTTTTTAAAAATTATCACGGTTGATCAAATTAAATACCCCAGCTGATTTAAACGTTTAGTACTCATCTGTAATAATTTTATCATTCGTCAATATAAAGTGATATAAATTTCTATTTGCAATCTAGGTAACTGCAAAAGAAGTTGCTGAAATCTCAAATAGTTTGATAGAGTCATTAAAATTTCTCTTTTATCAAAATGGATAAATAGAAATAACCCTTCTTGGATAATGAAGGATTATTTCTATTTTTCTACTTCTTTGAGCTGAAATAAACGATAAGAGCTAACAGCATGAAATTTCGCCAGTACTATCCCTTCACCTGCTAACAATGAAAATCGCTGAATACTTCTTGGGTAGTTCGGCAACTGACTGTAAATTTTTGCATTTACAGCCAATCTCCTAGTTCGATTTCATGAGTGTTGTCACTCATCCTTCTGTGTTTGCTCCTTCTGAATAAATATAGTGTATCGTATAAAGTCTATATTTCATCTCTTCGCTAGACTGATGGCAAAACTGCGAACCAGAGACATATGAATGTTCCTTTTTCTTTTTTGTTCGATATGTAATGAGAATGGAAGGTATTTGTACCTTTCAACATCGCTTTCTTAGTCAAGCTTATCTTGAAGTAATTTGAATAAGTTCTGCTCAATGTATTGAATGTTCTTATTATTTACTGTTACTCCATTATTTTTGGAAGATTTCGGAATATTGAGATCTCCTCTCCTTTCTCAAATATTGTATAAATTATCAATGTTCAGTAAGAATGCTCAGAAAATTGGAGAAAATGTAGTTTGTATATTGAAGAGGCTAAATTTTCTTTTCTAACAATCGTGATTTGTGAAAGGTTATTTTATAAAAGCTAAACCTTTTATAAGAAGGATGTTAATTTTCATCCGAAAATAGGTGTAATGCAACGAGCAGTTATACCAATTAAATCAATGAGTATAAAATTGAGCTTGAATTTAATATCTAATGTACTCTGATGTTATTACACCTACAGTCAGTTTTATTATTATAAATATAAGGGGATTATATGAAATATTTGGTGATATCCCTGGTCCAAAACAGCAAATGATTAAAAATTGCCAATTGCTGCAAAATTTGAAGCACTGTAAATTTGACGCAAATAACATTTAAATTCAAAAACCAATTATTTATTTTTTAGTGACTTGAGAAAAGAAAATTGAAATAAGACAGCAAGTCCATTTCTCTGAAATTTGTTTTCAAGAAACATTTCAGTGCGCAATATCCAGTTATAGTTAGCGGTTCATCAACTACTAGCTAACCTTGACCTCTGCCTCCCACTCTTAACTTTCTCACAGCCAATGGGGTGCAACTTCCTTAAGAAATAAAAAAATCAGCTGCAGTTTATAATATCATGCATTCTTCAAAAATAGAGATCTGATTGAAGGATTTGGTGGTGATAATAAAGGCAGTGAAAAAGCTTGGTGTGCCCAGGGATTTCAGCAAATTTAAAAGTGCGCCATGAAGCAACAAAGGTTGAAAATCACTGCTGTAGACTTTTAAAATGAAAGCTGAATATAAGTTGCCACCGTATTCTAAAAGTGTTCCCTTGTTAATTTCCTAATTTTTATTACAAAATTCCATTCATTAAAAAGTTCTTATTTTTTTTAAGGAGCTGTTTACCTATTCTTTTCATAACTATTCAAACTCACGAGAGATTTTCCCCTATTGGTTTAATTTTCATTAAACATCGTTTTAAATATGATCGCTATCTCTAAACTCGATGTGTAAATTAATAAAAAGCTTTTCAAAGAATGAAAATGAGCTCTTTTACCATTTAGAAAACAGTCTTTTTCTAAGCTGCTAATCCATAGAATTGTGTAGGATTTTTCTTCTCACAAAGTCGCATAATTATAAAATGTTAGTAAGAAAGAAAGAAATTTAAAACAAAATGAATACTACAAGCATACTCAATAAACTTCCTTCTTCAAGGATATGTAAAGTATTTTCCGTTAACCAATCATGAAAGAAATAGAATTTTAAGTTAAAACATCAGATTGACGTCACAACTCTTCTCAAGGTTTAAATTGTGGTCCAACCCACGTTCTGACGGATTTCCCACATTTTTTTCAACCAATCAGAAAGCATCTTAGAAGGAAAAACGTTGACGCGTCTCTGCACATTTACCATACTTTTTTCCCCTGACTTGTAACGTGGGAAAATTTGATATTTCACAGAAAAAAAATAGTAATAATCACAGCGATTCGTAAAAACAAATGTTATCTTTATATCATGTTACCTATGAATTAGATGGATTTTCTATATTTTTTTGTTTTTACTAATTAGTGATATTTGTGAGAAGGATGCAATGCACGCAAGAGCCTGTGAGTGATAATTTCAGCTTTTCCTCGTTTACATACGTTAATCAAAATTTTAAATAAAAATCCTTTTAAAAATAAGTAAAAAGTAGTTTGTTTTTATTTTAAATTTAATTAATCATTTTTACAATTATATTTATGATTAATTTTATTCTTATTTATCTATTGATCTATTTTTATTTTATTTGTTTTAATTTGAAAATGAATTAAATTTTATTTTTATTCTTAATTTGATTTGATGTTTTAATCTGAATTTAATTGTATTGATGAACTTAATGGTCATCTAGTTTAATAAACTTTATTGTGCTTTCATTTGTTTTATTTGTTTCCTTTTATAAAAAATGTACTTAATAATAATCATAATAATAATAACAATAATCATATTTGCTTTCTGATATTATACAGTATTAGTGTTTCTCTTATTTTTCTAGGATTAGTTATTATGTGTTTTCTAAATTTTTCTATTTAGATTTCCTCTTAAGCCTATCTAAATGAAAGCATGAGGATGTGGGATCTACTGCTGCAAATTTTCTGATATTTCTTATTTATAATAGCCAGTATTAACATCTTTAATATCTAATCTTTCAATGTCTAATTTTTGAAGAATATAATCAAGTAAGCTCATCCTAAAATGGAGAATAAAGACTTAGGGTCTATTAGTGCATATACAGGATTAGTTTGGAAATGTTAAAAACACTCCTTAAATGAAAAAATTCAAACTTCATATACTCTGTGACATCATTAATGTCCTATGCAATTGCTGTGCAAAATTTGATCATCACAGATTAAATGTCAAAGATGTGGAAATGCGTAGCTTCAGATAACAAACACTATACGTTTACATATATATATATATATATATACTGGATTCCAATACTATTATACCATTTAATTCTGTTGACTGTAGATCTATGATGGGCTTTTTGTTAAGTATCCAGATTTCATTAAAATTCTATATGTTTAGGAAAATATATGGAATTTTATTTAGATGAATATTTTATTTTTATTATTAATAACTTCATTGTTTAAAATTTAATGGATAGATAATTTTCTATCAGCTCTTATTATTTTGAATTTTTTTCTTCAAGATATCTACTTTTCAATAGTTATACAATGAACCAATTGTACTTATCATGTAAAAATACTGTGTATCAAATCTTACCTCCTCCATTTTTGTAGGCTAAGTAAGGAAATCTCCAAATATTTCCGAGGCCCACTGACATTCCAATACAGGATAAAAGGAACTCTGCTCTGGAACCCCAATGTCCTCGGTTACTATCAGCTTCTTGAGTGGCTCCATTTTCAGCTTCTCGAGGAAGTTGCACCTAAGGAAAACAAACAATGAATGAAAATTAGGTTGAAATAAATTTGATACAATTTTGAACGACAAATCATTATTGAAACGGTAACGAAATTATCTCCAAATCTCTAAGAGCTCCACTAAATGACACTTTTTTTAAAAAATTATCTTATTCTTATATAAAGAAATCTTTACATATATAATGTGTATAGGTGAAGGTGTTCCACTACAGGTCAAACAGGCGCTGGAAGCGCGGGAGGTTTAAGCTTCACCGATTCTCGATCAACGGTACATTACGTACTAGTGAAGGTCAGATGGTTAACCCGACGCACGCCCACCTTTAACATCGGACGAAGAAACCCGATACCCACTTGATAGAGGGCTGGTCAAACTGTAACATTATTCAAAAACTAATCTCCTGATCATTTAGTCGCAATTCATTAGATATTTTGACAATGATTTAAACGCCCAAAATAAATATATCAATAATAAAATGGCTTATCAAAATATTGAATTGAATATTAAAATTCTTTCTTTTAATAAATTACAGAAGGAACCAATTACCCAAAATGCTTTGTTTAATGAAGCAAATAAGTATCTCGTTATTTCTTTTTCAAATATTCGTGATAGATTCTTTTCAGTTTACATTTTCCTGTTTCTATGTTGAAGAAATGCTAAAGAATGTTGTTGAACTCGTCCTTGCAAAGAAACGTTATTGAATAAGTCTTAGTGATAAAAAAAGAGCAGGAGAGAAGGAAAGAAATTCTTGGAAGTAAATGAAAGAAGATGATGAAGAGAAGAAGCAATATATACAGGAGGGAAAAAAAAAAAAAGAGTCTTTTACGTCCAACAAAGAGACGAAGATAGGAACAGAAAAGTCCTACAGAATGGACTGCTTTGATTTATCTATGTTTCTGACTCGATATTTTAAGATGAAATATTTAAAATGCTCTGAAATCAAGTAAGAAAGAAAGATAAACACATCAAGTATATTAACTTTAAAAAATCTTCAAAGTAAACAGGTGATATAAATAGTGCTTTTTTTATCTCCAGGCATCTTAGCTGGAAAATTGAAAGCAGAAAGTGAAATAATGTTTAAAGTTTTAGCCTTTTGAAACAAGTATTTCTTGATTTAAATTTATTTTGGCATTTTAATTATAATTATTATACAGTAGAACCTCGATTAACCGCAGTTGTCGGGACTGGACCTCCGTCGGTAACTCGAAAATTCCGCATAAGAGAGAGCACAAGGGGGATGGAGGGGAAGAAATTGTTTCTTTACCAAAAAAAAATTAAGGAACCCGACGTCGGTTAAACGAGGGTCCGGTGAAAAGAGAGTCGGATAATCGAAGTGCTACTGTAACCCTAAAGTCCAAGCTCAATTGTATGGATCCAACAATAAGCGGAACCAGTACAGTAACACTGATCTGCCAGCTCTTGCTTTTAACAATTTAAAGTTATAATGAATAAGGCGGAATTAATCAGGAATAATTTTCGAATTTTATTAAATGTTTGAATGAATCCAATCAGTTCTAACTATATTCTAATTCTTAAAAATGAAATTTTAAGGTATGTCGATAAAAAGTAAACTCTCAATAAAGTGAAACTACATTCAGAATATTATTAAAACAATAATATAATTTACAATACAATTTAAATCCTAAAGATCAAGTATTTTGAGTATACAAAAATGTATACTTCAAATGTATACAAAAGCTTATGGCCGTGTGCACCAAACTAGAATTATCTTTGATGGCTGCATTGTGGACGTAGCTAAAATTAGTGTGGGGTGCCTTTGTTTTAAAATTTTAGCCTTTGTTTTAAAATTGTGTGAAATTAAACAAACATGTATAAAAAGAAAATGTATTCAGAAACTTGATACATTTCTTTTTATACATGTTTGTTTCCTTTCACACAATTTTAAAACAAAGGCGAAAATTTTAAAACAAAGGCACCCCCCACTAATTTTAGGTACGTCCACAATGCAGCCATCAAAGTTAATTCTAGTTTGGTGCACACGGCCATTAGTTTCTGAATTAACTTACTAAAATTCAACCGGGCGTAGCCAATGAAAGTGTATTTGGAAAGATTAAGCTGATATATATTTATAGAGATATCATGCCCTACGTATTCTGTTTCATACTAACAAGCAACTTGTAAATATCATAAATATCTTGTAACTTTTAATATCTATTAAAAAACAAAGATACCTATTAAATATCTATTCAAACAATGCTTAGACATTCCACACTCGCATACGGTTTAGCAACTGCCTCCAAAGAAATATCACTTTCGCTAAGCAATGGAATGTAAGAATCAAGTTTATTACTTAATTCAGAGGAATTGCCTGTTTGTTTCCTATCTGCTAAAATTAAATTTCAAAATTAAATTTCGATTTTGAATATAAGATTTGCATATCTCTAAAACAGGAGTTCTCAATCGGGGTCCACATGTAATATTCTTCGGGGTCCACAGGGATCTCATTGAATCACATTTATTTTAAAATGGTTTATTATGAATTATTTACCAGTGTGTAGATGTATTATTTACCACTGTAGACTAATTTATTTGCATTAAATTAGTTTTCATTAAAAAAATAAAGCATAATCATTTACTGTTTTGTTGATTATTAATATAATCCCTTTACTTTTTAGTTGTGAGGGGGTCCACCAAAAAAAAAAAGAAGGGAAAGGGGTCCATGGGTAAAAAAGGTTGAGAAACCCTGCTCTAAAACAACTCTAAAAACAACGGTTACCTACCTCTACAAACAGCTGACCCATTTTTCTTAATAAAGCTATGAAGTTTTGATCTTGGCAAACAAAATTTTAGAGTTTACAAAATCCTGGATCTTGAATAATTTAAGCTCCTGGAATTCGAAGCGTTTTTATTCAACTTTTTAAGATCGTCCTATAATGATGTTTGTACATAATTATGCTGCTTCCGAAAGTAACCTTTTACTTCTGAATCTGTTGTGAAAAGACTGTTATTCGGACACTACTGAATTTTACGTAATTGTAATGGGACAACACGCAGCCCCTTTCAAATCGAAGGTTGAAGGGAAATGAAATAATAACCAGTGAATGTAGAATCTCTAAACGGAAATTAAAGGACACGACACTTTGAAAGTTACTTTTTTCAGAATTAAAAAAAAGATAGCAAATAGACAAATTCATAAACATTTGAGCTTCAAACCTTCCTAAAGTATAATTCACTACTAGAAAATGTAACGGTAGCAAGAGTCCAAAGGTATTATTTATATAACATATAGCAATGACCTACTTTAAGATATATTCTAAAACTATATCTGTTATTTTATTTAAGATGTAAGATCAACATATCACTTAGATTTAATAGAAGAGGAAAGAAATTATTTTCTTCCTTTATTTTGAAACAAATATGACTGTGGTATTTTTTTTTTTTTAAATACAGTATATATAAATTTTAAAATTCTGCTTAACAACAAAAATTGTTTAAAAAAAAACTAAAATGCTATGTTGTGGAGAAATTATAGAAAAATAAAAACAAAACAAAAAATTATTTTAAGCAAAGTAGAATAATTGACTTTATTTAACTGAAATAAATTATAATTAGCTTTTTGATACTAATATGATAAAAGTTTTCAGTTAGAAAAGGCACAAGTTTCTTTTAGGACTCATCTATTGAAAATTACGATTAATGCATTTTAAGTTAATTTCAGCCAGATCTCATTGTCCTTCCTTCCACAGCATCTAAGGCAGAGGTTCTCAAACTTTTTTCAGCGTGATCCAAGCCAGTGACCCGCGACTATAGGCGTACCAGGATTTCGGAATGAAAGGGGATTATGATAGTTGTTCAACCATTAAAAAAAAAAAGTTGTGTTCTTTTACCGAAGGGGGGGGGGGGGTTAAACAATGAACCGAAAAAACGATGAACTTTCCAAACAGAAACAGGTTTACAATCCTAGATAAAACCAATTTTCAGATGAAAAATTTTTCATTATATCTTTTCGCGATCTTACCCCAGACTCGCGACCCTAATTTGGGTAGCGACTTTAGGTTGGGAACCACTGGTGTAAAGTAAGATTAAGGCGACCATTCATCCTTTATGATGAAATTAAGAGTTTTTTTTTTGCTCTAGGTACTTTTGGGTCTTTTGCCTTGCATGGAAGTCTTACTAGAAAATGCAATTCTCATCAAGATACAGCGGACGACAATCACACAGTAATAGATTATCTAATCGTAATATTAGAGAGATATAATTAACTCATCGTCAGGTGTTCATCTGACTATGCGGGCAAATTTATGAGCTCAAGAAACCGGCATTGGTTTTTTTATTATAAATAACTTTATTTTTAACTTTTATATATGTGTTGGCTTTGAAGAACTAGTTTAATCAGTGTTTTATAATACAGTAATAATAGTATAAATCTAATGAAACAGTTTCATAAATTCGATGCAAAATTTGTTTATCCCTTATGGTAATGCTTTATTCATTTCTTTTCTATTCAGATGAACACATTTTGAGAACTATATGAATGAGAGATGAGGGAAAAAAAATTAGATTGTATTTCATAAAGGATGTATAACTGCTATCATAAAATTTAAAGAAATCACCGGATATGACCACCAACAGAAATGGAATGTTTTGTAAGCACGAATTTCGCATTCACCAGACAATTCAATTATATTCGTCATAAAAACTCGAAATTCCTGACAGCAAATGCTTTCTTATTGTACACTCTACAAAATTTCCTTGAAATTTCAGTTATTAATAGTAGTGTAAAATCATAATTTAGCAAGTGTGGCCTTGTAAAAAAAAAAAAAAAATCTATTTACAAAAAAAAAAAAATACGATCAATTTAGCCTCTTCCCTTGTTGCATAAAGAAAATTTTGAAATCTCAAGGTAGGTTTAGCACTATTGGCATTATATTTATTCTATCAAATTTAAAAAACAAATGTAATTTGAGTAAGTCAATCTTTTTATATTCTTTAGATGACAAGTCACCCTTTCTAAATTTCCCATTATCAATCTGTTTATGTTTAGCATGTTTTTTTTGTTTTTTTTATTTTCTTAATTGTATAATTACCGATTCTGCCAAAAAACTAGACATTCCACGAATCCGACTCTTGATTCCGACTCCGAATTCACAACTCCGACTCTGAAGCCCTGAATGTAATGCTATTAGGAATTACATATTGTCACCTACAGAAATTTCCGTTGAAATTTAATAAATGTTTAAAGGTAATAAAACTTAATTTTATTCAACTGATTTTTACTTCACCACTGGAAAGTTTGTGCACAAAATTGTGGAATTTCACTTCAGAAGAATCATTATGAAAAGATTAAAGAATCAGTAGCGGAACAAAAGAACGGAGGAAGAACTATCAGCAAAACTATCAGTTTTTAGATTAAGATTTGTAGATTTAGAGTTTTAGAGAAACTAAATTCAAGAAAGCACACAAAGTGTTGCAAAGAATTTACTGATTTCATAACGAATCATAAGAAGCTACTGAATACATCATAATGGCTTCTATCAACATAAATAAATATATTTGTTGGTATTCTGTGACGAGTGGAAAGAATGTTTGACTCATAGAATTGCTTAAAGAAGTTAATGGTCATTGAAGAGTTTGAAGGACACACGTGATGAAAGGGGAAAAAACAAAACGAATGAATCCGGATGCTTCACAGATGATAGTAATCAGAAATCCTTTTACAGATAAAGCTAATGGTATTGCAAAATGAGACACAGTCAGATGGAAGGACTCGTGCAAATGTTGTCATCGGAACGAGGCAATAGTCCATGGAACTTTTCTGGCATCAATTCTCTGACGTAACTAAAACTTACAAAATTTACCTAAATAAATTCTAAATTTCAAAAGGCATCATAGAAGTCACAAATAGGTTTAATACAACCAACGTAAAACAACATAATGATGTTCATGACAATAATATTGTTAAGAATACTATACTTCTGTATGAAATTCTGCTTATAATTTTTTAGTTTATGGATTTATTTTCAATCAGTCGAAATGCACAAGGGTTTTGTAACTTAGCCTAGAAGCTTTAATGCAAAGCAAAGTGCTGGACCTATTAGATAAGTTTTAGAACTTAAATCGAATGGAAATCATTCTGGAACAATCACAGAACTCAACCAAAGATTTCTCATCATAGCAATTTGGAACTATTTTTAATATAAAAGGTACTAGGAAAAAAGTTGTAAAAATTCGTAATTTTTAATAAAAACTCATAGAAAACGAATAAAATATTAAAAATTTATGAAAACACAAGATTAATGAATCAGAATTTCTCTTTGAATAGATGAAATTGATGGTCGGACAGAGGAAACGATAATAATGACGATATCCGAAAACCAAATCATTCATTAAATTATTACAAGCTTTTAGGAATCAAGTTATGGTTATTTTCAATTAAGTACAATAATCTGAAATGATAAATAATAATAATAAAAAATCGCATACAATTCAAGAAAAAAATAAAACTTCTTGAATAACTCGGCATTAACTAATACTCTTCCGCTGCATTCTCTTTTTTAAAAAAAATTCTTCCCTCTAGAAAAACTAGAAGGATCATCAAAACGCCTTTGCCTGATAACTCAATTATCACATCCATTGCGAGCCGCAACGAGATGAAGCAAATTGAAAAGCCTACAGAAGCTGAAATAGCAGTAGACTTGTAAATAAGAATAATTACCTTGATAAACTAATACATTCAATAAGAAAAAAAAAATACTAGATCTGAAAAAGATCTTTGATGCAAGAAATAAAACTGAAAATGAACAGTTTAATAGAAAACTTTTTCTCCCATGATCAAATTCCACATTCAAATTTCTGTCAATTCTGATCAAATTCCACATCATTTTAAACGAACACATGAAAACAAAAAAGATTCTTTTTGAACTAAACTAGATAACTAGTCTTTAAAAAATATAAATTACAATATTTATGAAGACCCTCACGATGCCTTTCGCGATCTGGAGAACTATCCGGTACACTAACACAAAAGGAATCCTGTTATTTTTCCTCTTTAGTCAACGGGAAAAACCATCTCTTCATGACCATTACCGTAAAATTCTTCTGTAATCATTTGTTCTCTCTTTATTCTTTACTAGGATGCTACTGGTCAAATCCGTACATCATAATCCTCTTTACAGTTGTTCCTGCTTGTATTTCTAATTTTATTTTATTGATTTTGAGCGTATGATGCGCGGTTTAATTTAAATAAAGGCACACCAATAGATTAGCAATCTTTGAATTGGTTTGGCCAGTAAATATACATTGCCCGGCCACTTTATTAGGTCACCTGCTGTGCGCACAAATGCAACACATTGCGACACAAACGCAATCTCACAACAACTCTTCAAGCCGTTGGGGGCAGTCTCATGGTGTGGAGGATGTTTTCTTGGCACACGTTGGGTCCATTGATAGCTGTGGAGGCATGTCAGGATGCTACAGCTACATAAACATCGTAGCTGACAAAGTGCAACCGTACATGTTAACAGTTTATCCTCATGCAGATGGTTATTTCCAGCAGGATAATGCGCCGGTGCACAAAGCCCGCATCATTATGGGACAGTTTGAGTAACATGACGATGACTTTTCCTTGCTGCAGTGGCCCGCTCAGTCCCCGGATCTCAGCCCGATTGAAAATATGTAGGATGACCTGGAACGGGCTGTTCGTTCCAGGCATACACCTCCATCAAATCTTCAGGAACTGCGTAACACACTCATGTCTGCATGGTACACAATACCTCAACAATGTTTTCAGCATCTTGTGGAATCCATGCCCCGACGAATTCAGGCTGTTTTGAGAGCTAAAAAAGGCCCAACCCGCTACTAGATAGGTGTACCTAATAAAGTGGCCGGACAGTGTATATTTAAAATTAAAAAAGGTAATTCTATTAAAAATTCAGAGAAAAACAATATTTTTTATTCAAAAAATTAATATTCAATTCCCGTATTAATAACACATTAATAAAATAGGCAGTGAAGCGGATTAAATGATATGAAGATTTTGAATTATAACAAGTGACGCAATAGTAAATCTTCCCAGTTAGATCAGCAATCGTAATCTTGATTGTCGATACAGCGCAAGAGATCTTCGAATAGGAAGGGCGGAGTCACCTTCTTATCGCACATAGCATTGTCCTTGTCTCCATTGTAGTTCCCTTTATGAGGGGATGAATTCTCGTCAGTAGATAACGTTTCAATGAGAATTATAAAAAAAAAAATCGCAGCAGTCAGTCGCATGTATTAGATGATGTATAATAATTATATTGTCAAAGCTATCAATAATTGACTTCAAAAATTAAAAAAGAAAAAATAGGCCTTAAGTTCTTATGCCGATTGATGTTTTTTTCTTCTTTCGATCTTGATCACCCTCTTTTAGAGTTTCGAGATAAGTGGAATTGCCAGACGTCCCGGGTTTTATGAAACATCAAATATTTTCAGAAAATATTAAAAGATGCCAAATGATTAATTCTTAGAAAAAAGTGTGATTTCTTTTCTTATTATTATTAATAATGCAAGCAGTTACAATAATAATTTGATTCTTTTTATGCTTAAGAGAAATCTTCCGGTTCCTCAAAAAATCAAAATCTGGCAAATCCTAGTGTAAGTGCAATAGCAAATTAATCGTATTATTTTTTTGTCATCGCTGATTTTGTTATTTATTTATTTGAATATGCAAAAAAATAAAAAATGTTATCTCCACTTTTATTTTTTTTTAAAGAATCAATTTCTCTATGAAATTAAAATTTGATGAAAAGATAATATATGTGACTAAATAAATACATAAATGTATTTATTATTCCTTCTGATTAAAGTAGAGAATTGGGTTTTTTTTGTTGATCCATTCGACGCCTGTTTTAAAACCTTATCTTTTTGTTGATTTGTTGGGCGAGTGTTTGACGTCATTCCATGGTCGGTCAACGACCTTCCAGTTACGCACTGCCTCAAGGTCATTTGGGAGGGATTTCCCGTCGATGAAATAATACGAATTAATGTAGTTCACCCTTGACCTCATTGAGTCACCGTCGCAATGGAACAGAGCACCATTGGAAAAACCTTCCTCATCCTTGGCAACAACATTTGCCTGTTGTTTATTAACAAAAGATTGACTTTGGTTAGTTTGAAATTTCACTTCCTTATAAGAAAGATACTTGAAGGTAAGAAAAAGAAATGAGATAAAAAAATCAGTTGGTTATAGAAACAGTCAAAGAATATAAATTTTGTAATTTGGATAAGCATTTCCAAGATGGGAAATAACTCATGAAATAACAATTTCCAAAAAATATCGAATTTGAAAAAAAAAAAAAAAAAAAACTAAGGGAAAATAGCGAATCGAAAAATTATCTTGAATAGCCCGTGTAATACACAAACACAATTACACATAGACATAGATATTATTTTCCATTGAAAAGGTGAAGTGTTTCAACAAAAAAAAAAAAAATACCTGTCGATTGTATTATGCAAATAAACTCTAATTTCAAAATGAACGAAGATTATATTATTTACCTTATAATGAGTCTCGTTATCATTTCTCTTTTTTGCATTAATTTTTTTTTTTTTTGACCTTTATGATTATAGAAAAAAAAATACATTCCTAATTTTGTAATGCTGTAAATATTTTTTTATTGAAATTTACTGCTAAATTTTTTTATACTTTTTAACTACTTTCTTGTTCTGTTTATCGAACCTACATCAGCTATAAACTAGGTCTATATTAAAAAAAAAAATGCTATGCATTTATGCATAGTAAAAAATAATATGCACAGTAATTTATATATACATTAGCTTACTTATCGTTCATATGACTCACAAAACTCACAAAATTCTTTTAAAGTAAAATTTAAAATGAATAAATTTTAGAAATTTTACATTTCCCAATTATCATTTATTTTTTCAATTTTTGATGGTTAGGAAATTAGAAATGTATTATCTAAATATTATATTAGTTAAGTGAGACATATTTCTTTATAAACATTAAAACGTTGTTATTACTTCCTACGTATTGAACGTTCACAGTTCTTTCACCTTTTTTTAAAAAAGAATGTAAAAGGTCAAAGACTGCAAGAACGTCAAGAATCAATATTTATAAAGTATTTAACCATCTTTAAATATTTTATTAAATAGGAAACACAAGAGTTACTTAAGGTTTTGAACTTTTCACTTTAAATGTTAGAATTCCTTAGGTACGATAACAAATCAGCTTTAAATAATTTTTAATGTATTAAATAAAACAGAAGGAAAATTTTGAAATGAAATCAAAGAAGCAATTAATAAGAAACAATTTTAACTCAACTTTATGTTTCAATTTACATTATAGAAATGTAATTTGTAGTTATTTTTTTTTTTTAAATATATTGCTTACAATAACTATTTTTTTTAGTTCATACATGTTGGCCTACTATTTATTACGTAATTATCTAACATGTATATCACCTCTACTGAATACGTTGGAAAATTATGAAATAAATAGATATGTTTATAGTAATTACAAAAAAATTCAAATTCTTAATTAATACAGTAGAGCTCCGATTATCCGCGGGATTGGGTGGCAAGGGCTTCGCGGATAACGAACATCGCGGATAACCCGAATAAAGACTAAAATGAGGTGTAAACACGAAAAAAAATATTGCAGCATAAAAACTACGTTTTATTATACAAAAAACAAAATATGCAAAACTTTTAAAATATGTAAAGTAAAGCAGGAACATTTCTGCAGAGCAAAAGTCTGCCACTCATCCACAAATTCCGAGAAGGCCTATAGGATTACGATGCACAATAAACCTGTCAGTAATTTTCGACCTTCGCATTGTAGGACCTATTGTACTTTCCCTGCTGTTGGCTTGGATTAAAATTGTTTTTTTTGAGGTTCGTAATTTAAAAAAATTTTCGCGGCACTCGCAGATAATCAACACCCCGGATCATCCGCTCGCGGATAATCGGGGCTCTACTGTAATTATAAATTTATGGAAAAAAATCGTACATTTTAGGTTACTGTTAGGCCTTAGTAACTAGATAAATTACAGCTTTTGGTGTTAATTGACAAAGGAATTGTAATTATCACAATTAAACTCCTTTTTATAATTACTATAATTAACATGGTTAGAGAAATGTTGATTAAAGATAGCTGAACTACAGGTAAGCCATTTGTAAACACGTGTGAAATAGATTGCTATTTATTATCATTAGCGTAATTACTTTAAGGAAAGCATTTTACTTTCTTTGTATTCCACAAGCCGTAGCTTTCTTTTGGTAGGCACCTATGTTTACATTTAGTATTGAATAAACTTCCTTTCAATGAAACACAAATTCCGTTACAATGTTTTCTAATGGTCCATATTCAGGGAATAGATCAGCATTGGTCAAAGTTATAGCCGTTTTACATTTACCATTTCACTCGCCATAACGCAAGCCTTAACGCAGGCCATGTCAGGGTAGATGGCCAGTGATTTAGTGTACTGTTTTACACTTACCATATCGCCTTCCATCACACGGAAAATTTACATTTCTCAATTGTCATCATGCCTACGTTGTATTTACGAAAAAAATTGCATTGATTAATATAAAAATCCTGTATTCAATGCATTGAATAGATGAAAGAATGTTTTTAATTAATTAAAATAGGAAATATTCATTTAAATATTCATTTTTCATTGTTTTGTATTTCTTTGTTTTCAGTTTCGATAGTTCTCGTTAAATCTCGACCATCCCACGATATGTTTTCGAGATTTCAATCGCTCGTCGATTCTAATTTTAAGGCCGAAATTCTGTAATGATTTCGATTACTAATGTAACATTTTCTGAAAGCATCCACGAAAATATAAGGAAAAGATGACCTCCGATCGTGAAAATCATTTTTCTAATCGGTAATTTCGAATAAATAGATACAAATCGATTAGACTTCAAGTTCTACAATTCGCCACCAGGAGCGTTGGTGTGACATTGCGCCATATCTTCAAAAATAGAGCACGGGCTATCTATTGCAATGTCCTCGCCATGTGTGTTGGCGACCATTATGGCGAGGTTATGGCGAGTGAAATGATAAATGTAAAACGGCTATTAGTGATTGACGAGAATAAGGATTTATATTATTAATTAGATATCTTATTTATTATCTAACAAAATTTTTAAAAATGTAAGCAGAAATCTAAAAATTTATCTATTAAATACTCAAGAAACGCTATAATCTCTTTTAAAACTAATATAAAGATAGGTAAATAAACAATGCTAAATTCTGCGAGTTTCACGGATCTCCAAAGCGATCTGCTTTGGTTTCGTATTCACTTTTATTAATTTTAATGTTACGGAATGTCACTTAGTCATACTATGTTATATAGCTATTTGTTTTTCAAATTTATAAATTGTACATATTTCAACATTTATAAATAATTCGAATTAATAAAATTTCATAAAACGTTTTTAGGGATTGCTTAAAAATATTTGTATACTTACAGCTAAATATTTATGTAATACACAAAAGAATAAACGTCATAAAGGCATTGGTAGAAAGTGATAATCATTTCTGTTGATACATTATGAAAATAATTTAAAGGTTAGAAACAAATTTTATCAGATTTTTATGGAATTTGAGATTAATCGAATCGATAAATGTCTGTCTTGTTGCATATTATATAAATTATATCTCGGTCATAGTTACAGACAAACTCTTTTCTTTGGGTAAATATAAGCACTTTTTGGTGTCTAGAGTTACTTAAACAGAAAATTTAAAAAGACATTTAAAAAAAAAAGTACAAAAGCATTTTTATCCAAATTACAATAATTTAAATGAAAAAAATTAAGAGCAGGGTTAGATCTTATCAATCAAAAGTCATTCACTTAGTTAGTAAGTTTTTGGCTTTCCTGTAATTGGCTTTAGACACTCTGTCGTTGTGCAGCTACAAAGATTAATGATCATTTAAAGGATAACCGAATGAGAATGAAAATGGAAACTATACGAATCTTTATAGAAATGATATAAATGAATTCGGATGAGGACAAGTCACAAATATGGGATACCATCATCAGAAGCAAAACAGCAAAAAAAATAAAATAATCAATCAATAAAAGAGATATATTTCGAGAAGAGGAGGCCCTTTATAGTGACTTTAAAAGGATCCTCTTTAAGTTGTTCTGAAACATATCAGATTAGAAGATGCATTAATTCCCAAAGATCTTGAATTTCTTTGATTATTAATATAATATTAACCACGCTAACATTCTAAAAAATCCCTTGACATCTATTATTATCTTAATGCCGATATTTTACTGATGTTTTTCAATCTTATTTAGAACTGTTTCAAATCATTATTCCTTCTTCAGTAAAAGAGTAGCATCTAGATTAGCAGGTGTCATCATTGCGATGTTTTCATTAACTTGTTACCTAGTCTTAGCAAAATCAATGTTAATAAATCGAAAGACTATAGCAAAAGAAATATGAATAAATAAGTAAGATATTAAACACACACATAACTATATAAAAAATATATATAAAATATATAAAAAATATTGTTATATATTTTTATATTTTTTATATAGTTATAAGACCTTACTTATCAAATTGAAAGACTGTAAGAATCATCTTTAATTTAGTACTTCCATAAAAGTACAATCTTTTCTATGTCCTAAAAAAATCCATTTTTAAAGCATATAGTTCAATCTTTTATCAAGTAATAAACAAGATAAGAAACAACATTTAATTTTACTTATCTTACATATTTTATTTGTAGCATAAGAATTTTTTTCAATATTAATATACCCTTCACATATTACTTTTTACTAATATCTAGATAGTTGTTCATTCTGTTTTTAGATACTATAATTCTTCAACATGTCAGAGAAATAGAGATAGATGGAGAGATGAGATTGGAGAAGAAATCTCTAGGAGATCCCCAGATTAGGGATGGAGAGAGAGAAGAAGGAAACATTCATCTTTAGGACTAATTCAAATCCAAGATGGCAAACAGAATAACCTTTGGGATTTCACTAATCATTAAAATTTCAAAAAGAAATTGTGAGACCGTCGTCGAAATTATTGACAATAGAATGAATTCTGGCACAACTACATAAATCTATATAAAAAAATAAAACTTAGGTTTACAAAAAGTTAAATCGTTTTAGTTAAAATCCTCATTTTAGTAAGACCGGTTAGTTTGTCGTCACGGATCACCATTTATGAGTTTCTGTTCCGGTTGTCCAAATTTTTTGTGAAAAAGAATTTTAGATAGACCTACCTTTTCTTTAAAAAAACATATTGGATAAATTGAATGATAAAAATATAAGTCTTAAAGTCAGTCAAAAAGCCAAATAAAGTTATATATTCAAGGAAAAATTAAAATATGAGATTAAAGATCGGGTAGACACAGAGCAAATATGAAAAGCTTCTTATTTTTATGAAAGCTATTGAGAAAAGAAAAAGAATAGGAAATTATAAAGTTTTGAAAATTTCTATTTCAAATAAATTCAACCCCAATGAAGCGTTGTTAGTTACAAGCGATGCGGGCATCCTTGGACTGAACTTTATTTTATTCTTATAATATCGTCTGAGCTTTGTTTCACAAGAGAAGTTACAACTGAATTTTTCAAAAAACATTTGTGCGCAATGTTCGTGTAAATACAAAAATTTAAAAAAAAAAATTTCAAAAATTTAATAATAAATTATTAAATCGAAAACATGAAATTCCTTTGTGAACTAATATTTTTACTGTTAAGTAATTGTGCTTTATTTTTATCTGGTTGGTTTATTGTATTAACGTATTATTATTGTAATTTATTGTTAAAATTTTTGGTGTGCGATACTGATATCACGTTTTTTGTTCATAGTTAAAATGTTATACTTTTTCTTTATTAATTTTCCAAATTATAATTCTCTTTTGAAAACGTAACAAAAATGTTACGAAAGAAAATGTTATGTAAAGAGTTTAATAAATATTTTCCCATAAAAATATCTATTATGAATAAAATATTCGTGTAGAGTTTAGAATCAAGTAAAATAAATAAAAACCATTAGATCATCGTTGTTTCCTTTGATCAAAACTGAAGATTTGAAATTTCAGAAGTTGGAAAGATGAAAAAGGAGAACAAAAAGATAATGAAAAAAAAAGACAGAAATTGAACTAAACAAAACTTCACGGTATCACTGCTTTACTTGTCTTTAGTTAAAAAATTATCAATGTAATGCTCGCAAATTGGTTGAGGAATGTGCTCTTAATTTTAGATTTCCCTAACTCACATGATTACTAAAACAAGTTGGTCACGTGCTCTTAATAAAAAAAAAAAATCAATGACCAGTTTCTGTCTCCCAAACTACATAATAACACAAACCAAAATTAGGACTCGCAATACTGACCGATTGTGCGCGCTGTCCATCCCTTGCGGACGCAGGAACCTCCTTTATCTCTGCTTCTTCTGCCGGTTTCCAAGCGCTTTCAGGCTCTTTATTCTCGTTTGGCTCCGGCGCAACAGACACCCGTCTAATTTGAGGAGGCATTTGACAAATTCACGGCGTTCAATGGAACCGCCGCTATGCCTCTCTATTACCAATCATCTCATTCCGAGATTTATTTAAGTGTTTATGTGTTTGTAACGTGGCAACGCAAAGCGATTTCGCTTTTTTCATAGTAGAGACTAAAACGACCAATCAATTACTTAAATAAAAGGAATGATTCTAATGGATATGACAGTAATTTAGTAAATGTGATGGGCAGTAAAAGCAAAATAGAAAAAGGAAAAAAAAAGCCTTGCTGAAAATCACCATAAAATTTAACTTTGCAATAAGCAATAATTTAACTACACCTGCAGATAAATTATAATACTTTGTATCAAGCCAAAATTGAAATAGCTTAGTAACCCAATTTCTCATTTATGCAATAATAGCAACCTCCTTGGATTGGATTGACCCCATAAGGGAACAAGCAATGCCGAATTGAACTGACTTTATTTCGTTTCTGACTAGAATTTCCGATATTTCGTTTTCCCTCATAATAAAAGTTTGTTGAATCAACAGTTGACCAAGAAGTTCCTCAGAAAACTTAACCTGTACTTTCTTAAAATGTAATTCTCAATTTTTTTTTATTATATTTCTTACAAATACAAACGAAAAGTTACGTTTAGTTTCGAGTTTCGAGTTGACAAACAGTAAGTTTTTCCACTTTCTGAAAAAAAAAAAAATGAATTAAAACCGTCTTATTTACTGAAATTGTCTAAAACCGATGAACTGTAGCCATATCAAACGACGCTGTAAGTAATGGATTAGCTAATAGAACTAACATCCATTGTTTAAAATCGGTAGAGATCGGTTATTAGTTTCTAATGCTTTTTTTTCATTGAAATTTTTGTCTCTTCCTGGCCCTCTTCGATAAGATTTGGAAAAGATTTCAAGTTTTTAATGTTTGTTCATTCGTTTTTCAATCTCTTTATGATATCTTCTAGTAGATGTTATGGAATCTTAGAAGACTTCATCTCAACTTCTTCCCGTTCGGCCACTTCCAACCTCTAGCAGAGAAAAGCACATCTACATCATAAGGAAACGAAACAAAGAGATTCAGACGATCGAAGAAAAAACTATGGATATTGCCTTTGTTTGTGAAATCCGTGATACTGTTTCTCACTCTTCAATCGAAAGACTGCTTTTGAAAAAAAAAAAAATTACGGTTGTAAATTGACTTATTTTTGTAACTTCAACTCCTCAGACATAAATCGATTTCTATATTTCTGAGCTTTAAGACAAACTAAATATAAACTAATAATTGAAATTCGCAGAAATCAAAGTCACGTGATATTTAAACAGCATAGGAATTGATTTAAAAAGCCATAGATGGTAGACGCACTTTGCCATATAAGAAATAAACTTGCAATTTAAGTAGGTCTAATATAGGTTGTTTAAGGGAGAATTAAGAAGATTATGATTAGAGATTCATTTTGAATCAACTTTTAGCATAATTCTTCTGAATTGCTTGGGAGGAAGTCATTTGAGAAACGATAAGGTTTCGTAACTTTACTCGATTCCATGTACTATTACATGTTAATATCACTGACTGAAGCAGAATAACAATCCTGAAACTATCCAAGTTTGGAGGAAAAAAATTGTAAATACTGTTTTGCTTATTTTCAGTAAATGAATAGAATTCAAAAGGAGGAAAAAAGAAAAAGAAAGAAAAAAACCATTAAATTGAAATTTATATAAGTTCTAACATGTTGAAGTTAAGATTGTATTTTTTAACCATAAAAGTTTAGAACTAAACTTTCATTTTCACTATCCTTAGTTTTCTTATGGGACTTCAAGATAGTTAATTCAGTCTATTACTATTTAAATTTCCTTTAAGTTTCGATTATGAGTTCCGGTGTTGTGGGAAGTAGATTCGAAGGCTGACAATTATTTTAGAATGCACCTATCCTGTTCTCAATAAGCGTGATTTAAGATAATAGATAAGTAACCGTCTTTCATACAATCACGTTTAGGAATTATACAAAAAAAAAAAAAAAAAATGAAAAAATAAAGAAGAATATAGTGAGAATTTTTACGAGTTATCATTAGAATAAATTGTAAGTTATGTGCCAGTGGAGAATTAGACAGATCTTTCCTTGCAATTTGTTAAGAAATTTATTAAAATATTCTCACCTGAATGTGAGTCACGAAGAATTAATGGACTGAATTCTTAACGATACTTTTTTCCCGGATAAGGTTTGTGAATACATTTCGCGAATCATTTTTAAAGTATTACTTCTTGCGTCATCAACTTTATTCATAATATTTTCTGTAATGTATTTACTAATATTTTAATTGCTAACGAAATTGAAATTTAAATTAATGCAGATAATTAAAATATATGGAAATCAATTACAATACATGAACTTATAGTTTAAATTGATGATGGTAATTCAAGATCCGTATTTTCATCCTTATTCGATACGATGTTTATTCCTTCTTTTTTTAATTTAAACATATAAAGAAAATCAGTCAATCTTTAGATAGAGATAGAAATGCAAAAGGAAATTGCCCTTGAGAATTAGAATTATTTAAAAGAATCAATGAATACCAAAATGTAAACATAAAAAAAAAATCTACTTACAATGGAAATTTCTAGAAATAACACAGAATAATACAGCTCTTAATAATTTGACATTTCTGAGTTTTAATATAATGTACAAAAGTTAATATTGTTTCAGATTAATTAATTATAAGGAACTAATTAATTACAGTAGTTGCTATTAAAAAAAATTACGACATAGGAGAAATTTGTCTTGCTGAAGTGCCATGAAATCTTATTCCATTATGTATCATTATTTCTTGAGCAAGATTGTTCATTTTGTAGTTAGCAGGCCAAGGAATTTTTATTTTCAAAACTATTTTTTTTTTTTTTTGTGTGTGTGTGTGTGTGTGTGTGTGTGTGTGTGTGTGTGTGTGATTTATCGTGAAGGAGAACATTCATAATATCAACATTTTATCATATTCTAAATCTTTGATATATAATTATTTTAGCTAAGCAAAGTGAAATGAATTGTAATCAATATTATTCGGCTTAAGAATGTTAAGTCAAAAATACTCAAAAACATTAATTACCATACATCTTTTAATTCCTTCAATCAGTAAAATAAAACTTGTGGCAATAATTTTATGAACACACATACATTGGAGTTATTTATCGATAAAAAGAAGTGTGTCATCGTTCAATCTATTCAAAATGGTTTAGATTTCAAAACCTAAAATTCTTCTATTCTCTTCGATTGTTGGTATTGATCTTAGTTTCACAAAAATCATTGAAACGGAATTAGGTTAACGGAATCACGTTAATGCTAGCAGGTCATCAAGTGCATTTTCTTAATATTTAACTAGGGTTATCAAAAACATATTTGAAAACTATAAAATTAATAATTTGTTATCTTTTGATAATAAATAGTGTTTATTTATGTCATTTAATATAAATTTACATATCAAAACAGATAATACAAAATCTTTAGTACTTTACTACAGCCTTTGATTACTTAAAGGAAAATTTTATTAGGAAAATTTTGAAGGAGGTTTGCATATATGGGATATTTACATTAGTAAAACTGATAGGAAAAACGGAAAAACGATAAAAATCCACTAAATTTGTTTGCATTCACGCCTTGAGCCATCATCCATGGGAATCTGGGACAGGGGTTTCGAGTGCGGGGGAAGGATCCATAGGCTTTCTCGCATTCTGAGCTTGATCAAACTTGAGGCTAAATCTGGCTGATGCGTCCTAATAAGGACGAAACAGCTGTCCCAGCTTGCCGTCGATGATGGCTCAAAGCTTGAGAGCTAACGAAGTTTACATTTTTATCATGTTATGTACATCAAATTTTAATTCCTTGCACTTTAATTTTATTTTTTTTTTAATGCCTATTTCCCAACAAGAAAAAAAAAATACAACAGTGAAAATGCACCAAACTAAATTATTATTTGTATTTTTTTAAACGAAATATTGATTTTAAAATGCGGTATTGGGGGATAAATATTTTAATAATGTCAAAGCATTTAATAATTATTAAGTTGTATTTAACTTTCATCTCAGTTTTAAAACTACAGCATGTTTCTAGTCAGAGCTGTTGTGTATGATTATTTTTTTTACTCCAACTACGACTCATAATCCTAAAGCTGGAAAAGTAATAGACTCTGATTCTGCTCATTAATTTTATTAAGTATTTACTTTAAATAATTGAGATAAAACATTACTAAAATATGGATTTTTGCAACAAAATTGGAAGTGATATTTTCGTAAGAAAACGATATTTAAGAGTATCAACATCATTTATCAGCAACGAAATACAGATTTTTGCTGAAAATGAATATCTTTTTGAAAATAAATGTTGTCAGTGCTGGAGGATTAATGACCAGTCTAAAACTTCGAATTTTAAATAAAATAATATTTACATATATTATAGTATTTCGTTGTATGAGATGAAATTTTAAATAATTTCTTAAAACTTAGAACATTACATACGTTAGTAACTAAATATTTTAAACTATATTTCATCTTTCAACATTAAACATAAAAATACAAATTAGTTAAGGTTGAACATTACTTAAGGTTAGCAAAGGAAACAGTAATGCATGAAATCAACATATAGTCTAAATAACTATCTTCGTAATCAGATTCCTAGATGTTTTGGAAATGCTTAGATAAATAGAAGAGTCAACATCAAACCAATCCTACGAGTAATTTGCGTTATTCTTTTCATTTTTAAAAAATACATTAATAAGTTATTAGTTTTTCTCAAGAAAAGGTAAGTCTGTCAACTAACCCTAACCTTCTTAGCAACCAATGGACATGTCGTTGCTGAGGAATGGATCTTAAGTTAAAGAAACATTCGAGGTATGTTAGAAAATGGCTTCTTTTATAACATTTTGATTGCTTTTTTCATGGGACATTAAAAAACAATTCCTCAGTAACTTGATTCTACAATGATCTTAATTCCGTTTTATGAGAACTTAAAGATTATCTAAGATAGAAACTTAACTTCAAAGTTTCTTTCTTGATGTCAAGAAAGAAACACGTGTAGATTTTCAAGTACCATCATTATGTTTAATTTTAAGCTTTAAAATAAAAATTAAATAAGCCCTGTTTGTTCGAAAAATTAATACGATATCAAAGTAAATATCCTTGTTAACTCATCTTCAAATTCAAAATAGTCATTAGCTTTCAGTATAATTTATTTATTCTGTATAATTAAAAGGTTATTATTTTATTTAAATTCTGAATTCTTCTAAAGTAACTTATATTCTAATCTTTGTCTTTACGTTATTAACAATTTTGATATTTATTTGGTAATATCTTTGTTATTAAACATCTATTTTGTATTCTTTGTAATTATTTATATTATTATTATTAATGAAAATCTGCTTTATAACATTTTCACATTCCAATAACTAACCAACTTTCGCATCCTGACGTAAAAATTCAAATATTTGTCTTGATCATCTAAAAACAATACTAGCGTTTTTTATTACATTCAATTTGAGCATGCATATATATCTTCGTGTTTTGATAAAATATTTCGCTGCCATTAGTTACAACACTAGATAATTCATAATAAAGATAATTTTATAATTCATAAAATAAATTCAGAATTAAAATGTGCATTGAAATTGTCATGAAGTTTTAAATTTTTACGATGTTTTGAGGAATTTACCATCAGTTAGGAAAGTAATTATCTGTGCTTTAATAAATATGTATGCATGTATTTATAAAATTGATTAAGAAGAACGGGTGTTTGTCTGTAAGTGTGTGTGTGTGGGGAGGGCAAATCTCTTAATATTTAGATTAGGCCTAGACATATTTTCTAATTTACTATTATAAGTTGAAGGGATCTTGCTCCCCACGACTCCCGAAATTTTGAAAACGAAATTTTGTTTTTGGATGTTGCTGATCAGCAGTTCCCAAAAACTTTCCTCCCCCCTTCCCTTCCCCGAAATAAAATCCAATGTACGCCTCAGTTAAGATTTTAAGATTTTGATTCGTCAACAATTCTACGATTTGTCCTAAACATCATTTACTTAAACATCGAAGTAAAATTTTAATGTACACAAATTCTACAAAACGATAAAATGTCTAAAAACATTGAGGATAACATTATCAATATGAGTAAAATTATATAATAATTCTAATTGTGCATTAATAGATGAATCTAACATTAATTCATTAATAGATATACTGATAGAAAGAATTCGATGTCAGAAAATGGCGATAAGAAACGTTTCTAAAAAGAAATAAAATAATGAAAAAAAGAAAAAGAAAAGAAAAAAAAAAAAATCATCACAACAAGGCCAACAAAGAGAAAGGCTGTCTGGAATGAATTTCGTGCTAGGCCGAGACGCCTGATGGTAGCGAAAGGATAAAGAGAGTATCAGAAACTGCTTATTAAGTTTCGCAGGTATAAGAACTATCTACGAATGTATCTTAACTTCAATTATAAAATAACTTCATTCTTAACTCTAAACTTTTGTATGTTTTATTCTACAAATTAAAACAATCTTGCCTATTATTTTTGTATGAATATTTCGCAATCTTTTGCTTATTATTTCTTAGTAGAGTGAAGTGAAAACCCAAGGTACAGATACGTTACACAATAAATAAACTCTTACTACCTATGCATGAAGATTTGATGTTTAAGAGACTTCCTATGTGAACTTTTTCGATCTTTGCTTGGCCTGTGTTTCAATCTGTCAAGCTATATTGAGATCATAAACCATCTGCATAAATCCATGCCGGTCTCCATCTCTGACACTCCACGGTTTGGAGATCTTAACGACCTGAGGACGATTCCTGAACAATAGGACGCAAAAGACTTCGTCTATCTTCTTTTCAACGTTGTGGGAAATACCCAGAGTCTCGAAGTTATGCATTAACTTCGCCCACAGTCACATTAGGAGTACGTTTCTTCAAAGAATAATAAATTACGACTTGTAGTTCTCTGTACATCTTCAAAATGATAAGCACTTCATTTGGCAGATAGAACATAGTGTCTGCATGGCTTCAATTTAGGATTGAGTGTTTTATCATTCCAATTTTCTTAGAATTCAGGCCCATGTAATCAGCGAAATCTGGGAGATTATCCTTTTGCAACAACCATGGACTGTTCTGAAGATTAGCTACATGTCATTATAATAACATTATCCAAAATATTAAAATAGACTTAATGTTCCACCACAAAGGTATTGTCCGGTTATGTGCTGATTGAAGCGAAATCGGCAAGACAAATTGAAAATGTGACAATTTATTGTACAGTATATTCACTGTAGTATTTTTTCTTTCTGTAAAATAACATCACATGAAATTTATGCTTGAAAATGTTTGCGAAAATTAATGCAAGAAATTTATTTATTTAGTAGCAGCCGTAGGTAAAAGAATAGAATCTCATAAATTTACGTAAGATTATTACGTGTTAATCTCATCAAAACATGAAATGACAGTAAATTATTCTATTTCCACAGATAAAATAATGCTTCTAAATTGCCACACCTTTACGTCTTGGTCTGTAATAATAGTTTAAGACTACAATCAACTGCGAGCATTGTCTGCTCCGCAAATTAACCTCAAACAGGTTCTCACTTCCTTGCAGTGGCCTTCAGAGAATATAATGGGTATAAGAAACTATCCTTCGTCTTTAAAGAGAACTGTCCTTAAAGCTAAAGGGAACAGTTGAAAAACATAAACAATTATTTCCTGAGATGTAAAAAGTGTTCTTGAAAGTGTTTAATTCAAACCGAAGAAAATGTAGAAATTTGTTAGCATAATCAAGAGAGTACTACATCAATACGAAAGCAAGCCTCTCACCCAACAGCGAAACTGAATATTAATTCTTGCACTTGATCACGAAAAACGGTTAAATATGTATCAAGCAACAGATTTACTTGAATTCTAATTTGACCCCGGCTGTTTTTGTTAAGATTTCCTCGTAAATTTCTCATACATCTAAATTAGAAATTCAGAAAAGCTTCATTTGCATCTAATTGTTAGCAACATCGTTCAATGAAACAATCCTCATGAAACAGGATTTGCCTGAAGCATTTTCTCGCAAAACCTTTTGCTACTTCGTACCATGCTTGTTCTAAATAGCAGTTACAGCTCTGTCTTCCTAGAATCGAATCCAAATGTTGTTCTTTTGCCTTTAGGTGTTTTAATTTTTTTTAGTTAAAGATGATGAGCGGTTGTAAACTTTAAAGTTCGTTGGTGTATATCTGAAAATGCTCTAATTAATAAATAAAGACAGAGGCATTGTACTCGCTATTATTTCTTTTAACAAAAGAGTATGTTCAAAGTAAAAAGAAGAAAAAAGAAAAGAAATTTAACGTGCTGTGAGTATGAGTAAATAAAGCAAAGGAAAACATTGGTCTAATTGTTTTGTAAACTAATTCTAGTCATTTTTTTATTGCAAGAATTCTTGAAAATCTTTGTCATCTGAATATCCATCAAAACAATGACTTTGATCTGGATTGAAATATAAATTTTAGATTCAAAAATCTTTACAGATTAACAACTTCAATATAAAAATTTAAACGGAAATGTCTATTTGGAAAAGCCATGAAAACTTCAAAATAAGCCAGAGAAGTATTTAATGAAAAAAGGAAATCTTTTTCTTTCGGAATCTCTTCGTATTCATTCCCAACAGTTCTCGGAAAAGCCGGAAATTTTTAAATCGGAATTTTGTAAGATTTTTGACGAATATCTTAGCTTTCTGAGAAAATATCGTGAAAGATAGCCTATGATAGAGAAACAGTTCTTTGTTGATCGGGAATATTTATTAATAGATACCTACATTTGGTCTGTCACGTTCCAATGTAAGTGGATGGCAACAGACAGATCTAATTATACTTTAGAGTTCAATCTTCTTGCCACCCGCCGATTGCTAACCAATGATGGAAAGTCAAATGGCCTGTGCGC
>JAFIDM010000002.1:31793596-31811679 GCA_023159025.1 Thereuonema tuberculata
AATGCGAACCACAGCAGGCTTCAAAGATCACAATGGATAACAGCGGCTTTAGCGGCAAGCCAATCACGTTTTCCTATGAAATTAGCGAGAGCAATCTTTTTCAGACAGCCAATAAAGAAACACTTGCGTTGCTTAAACAAAGAATCGGCATCCATTTTCTCGCTCGATTCTTTTTTTTTTTAATTTCTGAGTGAAGATTAATAAGAGTCTAATTATCGGAGTATAGATATCTAGTAAACATATGTAAGAAAAGGAAAGATGGCTTCAAGAGGTTTCTAAATCAAAATAAAGAAAGAAAACAAAGCAAATCGGCGAGGCCGTCTGTTCCTTTCTCGCTCAAATGATCGCAAAATCACTAGGCCTATCTATGATTTCTAAAATAAGCAGTGTGAGTAAATTTTAATTCTACGTTGCATTTATTCTTTGTTTTAATTAACTGTTTATATTGGCTTATGACTAATAATAAAAACTGTTAACACATCTGTTTGTTCCGTATCGCCATTCTCAAAATATGCAGGCTAGAGCATACAAGTCGTGACTCTGGCAATGCTCGTCCCGCTTGAAGAATATCAAACAGACTCACCCAACCCTCTTTCGTTTTACTCCAGCCATTCCTATAAATATAAATAATGAGTTTACAAATAATCTCTCATCGTTGCTGAGAAGATCCTTTTTCAGAGCGGCGTCGTTTGTTCATATGCGGGGGAGTTCGCCGTTGTCGACAGACGCCGAAGTCCGTTCGCAGCGTTGACGTTAGTTTATGCGCATCCAGCTTTAAGTGGAGTGGAGACAAAAATAATCGTGCTCATATGTTAGGGTGGACTAATAAATCTGCATAGTATCAAATTTTAAGGAAATCAATCCAGGTGTTTTAGCGAAGCATTTCGGAGTCTTTTTTGAAGGAAGAAAGCGGTGCAGATCAAAATAAATATCCCTATGTTTTAAATTGGATCATACATAAGCAACATACCAAATGTACAGCAACGTCAGATGGGATGGGTGAGATACGCACAAACAAACAAACAAACAAAAATATTCAAGTGGAATAGTGAGACATCTTTAGTCAACAATAGGTTTGATATTTGTTAAATGGTTACAGATATTTTACATTTAACACTAAACACATTTCAATATGTGGAAAAGCGATGAGCAGTTTATGACAGCATGAATGGATAATAAGTGATGTAATCCAAAAAAAAAAAAAAACATTTAAATACTCTTACAAATGCTTTTGTACTCTTCTTCCAGCGCATCGAATATACATATATAGTAAACTCCCGATTATCAGCGGACCTCTCCTGTTTCCATTTTTTTTTTTTTTTTCTATACAATAAATTACGGAATCAACAAACATTTTTTAAAACTAGAATAAGGTAAACAATAAAAGAGGCACATTTAGCGACGTCTAAGTAAGGGGTTTTCGTGTTTCAACACGAAAAAACAAAAACAATTAACCGATTTTTTTTTGTTAAAAAGTAAGAAAATAAAGTAAAATAAAATAAAAGAATTGTTTATAATGTATGTACTGCCATTTTAATATAAATAAAACATGTTAAAAGCATTTTTGTGTTGATTTTCGTCCTATTTCGGATTATCCGCGGAATTCGCTTATCCGTGGTTGCCGCCCCACCCAACTCCGCGGATAATCGGGAGTTTACTGTATATATATATAAACATTTATACATTCTAATTGTGCCACAACTCAAACATAAGATTGCTCATCTTAATTCTCCCTAACTCTTTATTACTGAATCTCATCTTGAAGCTTTTCGTAGAAAAAAAGAATTTCTTTGTTTCCTTTTTTTTTTAAGCTTCAATCCTTTAATGTCAGTCTTAAAACGAGTTCATGAACTTCACTATCGCAAGAGGAAGTTCTGCAAATTATGAGTTTCCTCACAAGAATTTAAAAAGAAAAAAAAAATTGTTAACAGCTTTGACAACTTTTCAAGCCTCTATTTGGTTTTCTTCTTATATTTTGTTCCTATTGGAATATTATTTCGAATTCAATTACTGGTCCTAAGGAAACAAGGAGTGTATTTATTCTAATGCAAATTTCAATAAAACAAAAAAATTGCTAAAGTCAATTTATTGTAATTAAATTTATATTTCAATTTTGATTTGTCTACAAAAATTAATATTTAAATAGACAAATCAACTAAAATTTCATATTCTTATTTTTAAATGGAAATATTTATAGAAATATTTTAATTTACAACTGTAATAGATTTGTATATGAAATTTGTAATTAACATAAGATTAATAATTTAAACGTAAGAAATAACAGATCTTAAAATGATGTCTTCCAGTTATAGAAAACAAATAAACTTGAAAATTTAAAAGCAGCAAAATCTTTCTCTTGAAATGCAACAATAACAAATACAGGCATTTTAATAATAGCAAAATGACTGAACATAATCTTGTGATTTAGAAAGAAGAGTTTGTTTTAAGCTTTCAAGTTTAATTGTTTTGCAATCGAAATTAGGCAAAATTTTGATTTTTTTTTTTCGTAATAACGTAATTGCACAATGTTACAAAAAACAATAACATTAACAATAAGGAATAATATATTCATCTGTTAAATCGAGGATAAGCACAGATAAAAATAAAACTGAAGTTTTTTTAATTTGGTTTATAATCCATTTGTTCAAAAATATATTAAAAGTTGCATGCATACACTAAACCAGTGTTTCTTAGTCTTTCTTGCTTCATGTCACACTTTAAGTATTTGGGGAAATCTGGAGGCACACTAACCGTTCTTTCTATCTCACTGCACTCCCGATTTTTTTCGTTTCTTTACTACGTGTTCGACCCCGTATTAAACAATTGTGCAAATGTAAACAAACCCATATTTCTAAGTGAATTATAAAAATCATATAATTATCGACTCATTAATTTTAACCATGCCAGTTTGTATCACTTGCAGTTTACTTGTTCCTCCTGTGTTAATAAGTAATATTGTTGAAAATATTTATTATCTATTTTAAATTTAGTATTATTTTCCCGTTTAAATAAAAATTAATTTTTGTTGTTTTTTTTCTCGCGGCACAACCTTTGAGAATCGTTGCACCAGATGGTTCTATATATTTAATATAAGGGCCATCAAACAGATCGATTAACAGATATCTATTCTGCCTATTCTATTTTTATTTTATTTTTTTGTCTTTTTTAGTAGATGATGTGTCTTACGTAATACAGAGGGGTTATTGTAGGCATTTATAATTTAATTTTTTTTTAATCGAAATTTATATTTTCTCTTGTTTCATTTTTCAAATATCATGAACTTACATAATTAAACTTTGGATAAATGATATAAATTTATATTTAGAAATTAAGGATTGTAGTCTAGTCTAAAAGACATATTTTCTAATTATTTTTTATTTTATTTTATTTATTTATTTATTTATTTATTTTCATTGAAAACTTATAAAAAAGTTTCCATAATCGGACAGGCTCAACTTGAAATCTGCAACTTGACATATTTGGTATTAAAGAAAGTTAGAAGATTTAATGAAACATGCAACCAAATTCTTACAACAGACAGGACCTACTTTTATCGTTAGCGAAGCAGTGCTAATAGGTGTCTTGAGTTTACTAAGACCTTGTGTCGTTTAGGAAGCATGACAAACATTTCCGTTTGAAAACCTACACTAAAGAGTAAAACTGGCGCCAAACGATTCTAACAAAAAGAATTTCATTAAATGGTGCTTCGCAGGTGGTCCTTTTCGAAATACAGAGGCTTTATATAGATACAGTCAATTGGAATGGCTCTTTATATTAGATATCCTAAATAGAACTCTTTTTTTAACACTGTAAAAAATCACGCAATTTCTGTTGTGACATAATACAATTACACGCAAAGCTGCCTTCACACTATCAATTGAGTACAAATTCATCTGGCAGATAACGTAATTTTGCAAATAGTTTCTTAGCAGTTCATATCTAATCATTCACTTCAGAATTCAGAAAAAATTTTTTTTTTAGCTAAGTTTTGAAATTGTTAGAGCTCAAAATAAAATGAAACAAAATGATGTGAGATTCGCCTTACCATCCAAGTAAAAATGAAGTAATAATAAAACGCTACTGTGTAAAGTTGATTTATAATCTATATATATCTTTATAATGATTTCGGATTTTATACTCATATCATATAATGCAATTAAAATAAATCATTCAACAACAATTTTTGCATTTCAGAAATTTTATGATAATAACGTATTATAATATCTAAATTTTGGGTGAAAATTTTTTAAGGAATTCAAGCGCCCCGCCGTAGCATCTTTTAGAAGAATATGCCAATGTTTTTAGAAAGTTTCAGCATCTTAGGACAAAAAAGGATTTAGAATATTCTGAAAATCTGGACTTAAAATATATATTTTAAAATTTTTAATTTGAAATTTTCCTGTTACAGAAAATTTTATTAAAACAAAATTAAGTTTCTTGCAAATTTTCATTAATATTTTTTTTATTACACCGAAAAGCTGGCCCTCTGATACTCCTATCAGTCTATATTTATTCAGTAGTTAGAAGAATCCTTTTTTTAATACTAAACGGAAATTCTCATATCAATAATTATTTTAGATCTAGTTTTAATTAGCAAAATTGAACTTCTGAAATTAAATATTACATTTCTTTGGTTACACATATATTGTTTGTGAAAGCACTGAAGTGAAGTTTACATATCCGTTTGTTATTTCTTGAGGCGTTAAATTTATGCTTTGATCACCATACGGAACAATATCTCCTTCAACTAAATAAACTAAAACTCCATAATGGCATTCTTTAAAACTATAATTAAAATAATATCTTTCTGAATTGTTTCCGAGAAAATAACTGGAAATATCCTGTATTAATATTCGTATATTAGTAAATATATCTAGTAACTATTAATAAATAGTAATATAAGCATTTCAGATTCAAAACCTATTAAGCTATCTTTTAGATTTTTCAAGGGTACAATATTTTTATTTTTTTCCTACGAATTTGCTGCAAACTAATATTGTAAAACGATTGACTTTTTTAAAATTTTAAAGTCGTTTCAATGTAGTACGCATGAATGGTGTTGACTAGAAAAAAAAATAATAGATATCTTTAGAAATTAACTTATTTTCTTGTTCCTGAATGAACTTGTTAAATCACTATAGGCATGAAGCTAAAAGGGAAAGAAAAATAGTCTAACAATAAACTGTGATCATTTCCGCAGTTTTCGTGATGAGAAATGCTTGATGTCTTTGGAGGACACGTCCAGGAAGACCTTCAAACCAAAAAGAAATGTATTTGCCAAAATTGGGACAACAGGAAACGTCAATATTGAAAGTAACATTGAAAACGTTCTGATATAGTTTCATCATGAATGTGCAGTTGCTGGAACAAAGAGTTATTGATAAAAGCTTTGAAAAGTTTTTGATAATAGATATGTAAAAACAAAAACTAAATAAATTATTGCTTCAATTATATTTTATGAGTTGAAGCTCTATATTAATATAGGGGCAGTTTTATAGTGATTTGTTCTATTAGTATAATTTGTTTGTAAGGTTATTTATTTTTCTACACAGCCACAGATTTGAATACAAGTATTTATTTATTTATTTATTTATTTATTTATTTATTTATTTATTAATTTATTTCAGATTTCTGTCTCTAATTTGAGTTTAACTCAGAATTCTTCGCTTATCTTCTTCGTAAGTGTATTTTCAGTGTATTATGTCAACAAAGTCGGAGTTTTTAAAGAAACAGAAATAAAGAGAAACCGACTTTTTTTTTTGCCAAAGGATCTCATTTGAAATTAAAAAGAGTTTTACTTTTTATTAACAAGGTATTCCAAATATTAACCCCGTGATTATCATAAATTACTAAGTTCTGCAAATTATAAATCCATCCTCGTCCGGAATCTGACCTATCTATCAATCCTCCTTTGCATCCCACGAAAGGAAATAAAATATAAATACTTCTTTCAATTAAGTGTATCATTAAATATCTGATCAAGTGCTTCTGGGCATTGGAAGATTTTAAATATGCGTCAACGAAACTAATTCAATCTGATTTCTAAAAATTAATCATAAAGTTATTTGTCAAAAAATTATTTTATCTGCGAACGGTTCCTGCGGAGTTGTATTTGTTCTCCACGGATTCTGCTCAAATTTTTTTTTATAATGCTTTATTGAAATTTAAAGGAAATAAATAAACACAAATACCTTTTATACAGGGGAGGTTATTTTTATCTTGGGATATGCTCATAACATATGCTCATAACAGTAGTGTTTCACTGATTAACTATTTGCTGTTTGTTTATCTACTTACATCACTTTCTTAGTAATCACTCTCCCTTGTGTCACTGCCTCTTCAATATCAGTCAATGAATGTAATACATTTGAGACATTATTGAAGAGACATCTTAACAGTAGTTACTGTTAGCAGTCAAACAATCATGTTGTTTTAAATAGAGAATATTAATATTCATTCGTAATGGAAAGAAACCAATCTCAAAAATTAAAGAATTAAAGGAAGAATTAAAAGATGAGATATTAGGGCAAGCAAAAGATATCTATCTACATGCATCTAAGCAATACATGTATAAATATGAATCATTTAACATCTTATCCACATTAAAGTACATAAAACCTTTGATATATTTTGTTTTCATATCCAAAACAAGATTTAAAAACAGCTTATACATAGATCAGTGTAGACTGATTTAATCTCCCATTAAGTTTATATGAATTAGTTTCAAGAAATACTTATCAATATTAAAAACAACAGCACAATATTTTACAAACTCTTTTTATAGGTGGAGGATAAGAAACTACGATGCCGCAAAAGGCAGAATTGCAACATTTTTATTGTTTTCACATATTCTTCCAAGTTCTTTGGACTTACAAAAGATAAAAATCATTGTATTACTAAAACAGTACAAGGAAAAAGTAGCTTTGAACTCAAACTTGAGGAAATATGGTGAGCGTGATTCAAGGATAAATCTACATTTGCCTAGGGTTCCATTACATATGAATTCATAGTAAACTATACTAACCAAGCCCATAAACAATGAATTAACTTAAAGACATTACTGTTTATTGAAGACACATTTACAGGGCAAAGACATATTAAAGCTGAAGGCACATTTCTCACCAATCCCTTTTCTCTCAATTCATGTTTGTACAGAGGGTGTGAACTGATCCACGCGCTCCAAATGGAGTTATCATTAAAATGCATTATTCTAAGGCTGCTGTAGATTTTCTCATCAAAGAAATATGAAAGTTAAAATAAAAGGAGTATCTAAATTTAGATTTCTCTACCATGCTGAGGATATTTCCAACGTTCAGTGTGAATCTATTCAATATGATTTAAACTGAGAAATTCACAACAAACTTAATATAACCTTTCATAACTCATTGAAAATTAAATCTTCTGGATTAAAAATATGCATTTGAAGATTTTCCAACAATTTTAATAAATTCTATATCAATAAATAAGAAAGATTGCTTTGCTGCTGATTTTGTAAAGAAATCAAACTTGTGTATTAAGTTATTGTTAGCTAAGTTCAAACATTAAAACCAACTTAAACATATTGCAAAAGATAATACAGACGATGACTATCTTCCAACAAAATGTTAGTAGTAATGGCATCAAGAAATTTTAACAAATGACGAAAACCAGACCGAAAAATGACCAAAATAGATTTTATTGAAAATTATTAGTTCCTTTTCTCGAAGTTCAGTATTTTGTAGTTTTAATCTTTGTAATATCATTTATTTGTATTAGAGGGATGAATTGTTCAGAAAAGGATAAAAAAAGCTTTAGAATGCAATTTTAAGGTAAAATAATCGTATCCATCTGTTTTGTCCATGACCAAGTTAACCATTTACGTTAGGAAGCTGAAACTTTTAGCTCTAGGTAGAACTTCAGAAACTGGCGGTGTGGAAGCGATTATATTCTATTAAACTGCTTATTTTAGAAGTTAACACCTTAAGGATTTATGACTTTTAATGAATGAGATCTCTAGTTACTTTGTAGGGCCAAAAAAACCCACCAAAAAGAGCCAAACTTGAAATAAATTTATAATTCGATTAATTTGTAAACGTACAAAAAATAGGTTGAATTATGAAAACTATACAACATAATCCTACTAATCAAACTAAAGAATAATAAACGCATTATGCAATGAATATATAATTAAAATGCCAGCTCGACAGTGGCCACTAAATAAGCTCATTATATATATTTTTGTGGGTGGAGAATTGTTATTTAATATTGCTCTAAGAAATAACGAAGTAGGAGCGATATGTACCATTAATTACCATAAAATTAGAACTTGGATTTAGGAACATTGGTCTTCACGATTATGACTATCATCAATTGAAACAGCTTAAGCCAAAGATCAGTTATTGAATTTTAAGAAATATATTGTTTTTTCCAATAACGAAAAAAGAATATCTCTCTTGAAAATAAGTAATGTGACTGCCTTTAAATACATAAACAATGTAAGTTAAAGACTAAGGATGTTTAAGTTATTGAGGAGCTGATAACACTAAATTAATCATGAAATAATTGCTACCTAATTCAAGCTCATTTTATTGATGTAATTATTTCATTGTTCTTGAATTGTAAGTCTCCATTATTAACAGTTATTCTTGCAACTTGGTGTCTAATTTACTTGCGGAAATTTGACGTCGTTAAGATATATCAGCGCATGCTCTGCCCATCCTTTTATCCTGCTTAAATAAATTTCTTGATTGTTTGCCTTGTAGCAATGAACTACACGTCAAATATTCGGTAAGGAGGACAATCCTTTACTGTTATAAACTGGGATTTCTTTTTATGTGATAGCAGAACCCCTGGTCAGTGATTATGACTTGACCGACTTCAAACTCAGAGGAGTTTAGGGTAGGTGAGGCCCTTTTAAAGGTGTTTCACTCATTGATAACGATAATATTCTTGCTTTTTAGTAAAAGAAAAAAAGAAATGTTATTGCTTTTCTAATGTCTCAAAGATTGTTTTTTTTTTTATGTATATCTTATTTATTATTAAAAATTTCAATATTGGGTTGGCATATTTTAAAATTATAAAAATTATTTTAAGCTGTAAAAGTAGATTATTAAAAAGTGTGCAATATTTATATGTATTGTGTAAATAACTCTGGATTAAAATTTTATGTCGGAACTTTGATTGTTAAATTTTGAAATAATTCTGATTTCGATTTTTTTATCGATGGAATAACTATGAAAAGGAAGTTAGAAAATTATAAATGGATAAACTGACGCGTGAAACCACCTTAAATAAGTTTTATTTTAAAGCTTGAGATGCTGTTCATATAAATGTCCAAAGTACTAAGAGGCATCATCTTTGAATTAATTCGGCATTGATGGCGTTACCATCCAACCAAAAAATACACTGACATCTTCGAGTTCAGAACCCTAAACAAAAGGACAGGTTGTCCAATAGCTCTGCCCTTGTGGAAAACAACAGAGAATAACGAAGAAATCTTACACAGAGACTCTGAGATACAGTGCTACATATATCGCATTATTATTTATATATTTTGCTGTTTATAAAATCTTAAAATTCCACTATTACTCTCTGGGAAGCATATTTTAAAAATGCACTAAATACAGAGATCTTTTTATGTAGGCTAAACATTTAAAAATTTTATAAGCATAACGTCAGTTACAACTGTATGCTTTTAAAAACTTACTTAAAATGTTCTGCCCAATTTTTCAAGTGAAATTTGCTACTGCGTCGGGAACTTTGTCTACATTGGATTTGCTCCCCTGATGAGATTTTAATTTTTATATTTGTCTTATTTATTTTTCTGGTAGACAAAAGTTGTCCCATACAGATTCACAAAATACATTGGATTTTTTCATTTGCATTAGCTCAGAAAATTTAACCAACTGAAAAGATTGGCTTCAGAAAAACCCTAGAGCTCAATTAACTATAAATAACTATATGACGATAAGAGTTATTTCTCTTCTTAGGCGACGGACAGTCGGACTGTCCTTTCGATCTCAAGACCTTTCAGCCACCATTAGCGCTCTTCCGCCCACCCCAATAAGCCATTCAACCTTGAAGGGTTAAATTATAATTTTTACAAATTTTTTTAAAAATTAACTTTTCCTTAGCATTTAGTTTTACCAAATTACAAGATCATTTGTCCGTTAAATGAAATAGTAAAAAATCAAATATAGTGATTTCTTAATTTTTACCAAATAACAGTAAAATAAAAAATAAAATTCAAAGATTGTCATCACATCTTTTATTTAAGTTATCTAAATAAAAATAAAAAAATAATGCTTTTCAACGAAAACAAAATAAGTTATTTATCTATAAACTCTCTCATTATCTTAATATTAAAGATTATGATGGCATTTATAAATACATCATAAATAAATAATTTATTTTGTTTTCGTTGTTAAGCATTATTTATTTATTAACTTCGATAAATAGAAATTATTCTATAATTTTTAAGCTTTTGTTAATTAGGAAGAAAAAAATTCTGATTTGGAGATTTTGATATTCTACAGGTTTAGATAAAATAATAAAAGTAATTTATATAAAAAAAAAGATTTAAAACACTGAAAATGTAAATATAAATTTTGTTTATACTTAACCGTTAAAATAAAAGTGAACTATAAGCATAATATTATAGACTCAATGAAAAGTGATGAGAGTCTTTGTTTATTTTTATTTTTGGCGTTGGAGATAGAAAACAAATTTTCTAAAGAAAGATTTAAAAATTACATAAAATAGTCTTTATAAATCTTGATTTGTATTAATCAATATAAAGAAGCTTTTTTTTATATACAGTAAACTCCCAATTATCCACGGACCTCTCCTATTTCCATTTTTTTTTACTGTACAACAAATTATGGAATCAACAAACGTTTTTTAAATCTAGAATAAGGTAAACAATAAAAGAGGAACATTTAGAGACGTCCAAGTAGGGGTTTTTCGTGTTTCGACACGAAATAACAAAAACAATTAACCGATTTTTTTTATTAAAAAGTACGAAAATAAAGTAAAATAAAGTAAAATAAAATAAAATAATTGTTTATAATGTATGTAATGCCATTTTAATGAAAATAAAACATATTAAAAGCATTTTTGTGTTGATTTTCGTCCTTTTTTGTCCTATTGCGGATTATCCGCGGAATTCGCTTATCCGCGCCACCCAACTCCGCGGATAATCGGGAGTTTACTGTATTTACATTTTCGAAGTATATTTTAATTTCTTTTTCTAGACTTCAAAGCAGGGAATTGATCAATATTTGAAACTAGAAAGTGTTACTAATTCATCCACTATTCTTTTCGTCCTTTTCATTCCAATCTATCTCTTACAAGACCTACAGCAAAATAAATCTAGTTTTCCTTAACTGAATCAAACGCTAAAAAATTCATTTCTTTAACTTAAATATTCTCTTAACTGGTTGAATTAGTGAAAGAAAAGTTTTTACGTTGCTCAGTAAGTCATAGTTAAGAAATAAGTTTCAGCCAACACCCAAATTGTTGAGTTAAAAAATTTTAACGCAATATGATTCAAAATTAAAACCATAGATACATTATCTGGAGCTTTCGAGCTGCCTTTGCGGAGCTCATTTTCAACAATTTTACAAAAGTATTCGGTACTACACATATATTGTAAAATTGTACAATTACGAGACTAAGACGATGAGATATTATTTTGCTTTCTCTACTTTCGATAAAAATAAAATAAAATCATAATCAAATTACGTAAATTAGAATGAAGAGCAAGGAATAAAATGTAATTTTCCTTTCAATAAAAACAAACAAGTGAACAGTTTACTTGTTGTAAATTAATTGTTTCTTAATTTCGTCAATCGATAATATATCAATTTGAAATTAGGAAAACAAATTTATTTAGAGTTTGTTACGGGTAACAGTAATTATTCTTTGTATTTTATTCCGAAATTGAAATTCCTTCATTACATTTTTCTAGTGTTTATAATTTTTTTTTTTTTTTACTGAAGACATTTTCTAATATTATTAACAATATAAAATTCAGTGATATTGCGATTTTCTAAAATGCAACTGTGTTTCTTTTTAAGAATTTAGAAATCCTGATTAAATTCATTTCGTAACATTATAATATTAATATAAACAATAATAATTAGAAAAAAGTAAACTTTCGAAATAGTGATTATTTGTTAATTTGTAAAAAAATAAAAAGAAGGATAAAAAAAAATTTCTTAAACCTCTGTCAACTCAAAATCAAAACTCAACATCACTAAATCTCAACTCTTCCTTATCCAAAACATAAAAACGATAATATATATAAAATATTTGTGGTTCATCAATAGATAATGTATTTAAAGAAAAGTTTAAATACATAAAAGTTTATGCGGTATTCAAATAAAAAGTGTATTTTCCTACCTTTACTATGGCGCGAAAATTCTCTAGCAAGTTCTTCATAGTTTATCCTCCTAGTGAAGTTTCTTTGATGTGAAACTTCACCTGAGTTAGCCACTAATCTCTTTCTGAACGCACCTGCGCATTAGATCTCTTTGAGAACTGGGATTTCCCCTTGCGCCACAGGTGATTCGAAGCCTTCCGTTCCTCAACAGTCAAGTTCACGACGTCTGTGGGACGATGGCCTGAGGAAATGCTTCCACGGGGTTTTCCAGTGAGGTATCGGCGGTCCGTTTAGAAATCCCTTCCTAAACTCGCCGAAGGATATTAAAAAAATCGGACTCACCACTTCCGAAACAAGTTTTGTAGCATGAACATAAATTCTGTCCATTTGATGTTGGGAAATTTCGTAACTTCTTAGAAATTGAATGACGTTGTTCAAGTTCACCGATTCTTTTCCGAAATGGTTCCGATTAGGAATTAGATTTGTTGATCAGTAATAGAAAGGAAATCATACATATTATGAAGTAGATATAATAATAAACGTAAGATATCATAATAATTAAATACTAATAATTCTAAATTTATAATAATGTTTATGTCAAATATTAGAGTTGGGATTTAGATTATATATTATTTAAAATTCGATATCAGAAGTATTTATGTAGTTGTAAAGTACTTGAGGAATTTAGCTTCAAAAACTTAAGTTTTAACTCAAAATAAGACATTTATTTTTTAACTCAAATAAAACGCATTTGAGTGGAGAATAAAATTATGCGCAGTTAAGTTCAAGGTGGCACTGAACATCCTTATTTATTTATTTATTTATTTATTTATTTGCAGAGTAGAGAAATTGTAAATCTCTCATCAAATTTTCTGATAAATCATTAATTATTAACTTTATTCATTATTTGTAACGTTAATAAGTTTCTTTTGTGCCAAATAATTAATTAACAAAGGTTATATTTCTGATATGGAACTACAGAAAATAATATATTCTTTAGGGATGTATTATTCGTAAAGAATTTATTATTTAAATAGAAAGAATAAAAGTGGCATTGTAATTGAATTCCTAATACATATAATACTGGAATAATAGTGAGAAAATATTTAAATTTCAGTAAAATAGCATTAAAAAACTTTAATACGCTAAAGTGACATTATTATGTTTTTAGTTTAAGTATTTATTGCTTTTAAAGTATACTTCAATTTTCATGTGCGTCGTACAATAGCGCTTAACTTCTTATTAAAGCTGAGTATTAGAATTTTGAATAACATCACAATTTAATGTAAATTACAAAAAAATGTAGAATCACACCATGAAAATTTGTAGATTAAAAACTTGTTGATTAAAATTCATTAGCTTCAATGTATTTGAGCTTTATTTAAACAGAATTAAGCATTAATAACGCAATTAAGTAACGAAAAACCAAGATATTCTTAACTAAACACAACCAAAAGACTAAGAATTGAGCTTTTTCTTTTCTATTAAATACAATTTGAGAGAGAAATAGGAATAACCATAAATAAAATAATTTATTTAAACAGTGTTTCAGAAAAGCTCAAAAAATAGATTTCCTAAATTTACTGTATTTTCATAGTTCTCCTTGTTTGCTTCTGTAAGCATCGCCCTTGAATATCATTGTTCAATAATTAAGAAGTTACTTTCTTTTGAAGTAGTTCAATGGACGTAATAGTTAAACGATGTTTGATATAAAGCTTTGGCTTGATTCTCAGAAACGTATCAGGAATCGCGTCTTTGGAAGAAGTTGGGAAAATATGACGTCATTCACTCTACACTGACAGACTATTTCTCGACACCTTCCTTTTAATTAACTTCATTTCTTTCTTTTTTCTTTCATTTTCTTTTTCTTTAAAGAGATGTTTTCAAATTAGATGTAATTTGAGAAGTAAGTTTATATGTTTTTTCATTCTTTTCTGTACTTTTGTTTTTGAGTTTTATACAACTCAACTTTTGTTTTTGAGTTTAAAAATGACATTTTACACAAATCCTAAACTTACAGTTAGACAAATCAATGAAATTTTTCATAGTTCTAAGACATTCAAAAAAAATTTGAGTTTCAAAATAAAGTCAAGTGTAAATTTCCATTCACTCTGAGGGAATTAAAGATTTTAAAATAATTCGGATTAATTTGTAAAGATAAAGAAGATTAAATAAAGGGACAGGAGAGTTATTTAATCCGTTTGGATAAGCTAATCACTTCAAATTATAGATTTTTTTTTTTTTATCATTATTATTATTTACAAATCTAAAAAATTTACCCTATTTGAATGTCATTACATGAATTTACTATTCCAGAATATTTTAATATTCAGAAATCTGCAAATTTCAGGATTTAATTTTTTAAAAAAATGATATTTCGTTAATTTTAATTCATTTATTTAATAACAAATACGAAATCAATTAAAATTCCTTTAATTCTTCCCAACCGAGGCCGACGATCCCAACATACTTAAGTTGAAAGAAGTTAAAAGAAGTTATTTCAACAATTATCAAAGTTATTTCAAAATTATCAAAATTATAATTATAATTTTTGTAATTAATAAAGCTAACTCTTATAATTAAGATATTTAATTACCTTACAACTATGCTCATTTTTGACAACTCAGAATGTTTACTAAATGTATTTATTAAATAAATTTATTTGTTTGTTTTTTCAAATTATTGCTTTGCTACATGTATATAAAGCAAAACGTTGAATAGAAAACATATTATATTATTACATTATATAAAAGCGTTATTATATCTGTCATCGTCATAAGACTTTTACGTTTTTCCAATTTTGTGACCAAACTATTCGAGATAGATTGGTCATGTAAATGGATAAAATGTAGAGCTTTTTAAGACAAACAATATGCTATAAAAATCTTTCGGAAAAAACTTTTGGTTTCCAAGATGGCGCCTTTTAAAGGGTCACATTTTGACTTTTTCTCAATTTAAGCGAAAAGTATAAAAGTTGGAAGAGAACAGTATATTGAGAAAATGTTGGTACAGTGCAACTTGGATAATTCGAAGCTGAAGGGACCACTACAAAACTTCGAATTATCCAAGATTTCGAATTAAACAAGTTACATCTTTTAACTTTAATTTCAGATCCACTGAATGCTTGAAAAGATTATTCTGTCAATAAGTAAATATTTATTCAGAAAGATCATGGTACGAAAGACTTAAACACTATATGTATGTAAACAAAATAAGATTTACATTTCGTAAGCTAAAGTACATTATGCATTCAATAAAAAAATTATAGTTTTTCAAAAAATTGTGCAATGTCTGATTATTTTGTAGAATTCAGTCGCTTAAGGTTAGCAAAATCATCAAGCATGTTTAGTGAAGGGAAAACAGCTTCACTTACGTTGGTTTGTTCTTCAATGTATCGACAAAATTCGGCGCTATCCCGTACTCGTTGGCGATTTGGCATTTCTTCTTCACACCCTTTTCCACCTCGCGAATAAAGGCGACCTTTTCAGCGAACGTTTAATTCTTGGAAAACGCATGGTTTACTGAAAGACATGGTGACACTGACAGCAGGAAGCTCGAATGGCGTCTGAAGCGTCACGTGTCTGTTTCTGTTGTCACGTGTCGAATTTCTTAACGATGAAACGCCGAAAAGTCGTTATGATTCGAAAGTTTTTATAAAAAACTTCGAATTAAGGAAGTTGAACTTCGAATTATCCACGATTTTTTAACATTGATTTAATAAGAAATTCAAGGGACCAAGAGAAATCTTCGAATTAACCACGATTTCGAATTAAAGACGTTCGAATTATCCAAGTTGCACTGTATTTGAAAGTGCTATCAAATGATATATCAGTCATTAACAATCGTTTCTGCGTTGGAAGATACATGCAAAAATGAAGTGTTTTTGCGGCAACCCCCCCGTGTGAGTGCCAACGCGCAATACACCTGAGTTAAGCGGAGAAGCCCACAACGAGCTGAGAAGTCGTGTATTCTCCGATCTTCATATTAATTTGCTAAATAAATAAAGATTTTTTTTTTAATGCTATGCATGCAAGGGTTCCGGAGCGAAGCGACGGTACCCCTCTAGTATATACTTAAAAGACTTAATTATTAATTAATTTGCATAAAATTTTACGATATTTTCATTGCCTTTTTGTTTTGTTGTTGTTGCTGTTAGCTTGAGATTCACAAAGTCAGTTCCTAATAAATTTGAGCGGCTGGATAAATCCCTTCTGAAACTTGGCGTACATATTTACTGAAAAGAGATCTAAATTTTGGATTTTAAATTTCCATAAGTTATTGCCCAGAAATTAGAAATTTTATTGCTCTAGCCTAAAACTTGACAAAAATTCTCGCATAAAAACTTGAGAACTGAAACAGTGAATTTATACCAATGTCTTAAAATTAAATGCTAATCCTTTTAAGAAATCCGCCAATTAGAGCTTATTTTAATTATGATTATTATTTTAGAAAATGGGAGAGCTTTTGTATTCTTGTATTCTGCAGATAAAATTTAAATATCTATGTCGAGCTTCCATCGCAATAAGTGTATTTCCAAAAGGCGAACCACCTTGAGATTCGTGAACAGCGATTGATAATTCCATCCGACTTCTTAAGGGTATTTAGTAACCATAAAAGTTTTAGCTGAAAAGCTCAAAATTTACAGCAGTGATCCTCTTTACAAATTTGAGGTCATGCCCGATTTTTAAGTCCCGTCCCCTAAAAATTCGTGAACAGATGTCGACATTTTTGTTACTTATTTGTAGCTAAACCAATGCCCTAAAACCTCTAAAAACAATGTGAGGATAAGGATTTGAAGATAGAAAAAACATCAAAAAGTGGAAATTTCTATCGGTCGCCATTTTGAAACGGGTGATCCTATTTTGTTGAAATACAATACCGGCGATTTCTTAATAGCTGCTTTACACTCTCTAGAAAACTTGCCTTAAACCGGCAACTGGCTCGAAAAACTCCTACTTGTCAAAAAATCTGCCGTTTGCTCTAAATAAAACAAGTTCTAAGTTCAGGCAAATATTAGAAGTAAGTCAACACCAGCATCCTTGGCGGCGTGAAAACTTATTTAAACAACTACGATAGCGACAGTGTTAATTTCACGCTGAAATCTGAATATTCTTTGCTCACAGCTTCGATCCACAGCTTCATTCACCACATTCTCTTCCTCCAGGATCTTTTTTTTCCTTTTTCTTTATCTCTGCTGTGAAATGAGTTAAGAATTAACAGCAAAACAAAGCTGCAAAATTAACTTGTTTATCGCTTCGGCGACCGGCAGTTGTAATCGCAATCTAAAGACAGCAAAACGCGATTTGCCGCTTGCACATGTAAAGCGTCGGCGTTTTCCCAAAGCTGAAACTGGCAAACGGCAAGTTTTCGAGCTCATTTGAGACAGGTTTCTGAGAGCGTGTAAAGCAGCCATAAGGGTATCTAGCATCCATAAAAGTTTTATCTCAAAAGCACCCAATTTACGACAGTTATCCACGTCACAACTTTGAGGTCATCCTCCACTTCAAAGATCCGACCCTTATAAACCTGAGAACAGATTTCCACTTTTTTAGTACTTATCTGAAATTAAATGTTCTAAAAGGTTTAAAAAGTGGCAAAAGCTCTAAAAACAACATGAATATAAGAGTTTGAAGATAGGAAAAATTGTCAAAAAGCAGAAATATAAATACAGGGTGTCTGTAAATAACTTCACCTATTCCAAGCACTCCATAGCAAAAGCTAC